>JAPTHN010000001.1:122826637-123186637 GCA_026936325.1 Platynereis dumerilii | reverse complement strand
ATTTCATATCATTAATTTTCCTTAAATTCATAAATTGATTATGTGAAATTCGTGATTTAATCACAAATTCTTTGTCATTGCTCTAACGCCAGTTTATACTCCCACAGTTTATACTCACACAGAGCAATCTCTTAGCCTCTGAACACTATATCGAATAGGTTTTTCAAAATGGAACCAGTAGACCAATGCATTTTTGAGGGGAACAAAAAAAAGTTGCTGACGTCTCAAGTCAGAAATGTGTATTTTTCCTAAAACTTTCATTGGCACAACAATGAAAAATGATATTATGTCACATACATGTAAATGGATAACCATGGCAATCCTATCCTTTGATCTCCTGACAGCAATTGACTTAAACTGTTTCAAGCGAGAGTTTTCGCTTTTTTACACATTTTCTGCGTATGAATATTTGGGAAACACAAATCAAAAACTATACTCTTCATCATGTCAAGTATCAAGAATTCGGGTGTAAGATAAGTGGTGAGATGGTAATCTTGTCTACACAGGAATGATTAATACAAAATTGTGAAGTGCCTTCTCCTCTGCCCTTTCCGCTTTACAGGGTGACCCAAAAAAAGTTTACACTTGTGTAAATGAACTTAAGCAATGTACATTGTACACTGCAGCTGAAATGTACACAATCTTCATGAAATTACACACATAGATGTACCCACAAATTGACAAAACACTGCTAAAGCCATTTTGTTCTAGATGCAAAATTGACTTCACAGTGACCCTTAAGTTTTGTCTGTTTCTTGTATAATTTTCTTTAAAGTCAGCTGATAGGTTGACTGTCGTTAAGGTAATGCCATCTATACCTACTTGCCGTTGTGATTTAGTTATATCGTGGGTAGTCAGATTACTTCTGATTGAAATTTACCAAAATTTTGCTTGGTCAGGATGTATTGAACATGTTAATTCCTAAAATTCAAGCATAGGCCTATACTATACTTTATCATGGATTTATATAAAAGTAAACAACTTACTAACGAAAAGTTTTGACTTTCAGACTTTGATATATAATAATCATTTTGTTTGTCAGTGCTAAACAAGCAATATTAGTATCCTTAATTAAACTGCTATTGAAACAAATGGTATGATCAAGGCACTAATAAATTTTTCATCCTCCAAATTGTAAAGAACGCTTTTCCATTGGATTTGAGGATGTGGGTTCGAATCTCTGGGAACTCGCTTTAATCCAAACCCATTAAATGGAGGCAGGTTGTATCCAGTATTCTGTGTAGGGAAACTGAGAGACCCTGGGCATCCCAGAATAAATAGAATGTGTTCCAGACTCTCAGTCTTCTCATCTCATCATCATACTGCGGTCACCAAATATAGAAGTGCAGCTCCCTCCACAAAGATGGAGAGTGAGCTGCCCCGGCTGATCCAGGGTATATCAGCACAACAGAGGTCAAGTCAATCAGCATCGTGAATCACAGAATGCAGTTTTCACAGGAAACAGTGATCCCAAATTCTTTCCCGATACATAATGGAACTGTTGTAAAACGTTGTTCTGTCAAGTGCAAAACTTGAACATTGGATGGATGGATGATTGGGGCTTTACTTCCTATATTTATGCACTTGGAAGGCTAATTAGGACAGGAGGAGGACACGGCAATGAGGTGAAGGATGATTGAAACAGCCATCCAACATAAGCCTAGGTGAGCCGGCAAGAGCTAGATTCGAACCCTGAACCCAGCGATAGGCAGCCCAGCACGCTGCCGCTAGACCAACCCTCCCCGCCTCCCCGGCAAAACTTGAACAACCTTTGTCGTGAGTTGTGATCGTGATTACTTGAGGAGCTGTAGAAGTTTAATTGATTTTGAGACTTGCATCAATCATAACCCAAGGTCAAGGAGGCTGGGTGTCTGCGAGTGTTTGGAGGACATGACCCAGACGAGGCTTCCATGTGTCCTCAGGCCCAAGTGAAACAAAAAGTGAACACAAAAAGAAGAAGATAATCAAGGAGAAACTGAAAAAAAAGAAGAAAAAAAAAGGAATGACTCATTACATGGACTGAGATCTCACAGCTTTTATTGTGCAATTTTGTCAACACAGAGCAGTTCTAAGCATTGCTAAGCCTGCATTATTCACGCCCCATGTCCACCATTGACACAAGATCAATCCCCTTCCACTTTCCTCCACTGTTACTCCGGCGGCTATGGATTCTTAAAACGTGATTGGAACTCGCGAATAAGTCTTAAAGCCACACTCTGACACGGCACTAACCGCGTTCTTCAAACCTTGTCAACTGCTACTCGGACAATCCTAAAGCACAATTTTAATTTCCTCAACGGTTGTGCATTGATAGACAAACATTACAGTACCCCGTGTTCTATGCTTGGGCAACTGAAAGACCCTGGGCATCCCTGAATTAATAGGGTATGTTTCAGACTCCCAGTCTTCTCATCTCATCATCATATGGCGGTCACCATAAATTAAAAAAGTGCAGCTTGCTCCACAAAGATGGTGGTTGAGCTGCCCCAGCTGATCCGGGCTATACCAGCACAACACAAGTCAAGTCATGTAGACGAAAAATGAGTAACGAGCGGTAAAACTTATAGTTTTATGACATAATAAATGTCTAAATGTCCCAGACTACAGTGCCGCCTGTAAGTAAGTGAAACGCATGATATTGTGCCATTGCATTAATGCTAAACATCTTCAACCAAACTGCTTGTCGAGGCATGAATTCTCATCCGATGAGAGGAAAACATATTGGGTCATAAAGGCCGATATGAGGCATGTGGGATAACAATTGCAGCCAGGTTTCTCTGCTGTAGTCGGAGTTAGGTATGGGTAAAAGTCTTTGATAAGTAAGTGAACTACCCTTCTCTATTAAATAACATTGGGCCTGTGTTTCACTTACTTATCAAAGACTTTGACCCATACCTAACTCCAACTACAGCAAAGACAATTGGCTGCCATTGTCATCCCACATGCCTCACATATCGGCCTTTATGACCCAATATGTTTTCCTTTCATCGGCTGAGAATTCATGCTTCACTTACTTACAGACGGCACTGTAAATGTATAAAGTACAATTGAATTTGTTTACATTGATTATTGTTTCTCTTCACAAGCCTTGGTAATGGCAAGAACCCATGCAACTTATAGAGACAGCAGTTCACATTATATCAGTTTTCCTCCATCATCATATCTCATAATTGTATGACAAATATCTTCTATTATATCAGAGCAGAATGGTCTTGGAAGAAGCTTGTTTGTCTTAGAGATAAATTCCTTCTTCCAATGGGTTATAAGAGCTGAAGGTTATGAAAAACCAGACAGGGTGGGGCGTTTTTATAAAGGAGACACAAAACAAAAAAGAGAAAGATGATAATAGAATAGAAAGATTACTAGAGAGCAAAGCTTTTAGAGCAGAAAAGGTCAAGACGCTGTTGTTAGGCAAGGGAAATTTCTTGTTATCAAAGGCATCTGAAGATATGTGGCGTGAACTTAACTCAACAACCATAACTGCCCGAACAAGCACTTCCTAGGAACGGACATTGGAGATGACGTACTTAAGGCAAGGGGTCTATCAAATTGACCATCCTTTGTGCAAAATGACCTCAGAGAACCATTCTGTCTCCTGTCTGCTCCGGAGGACCTCCTGCAGCAATATTGGACACCGCAGAAGAAGAGCCGCGGCTTTCAACAGGGATGGATGGTTAGCGCATGGTTAGATGGATTGGTGTGGGTTTTTGGATGGATGGAAGCATTAACCTGTTATCTTGTATTTCACGGCCTATAATTGGACCAAGGGAGCAGATTAACTTGAAGGTAGTGGTTAACACCATCAATTGCTGGGCCTTGGGTCCTTTTCTGTCCAATTGCCTATATGAGAATGCAGCTGGACATTAATTCGCCTTGGACATAACACCATTCATCCCTCTAAATTATGTCTAAGATTCAAATTCGTCCACCTGGTTGTATATACTATATCAACCACTTAATATCTATCTATCATTCAATCTGTTAGCCCATTCATATTATTGTATAATGGTAGGTCCTCTGATTTTTTGCTATTTTTACTCTGCAGGAATTTAACATGAGAACCAGTGATGGGAAATGCATTGAAATTTGGAGGGAAATGCAGCTGCAGGGACATCTTGATATGGGAAACAGCTCGTGAAATTAATTAAGCACAGTTTGTTTCTACAGCTTGGCAAATTTAAGATTACGATCAAAGCATAAGGAAAAGAGGAAAAAGGGAGAATTGAGATTTATTCATGACAGAAGGTCTGTGAGAATTTCCCTGTGCGTGCTGGTCCTAACGAAATCTTATTAATGTGCATTTGATCAATTCAGATCACAGGTAACTGGGCATAAATGTAACATAAAATTCCACTCAACAAAGGTAAAAAATGCTCAATTCCTTTTTGAGTGCTGAGTTATTAAATCAAGGTTGGTCTTCCAGTTATTTGGCAGAATTTATCTCAACAGTTAGTGTGAGGCAGCAAATCCTCAGCATAATGAAATGTTCCTCCAAGTCCAGTATTATACAAATATTGACTGATTTCGGCCTTGTGAAATAGTTTTCACTTACACACCCTCGAGGGAAATAGATTTGACAAATGCCCAAGATAATCAGTCTTTATTATACGGAATAGATAAGCAGACGCATACATTGCACTATTATTACTAGTTTTGATGAATATTTTTTGGTCTTTAATAATAAATGCCCTTATTTTATTATTTTCATGTACTATTGCAAATTTATGGAAAATTTTGAAGAAGAATTTGAGGAAAAAAAAAATTCAGGAAATAAATTTGAGGAAAAAAAATTGGAGGGCATTAGTCCAGGGCAATATACTAAAATAATGACTGACATATATGTGACCACTGACCAGCTCTCAGCCAATGACAGCTCTGCTCTCATGTTGGAGGGATAATAAAAGTAACTAATAGCACTGGTCAACAAAAAAAAAATTTCCGTCTGCTACCTGAGGAAAAATACCTATATAAACCTAATTCGAGCATGCTGATTCCAAATCTGAAATCAGAATTTCTCCAGAACGTCTAGATTTTGAGTTATGGCCATGTCAATATTTGGCTAATAATCAGGCTTGAGAGCAATTTGCGTGTCAAAGAAATGCACTCTGCACTGTTGAATACTGGAAAGTAGGCATATCTCGGTATTAACATAGGTTATTTCAAGATGCTGAAGCAATATATAGCCAAAATTTTTCAATCAGACAGGTCCAGATACAAAAATTTGAGGGTGACAGGCTCCAGAAATGGGCGATTTTTTGCGAAATTGTTATTGTTCAATATAATCCTATTTGGAGATATGAAAATGGCTAATATGCAACTCCTACTGTTAAATTATGGTTTCTGTGTGTAAGAAAAACATATCTAAGTAATTTCTTATGAGTATTGTTTTTTTGATGAAGAATATGAAAAAAATTGATGGAAAATTAGATGCATTATACTTTAAATTAAAATGTTCTGGATGGAAGGGTCAGGTAATGCAGATATAATTCCAAATACTACACTCTAATACAACCACACTGTCCATAGAACCAGCCTCAGCCACTGTGTAGACCAGTGCCTGAAATGTTACATGGTTTTAACTGTTTTCCATACTGTTTTGCACAAACCAACAATTTCTGTCAAGAAGAAATCAAATAGCGTAAAATTAAATCATCGAATTTGCAGCAATTTATGTGGTTCACATAACCCCTTCTTTAATGATGATCAAGCAATCTCTTCAGAGTCTGAGCTACTGGAGGTGGAGTGTGATTTGACATAACATAGGGCATATACATTCTCCTGAGCATTTAAAAATGGACATTCAAAATCAGATTGGAAAAGCATAGATTTTCCGAATATTTTTTTTCATCAAATTTGTTAATATAAAATTATCAATACATTTTTTTTGGCAAAGTAGGCCCATAGCAGCTCACAAATTGGTTTTAATTACTGGCTGTAGCACCTCATAAAAAATTTTCATATCTTGAAATAGTTATAAACCAACCAGAGGTTACTTGGTAAAAATCGCCTATTTCTGCACCTCTTATCCTCAAATATATGCAGTTGGAGAAGTCTGAGTAAACAAGTAGGTCATATTTTGATTCAGGATATGAAAATCATCTCTACAAATGCTAAGATAATTTCTAAATCTAAATTTTAATAGCTTAGAACACATTTCTTTGACACGCGAATTGCTCTCACGCCTGATTATTTGCCAAATATTGACATGGCCATAACTCAAAATCTAGACGTTCTGGAGAAATTCTGATTTCAGATTTGGAATCAGCACGCTCGAATTAGGTTTATATAGGTATTTTTCCTCAGGTAGCAAAATCATCGTTGACCAGTACATAGTTAGACAGTGTAACAAAAAGTGTTTTGTTTTGGCTAATGACATCACCACAACAAAAGTTTTAACCAATCATGGTAACAATGACATTGCTATGAGTTTTAATTTTGTTTACATTGACCATAACGGCTGACATAGATAGTCAATGTCGTAAATTTTCGGCAGAGGAGGGTAGCGGCACACAAACTTTATTGCAAATTCTCATTTGATTAATGTAAAGGTTGCTTTTCTTTAAATCAAGATTGTTTTATCTTGTGTTACATACACAGACAGACAGACACTTTTCTTTAAATCAAGATTGTTTTATCTTAAAAGAAAACCCGATGTATGGTGGAGCAAACGTAGTTGTGCAATTCATGCTGTGCCCATCAGGAAGTTCACCCTTACCGTATACAGCTCTAGTTCATGCAGATTCGGCACTTTTCAGCTATTTTCTCGTTAAGTTTTTCAGCATCAAGGTTCCTATTAGTTTTGATAGAGTAAGGTGTCAGAGGCGGTAATTGAACAAGGTGTCAACGAATGAGCAATTTCTGTGCTGATGAAGTCCAAATTGAGTGGCTATAAAAGGTGCAAACTATCTGGACAATGCATGCCACCGCCTAATGAATTACATTCCCTATCAACAGCAGGTGTCCACTAGAATTAAGTGATAATTGGGTCTACACTTGATATAAAACAAGTGGCAAAAATGTGAACCTAATATTGTTGTCCACTGCAACACAGAACTATTATTTTCGTGTCCATATATTGCATGCGGATGATGCGGTCTCTCAATTGACAAGAAGCGTATTACGCATAATCAATTAATGCACTTAGCAAAATAACTGTTGTTTCTGTGTTACATAGACAGACAGACAGACAGTTGTTATTTTTGCCATAGTTGATAATGCAAAAGAAGGTACAATAACTCACAATTTTTGTAAAAAAAAGTGGCACAGGCAATGTTTAATTTGCCTAAAAAGGTGTTTTCTTAAGCACCCCCTGGTGAAATGGAAAAATGTTAAATAAATTAATTCACAATCACTGCAGAGAACTGAAGGCAATATATAATCACATATAGATAGAACATTTTCTTGTCAGTAATTTAATGATAAATAAAATAAACTAATAATGTGGTAAATTGGGTCGGGGAGGGGGGGGCTTGTGTTTATGACTGACATATATTGATATTAACAATATGGCATTCATTGTTATAAAGATTAATTTATTGAAGTAGGAGGCAAAACCAAACTCACTGTGAGTATCAACTTAATCAATTACTTGTGCAGGCAACTCTTTCAGGAGTCTTGGAAGCTGATAGCGCACACATTTCTCTGCAAAGACATGATATGTTGGTGGGACTACCAAATTTTGACTTCTGTTGAAATGAGAATGGGTTGTTTGTTGGGAGATGAGCAATTGGGAGGTAAGTATTTTGGTAGCATATTTTTAGATAATTTGTTATAGAATTTCAGTAGTTTAAGTTTTTACCTTCAGCCTACGAAGTTCGAAGAAGGTATTGTTATCACTTTGGTCAAAAGTTGTCTGTCCGCCGGGACGGGCGGGCGTCCGGGCGGTCAGGGTCCGGGCGGATAGATAGTTTCCGGGCCAGTACTCAGCCCCTATTGAATGTACATGGATGAAATTTGGTACACATGTAGCCTGCATGGTCTAGTTGTGCCTTTTCATGGTCTGATTGATGGAACTTTTGTAATTTTTGGAAATATTGTGAAAAATATAAAAAAAAAAATTTTTTTTGTTTCCGGGCTAGGACTCAGCCCGTATTGCATGCACTCGGATGAAATTTGGTACACATGTAGCCTGTTTGGTCTTGTTGTGCCTTTTGATGGTCTCATGGATGGACATTTTGTACTTTTTTAAATATTGACAAAAATATTAAAATGTTTAAACGTGAATTTACAAGGGCAAAATATAGAATTCGTAGAGTTTGGACAGGCAAGTAATTTTTAATTCTTCCAACTATTCCAGTAGCTCTAGAAATTTTGTTTTGAAATTTTTGTCTAATGTAGATTCCATAAACAGTTGTGACTCAAAATTCAAATTTTATGTTGTGGAGACCAGTCACAAAATAGGTAATGTCAGCTTGTAGCAATTATTGTCATGAGGTCACAATCCGATCTGTACATATTTTATGCTAGTTAATACTCTTCAAATACTGAAATAAGTGTCATATTGATCATTTAATAGGGCTATCAATCTCGTTGGTTATAAGAAATTCCCTCCAAATTGCTTTGAGACATCAACATGCAGGATATGACTTGTGCATGTCTTCGGCTGCAAAGCAATTGGGAGCAATCAGTCAGTACATAATAGTTACACTTTGGCAAAAAAGTGCATCAATATATTAGCATTAATAGAGCTTTTGGGAGTGCATTGTATCATTATGATATTTATAGAGTAATAGCTCAACTGGCCAATAATACTGCAACAACCCTGGTGCAAAGTTGGTACTGACAAATGGGATTTTGTTAAAAGTCACGAATAAAATGTCCTTGTGAATAATCATACATGTTGTAAACATTCTGTGGGATATACAGCATCAAAGCAAAACATTTCTTTTAATGTTTCCCAGAGGAACTACATGCCTCGCATGCACCAATGAAATTCTACTCTAACTTCCCTACTGATTAAATACATGTTTCAGAAATATTGTACAGCAGCACTGTTCATCATCCTTTTGTGAATTATTAACTCGGAAATATTCATGCAATTGGATCTGACTTGTGTGCAAGTATCCTCATTGGTATGGCATAATTCTTGTCAACTTTGCTTTAAGCTAAATCTATTTTGTGTTTGCGGTTTGTTTGCGTAACTGTGTTCACTGAGACAAAATGAATGATACATACCTCATTGTAAATGTTATCATGAAATATTTTGTTCTGGAAAAAATGTAATGAAATTCGTTAAGTCGGAATGTGCATTTGCTTCCATAAAGATCCTTATATTAAAAAAAAAGAGGCTGCTGTGGAACTCAAACTGTATCAGTTCTTGTGATTCTTATGACTGGTTCCTGATATTTGTGCATGTGTTACACTCGACCATTTTGTTCCATAAACCTGATTTTGAACCTCTCCAAATGCATGACTCTTCCGGAGATTATTAGACCAAAGTAGCCCAAAGATGTAGCCATGTAATGTCGATCCTTCAATTGAGAAAACATTGGCCTAGTTGAACTAGTTCCTTAACAAGATGCCAGACTGGAGCAAGCACCAGGTTGCATGTTCTTAGTTAGTCACACATGCACAAATCACATGCATTTGAATTTGTGGATGGTCCATGCTGACAGGAGGTGGGAGAACCTTGGCGGATTGATGACCATGAAGAGCTTGGATATTGTTAGACTATCATCCACTGAACAGCCTGATCAATCATATATCTACAGTGAGGATAAGGCAACAACAAAGCTGTGGACATTTCTTTTGTCTTGCATAACCATTGGGTTGACATGATTCCTTTTGTTTCTCTTTTCTATTGTTGTATGAGGAATGTCATATGAAATATGCACCTGTACCTGTGTTATCATTTCTTCTTTGTTGATCATCTCACAATTGGATTTGACCAGTTTATCACTCTCTTAAACTGTGTCTTAAAATGTTATCGGAAGGCCTTCACATTATCATGTGCAACATCCCGGTGATCCCAGGGCTGGTGATATATATTGTCTTTCATTCAGATGAGACATTCAAAAACGGTCATCCTTGATCTTTGCCAGTCAACCAAAAGATCACACACATGGGGTAAATGCATATGTAAAATGTCGTGGATTCTCTTACCCACTTATACAGCAAATGTATTTTGACATGGGATGACCAACTGGTGTGTTTCGTTGCATCTCAAGCATCGTTGGACTAAATTGCCTAAATTCAAAGCCACAACAAAGTGGAAAGACAAGATGCCTAATCTCAGACAAGAGCACTTGCATGTAACCTTTGGGTTGTTTCCAAAATAATTGTCATAGTTGACCACAATATTTTGTGTATCATTTGTTTCTTTATCCTGACCATTATATATATTATTCTGGAGTGGCAACAACTGATTTTTTAAAATATCAAATGGTTATTTAAAGAGCAAAGTAACATATGGCAAATTCTGCAACCTCTGTTCGCGAGGGCTTATCTTTTTTCTAATGATACGTTTTCTGTGTCTGGGAAATCTAAAAACGTGTGAACAATCTATATGTGCCCCTCAGGTATAAGCATATGGCTGCCAGGGATGAAAATGTAACATCTTAACATCGAGTAACAAATTTACATTGACGTCTTCTTTTGATTGACATCTGATGGTTGAATTGAGTATATCTCAATGAGATAGTTAGGTTCCACTGTGGCATCTTTCGGACAGATACAAGTACAGGAGGGTAATTTTCAGTTGCATGTTAAAAGTCCTAGAGCTGTTGATAAAGACAAAAAGGGTTGGACTTCTCCATTCAAAAGAACTTGACTCCTGTTTGCCTTGCCCCTGGCAGTGACCAAACATGGCAGTCCGATGTTTGTCTCAGTTACTGCCTGGCCATTGCAGACTGCAGTGAAGTCTATGGTACCTCTAAGTTCAGTTGTTCTTCCGCCAGTTTCCTTGCTCCAGGTAATATTAACGTACATTCCAGGGATGTACTCAGAAGAGGAGGGTTTGGGAAGGTTGTGTCATCGCAAAGAGCAAAGGTACATATTGCGAATCCTGCCACCTCTATTCCAGAGGGCTTATCTTTTTTGTAATATGACATTGTCTGTGTCTGGAAAATCTCATAACGTGTGAACAATCTATGTGTCCCTCAGGTATATATGCATACGGCTGTCTCGGACAAAGTGTAACTTCTTAATATCTAATACCAAATTAAAATTGATGTCTTCTTTTGATTGCAACATCTGATGGTTAGATTGAGTATATCTCAATGAGAACGCTAGATAAATAGATAGACAGATGGCTATGCAGATAGCACAGCAGCAAGCAGACTAAGAATGGATTTGCATACCATTCAGTGATCATGTCTATCAATGAGTGGTACTTCCATCTGTGTATCATCATACAAAACCATTGTTTAAAAACACCACTTTAGCGGCATTGTTGTGAAGTATTATTGATATCTGCTGGATTGTATAGACTTGGTATAGACGGTTCCACTGTGGCATCTTTTGGACAGTTACAAGTACAGGAGGTTGAGTTTCAGTTGGATGTTAAAAGTCCTAGAGCTGTTGATAAAGACAAAAAGGGTTGGACTTCTCCATTCAAATGAACTTGTCTCCTGTTTGCTTGCCCCTGGCAGTGACCAAACATGACAGTTCATTGTTTGTTTCAGTTACTGCCTGGCCACCACAGGCTGCAGTGTAGTCCCTGTTCGTTCCAAGTTCAATTGCTCTTCCGCCGCCTTCCTTGCTGCAGGTAATATTAACCTACATTCCAGGGATTGACTCAGCAGAGGAGAGTTCAAGACAGGTTGTGTCATTGCATAGCAGTGTTGCCGAATTTCAAGATGACTAATTTGATTGTGTTTAATGAAAGATGGATGCTTCAATAATTGGTGTTGCACATTGTTCTAGTTTTTTTAAGTGTGGTCATTCCCACTATACTTATATTGTATATTGTTGCATTGCTTTCTGCTACTTTAAATTTAATTAGCTTCCAGAGAGTTTGAAAGGAAAACATAAAACAATATACCCAAATGTATGCTTGAATTGACCAATTACAGTGTAAATTCTTTCACTTAGGTCTACATTACAATAAATATATTTGTGAAAATCCTCTGCTGCATAGCAATTGGGTGCATTCAGTCAGTGCATTATTGTGGAACTTTGACAAAAAGGTACATCAATATATTAGCACTAAGTGGAGCTTTTTGGAGTGCATTGTAGCATTATGATATTTATAGGTACTGACAAATGGGAGGTTGTTAGAAGTTACAAATAAAATGTCCTTGTTAATAATGTGTTGTAAACATTCTGTGTGAATACTGCATCAAAGCAACATACTTTCTTTTAATGTTTCCCAGAGAGAACAACATGCCTCTTATGCACCAATGTGAATCCACTCTCACATCCCAACTGATGAAAATACTTGTTTCTGAAATATTGTGTAGCATCACTGTTCCTCACCCTTTTGCTAATTATGATGTCGACCAATAACTTTCTATTTGGAAAGACTGAAGTTTGAAAAGTTCAGGTAATTGGGATATGACTTGGCTGTGTTTCCAGATTGGAATATACTTCTTGTCACATTGCTTCTAGCCTGATCTATTTGTCTTCACATTTTGTGTAACTTTGATCTCTTAGACAAACTGTCTTCCATACATAAAATGTCTGATCATAAAATATTTTGTTTGGAAAAGGTTAAATGAAATCCATCAGCACGGAATGCACCTTTACTTCTTCAAATATCCTTGCATTGAAAAAAAAAAAAAACATTCTACAGCAACAAACTGTATCAAAATTCCAGTCAGTTCTTGTGATTCTTGTGATTGGTTCCTGATATTTGCAAAGAGTCACCCGCGTTTTCAAAACTCCCCCATATTTTGGTTGAAGAACCTGACTTTAACCCCGGTAAATTCCTGACTATACTATCTCTTCTGGAGATTATTAGACCAAAGTAGACCAAAGATGTAACCATGAAATGTCGACCCCTCAGAATGAGAAAACATTGGCCTAGTTGAACCAGTTCCTCAACAAGATGCCAGATGAGAGCAAGCACCAGGTTGCATGGAGTGTATTTAGTTACACATGCACAAATCACATGCATTTGAATTAGTGATTGGTCCATGTTGACAGGAGGTGGGAGGACCAAGGAGGATTGATGACCACAAAGAGCTTGGATATTGTTAGACTATCATCCACTGAATAGCCTGATCAATCATATATCTACAGTGAGGATATGGCAACAACAAAGCGGTTGACATTTCTTTTGTCTTGCATAACCATTGGGTTGGCATGGTTCCTATTGTTTCTCTTTTCTATTGTTCTATGAGAGATTTAATATGAAATATGCGCCTGTGTTATCATTTCTTCTTTGTTGATCATCTCACAATTGGATGTAACCAGCTTATCACTCTCTGAAACTGTGTCTAAAAATGTTATCGGTAGGCCTTCACGTTATCATGTGCAACATCCCGATGATCCCAGCGCTGGTGATATATATTGTCTTTCGTTCAGATGAGACATTCAAAAACGGTCATCCTTGAATCTTTGCCAGTCAACCAAAAGATCACACACATGGGGTAAATGCATATGTAAAATATTGTGGATTCTCTTACCCACTTATACAGCAAATGTATTTTGACAGGGGATGACTAACTGGTGCGTTTCGTTGCATCTCAAGCATCGTTGGACTAAATTGCCTGAATTCAAAGCCACAACAAAGTGGAAAGACAAGATGCCTAATCTCAGACAAGAGCACTTGCACTTAACCTTTGGGTTGTTCCCAAAATAACTGTCATAGTTGACCACAATATTTTGTGTATAACTTGTTTCTTTATCATGACCATTATATATATTATTCTGGAGTGGCAACAACTGATTTTTTAAAATATCAAATGGTTATTTAAAGAGCAAAGTAACATATTGCAAATTCTGCAACCTCTGTTCGCGAGGGCTTATCTTTTTTCTAATGATACATTTTCTGTGTCTGGGAAATCTAAAAACGTGTGAACAATCTATATGTGCCCCTCAGGTATAAGCATATGGCTGCCAGGGATGAAAATGTAACATCTTAACATCGAATAACAAATTTACATTGACGTCTTCTTTTGATTGACATCTGATGGTTGAATTGAGTATATCTCAATGAGATAGTTAGGTTCCACTGTGGCATCTTTCGGACAGTTACAAGTACAGGTGGTTGAGTTTCAGTTGGATGTTAAAAGTCACAAATAAACTTGTCTCCTGTTTGCTTGCCCCTGGCAGTGACCAAACATGACAGTTCAGTGTTTGTTTCAGTTACTGCCTGGCCACCACAGGCTGCAGTGTAGTCCCTGGTCCTACCAAGTTCAATTGCTCTTCCGCCGCCTTCCTTGCTCCAGGTAATATTAACCTACATTCCAGGGATTGACTCAGGAGAAGAGAGTTCAAGACAGGTTGTGTCATTGCATTGCAGTGTTTCCAAATTTCAAGATGACTAATTTGATTGATTTTTTAATGAAAGATGGATGCTTCAATAATTGGTGTCGCACATTGTTCTAATTTTTTTAAGTGTGGTTATTCCCACTATACTTATATTGTATATTGTTGCACTGCTTTCTGCTACTTTGAATTTAATTAGCTTCCAGTGAGTTTGAAAGGAAAACATAAAATAATATACCCAAATGTATGCTTGAATTGACCAATTACAGTGTAAATTCTTTCACTAAGGTCTACATTACAATAGATATATTTGTGAAAGTCCACTACTGCATAGCAATTGGGTGCATTCAGTCAGTGCATTATTGTGAGGCTTTGACAAAAAGGTACATCAATATAATAGCACTAAGTGGAGCTTTTTGGAGTGCATTGTAGCATTATGATATTTATAGGTACTGACAAATGGGACTTTGTTAGAAGTCACAAATAAAATGTCCTTGTTAATAATGTGTCGTAAACATTCTGTGGGATATACAGCATCAAAGCAACATACTTTCTTTTAATGTTTCCCAGAGAGGACAACATGCCTCTTATGCACCAATGTGAATCCACTCTCACATCCCAACTTATGAAAATACTTGTTTCTGAAATATTGTACAGCATCACTGTTCCTCACCCTTTTGCTAATTATGATGTCGACCAATAACTTTCTATTTGGAAAGACCGAAGTTTGAAACGTTCAGGTAATTGGGATCTGACTTGGCTGAGTTTCCAGATTGGAATATACTTCTTGTCACATTGCTTCTAGCCCAGGGTGGTCCAAAAACACTTTCTTCTGAATTTCTCTGATTTGAATATTGCATTCTGATCTTATATGGATAAAAGGTTTTGTATAAAAATTTAGCAAAATCAATTAATATTTAGAGGTGGCACAAAGCCGTTGAAGTTTAACATGCTATTGACCATCGGCAGACTCAAAATCATCGGTCTTTCCAAATCTTGCTATAACGGCAATTTGTTTTGATCAAGTAATCTTTATTCTTTGTATGTCCAGGATGCCAAATCCAGTCCTGATATTCTTTCTGACTTACAGAGTTTCGTAGCAGGTCAGCATAGATATTACATGGGCCCATTATCAGGCGTTTTTTTCATAAAAACAGGCAAATATTTCGCTTACTATGTACATTAAATAAAAGATAACCCTCAGATATTACTTTGCCATGCAAATTTCATCATATACTAAAAAATCAGGAGAAAATATTCACTTCTGAGAGAGATCTGGGAAATTGACCATTTTTTCAGTTGCGTGAAGGAGGAATTACATTATAAACTTCAAGGGCTTTGTGCCACCTCTAAATATTAACCGATTTGGCTGAAAGTTTGCATGTGTTTGTTATACTTATGTGGTCATCAGTTTCCACTTTCAAATTGGGGGTTTTAGGAGATTCGATTTTTCTCATTGAAATGTGGACCACCCTATTCTAGCCTGATCTATTTATCCTCACATGTTGTGTAACTTTGATCTCTTAGACAAACTGTCTTCCATACATAAAATGTCTGATCATAAAATATTTAGTGAGGAAAAGGTTAAATGAAATCCATCAACGCGGAATGCACATTTACTTCTTCAAAGATCCTTGCATTAAAAAAAAACAACATTCTACTGCAACTAACTGTATCAAGATTCCAGTCAGTTCATGTGATTCTTGTGATTGGTTCCTGATATTTGCAAAGAGTCACGCGTGTTTTCAAAACTCCCCCATATTTTGGTTGAAGAAGCTGACTTTATCCTCCATGTTGACAGGAGGTAGGAGGACCAAGGAGGATTGATGACCACCAGATGCTGGGATATTGTTAGACTATCATCCACTGAACAGCCTGATAAATCATATATCTACAATGAGGATATGGCAACAACAAAGCTGTGGACATTTCTTTTGTCTTGCATAACCATTGGGTTGGCATGGTTCCTTTTTTTCTCTTTTCTATTGCTATATAAGGAATTTCATATGAAATATTATGCCTATGTGTTATCATATTAAAATTTCTTCTCGTTGATCATTTCATAAATGGACATAATCAGTTGTTCACTCTCTGAAACTGTATGTAAACCTGTTATCAGTGCAACATCACAGCACTGGTGCTGGGCTTTGCTTTCATTCCGATGAGACATTAAATTGAATAAACGCATATGTAGCATGTTGTTGACCACTTAAACAGCAAATGCATTGTGACATAGGATGACTAACTGGTGTGTTTCTTTGCATCTCAAGCATTGTTGACCTAATTTGCCTAAATTCAAAGCCGCATCAAAGTGGAAAGACAAGATGCCTAATTTCAGACTAGAGCACTGGCACTTAACCTTTGGGTTGTTTCCAAAATAATTGTCATAGTGGACCACAACATTTTGTATATAATTTGTTTCTTTATCCTGACCATTATATTAATTATTCTGAAGTGGCAACAACTGATGGTTTGAAACATTGAATGGTTATTTAAAGAGCAAAGTAACATATTGCGAATCCTGCAGCCTACGTTCGCGAGGGCTCATCTTTTTTTCTAATGAGACATTCTCTGTGTTTGGGAAATCTCAAAATGGGTGAACAGTCTATGTGCCCCTCAGGTATTTAATTTGCATACGGCTGCCGGGGATGAAAATGTAACTTCTTAACATCTAATTACAAATTTACATTGATGTCTTCCTTTGATTGCAACATCCGATGGTTAGATTGAGCATATCTCAATGAGATAGCTAGATGAATAGATAGACAGATAGATATACAGATGGCACTGTAGCCAGCAGACTGACTATGCATGGATTTGCATACCATTAAGTGATCATGTCCATAAATGACTGATACTTCCATCTGCGTATCATAATACAAAACCAATGTTTAAAAATATCGCTTTGACAGCATTGTTGTGAAGTGTTATTGGGTTCTGCTGAATTGTATGGACTTGGTATAGACAGTTCCACTGTGGCATCTTTCGGACAGTTACAAGTACAGGAGGTGTAGTTTCAGTAGGATGGTAAATGTCCAAGAGCTGTTGATGAAGACAAAAAGGGTTGGACTTCTCCATTTAAAAAAATTTGACTCCTGTTTGCCTTGCCCCTGGCAGTGTCCAAACATGACAGTTCAGTGTTTGTTTCAGTTACAGCCTGGCCACCACAGACGGCAGTGTAATCCCTGGTCCCTCCAAGTTCAATTGTTCTTCCACCAGTTTCCTTGCTCGAGGTAATATTAACCTACATTCCAGTGATGGACTCAGGAGAGGAGGGTTCAAGACAGGTTGTGTCACTGCATTACAGTATTTCAGAATTTCAAGATGTTCAATCTGATTGTGAATAATGTAAGGCTGATACTTTAATTATCAGTATCAGACATGGTCATCATTTTTTGAGAGAATTTGGTTATATTTTACTTATAATCACATTTCCTCCCGATACTACTAATGTAATTGGCTACCATTGGGTTTGAAGGGAGAAAACAAAACAGTGGACCAGAATGTATGTATGTCTGAATTGACGAATTTCAGTGTAAATTCATTTTTTTTAGCTAATCAGGCCTATTTCTCACTGATTGTTGACATATGTATCATATAATGCAACAGTGCTATTAATCTTGAAATCATTGGTAATAAAACAATTGGTGCAAATTACTTTAAAATCAACAAGCACGATATAGTTTGTGAAAGTCCTCTGCTGCATAGCAATTGGATGCATTCATTCAGTGCATTATTGTCGTGCTTTGACAAAAAGGTACATCAATATACAAGCACTAACTGGAGCTTTTTGGTGTGCATTGTAGTATTATGATATTTATAGGTACTTACAAATGGGAGGTTGTTAGGAGTCACAAATAAAAATTAATGTCCTTGTTAATAATGTGTTGCAAACATTCTGGGGGATATACAGCATCAAAACAACAGACTTTCTTTTAATGTTTTCCAGCGAGAACAACATGCCTCTTATTCACCAATGCACTGATAGATGCACTTCTACTCTAACATCCCAACTGATATATTGTACAGCGTCACTGTTCCTGATCCTTTGACTAGTTATGAAGTACTCCAAGAATATTCGATTTGGAAAGCCCTAAGTTTGAAAAGTTCAGGTAATTGGGATCTGACTCGTTTGCTAGTTCCTCATTGGAATGTCATATTTCTTGTCACCATTACTTTTAGCCTAATCTATTTGTCTTCGCAGTTTGTGTAACTTAGTTAACTTACATAAACATACTGTCTAACAGAGATAAATGTATGTGTGATCATAAATGGTTTGTCTAGAAAAGGTTAATTTCACAAATGCTGAATGCACCTTTGCTTCCAAAAAGATCCTTACATTAAAAGAAAAAAAACAAGAGGCTACTATGGAAACTAACTGTACCCAACAACCAGTCAGTTTCACCGCTGTCGCCATGTGATTCTTGTGATTGGTTCAATCCTTCAGTATGAGAAAACATTGGCCTAGTTGAACTAGTTCCTTATCAAGATGCCAGACTGGAGCAAGCACCAGGTTGCATGTTCTTAGTTAGTCACACATGCACAAATCACATGCATTTGAATTAGTGGATGGTCCATGTTGACAGGAGGTGGGAGGACCAAGGAGGATTGATGATCATGAAGAGCTTGGATATTGTTAGACTATCATCCACTGAACAGCCTGATCAATCATATATCTACAGTGAGGATATGGCAACAACAAAGCTGTGAACATTTCTTTGGCTTGCATAACTATGGGGTTGGCATGGTTCCTTTTGTTTCTCTTTTCTATTGGTTAATCAGAAATATCATATGAAATATGCAATTATGCATCTTTGTTATCATATTCAGATTTCTCCTCGTTGATCATTTCACAATTGGATGTAACCTGTTGTTCACTCTCTGAATCTGAAACTGTATGTAAACCTGTTATCAGTGCAACATCATAGCACTGGTGCTGGGCTTTGCTTTCATTCCGATAAGACATTTTAAAATTATGACCCTTGAATCATGCATGTCAATGCTGGGCAAGCAAAATATCCCACACGTAGGATAAACGCATAATATGTAAGTAGTTGGGCGCTCTCCTGACCACTTATACAGCAAATGTATTGTAACATGGGATGACTAACTGGTGTGTTTCTTTGCGTCTGAACCATTGTTGCACTGAATTGCCTTTATTCAAAGCCGCAACAAAGTGGAAAGACAAGGTATCTAATCTTTGACTGGAGAACCAGCACTTAACCTTTGGGTTGTTTCCAAAATAATTGTAATTTTGTATATAATTTGATCCTTTGTAATGTCTATTATTATTCTGAAGTAGCAACAACTCATGGTTCAAAATATTAAAAGGTTATTTAAGCACAACCTAGCATATCGCAAATCCTGCAACCTCTGTTCCCGAGGGCTTATCTCTTTTAGAATAAGACATTCTCTGTGTCTGGGAAATCTCAAAATGCATGAAAAATCTCATTGCCCCTCAGGTATATGCATACGGCTGTCTGGGATAAAATGTAATTTCTTAATATCTAATAACAAAATTTAATTTACATTGATGTCTTCCTTTGATTGCAACATCTGACAGTTAGATTGAGTATATCAATGAGGTAGATATAAAAATAGATAGATAGATAGATAGATAGATAGATAGATAGATAGATAGATAGCACTGTAGTCAGCATGACCATGGATCAATTTGCATACCCTTTAGTTATCACATCTATCAATGAGCGACACTTCTGCCTGTGGGTCATAACTATTGTTTAAAAACTTCACTTGTGCGTCATTGATGTGAAATGATGCTTTTGTCTCTATATGTAAACAATGAGAAATAATGAGGCACCTACTTCATGTTATGGTGTTCAGCTGAATTATATGGGCCTGGTATGGATGGTTTCACGGTGGGATTCATAAAACAGATACAGGTACAGTAGGGTCAGTTTCAATTGGATGTTAAAAATCCTAGAGCTGTTGATAAAGACAAAAAGGGTTGGACATCTCCAATGAAATGAACTTGACTCCTGTTTACCTTGCCCCTGGCAGTGACCAAACATGACAGTTCAGTGTTTGTCTCAGTTACTGCCTGGCCATCGCAAACTGCAGTGTAATCCCTGGTCCCTCCAAGTTCAGTTGTTCTTCTGCCAGCTTCCTTGCTCCAAGTCATATTAACCCACATTCCATGGATGGACTCAGGAGATGAGGGTTTGGGAAGGTTGTGTCCTCGTATTATGGTGCTGCCTGGTTTTTATTTGACCAATTTGATTGTGTTTAATGAAAGATGGATGCTTCAATAATTGTTGTCATTCATTGTTTTTGTTTTTTATGTTTGGTTATTCCCATTATAATCATATTGTCACACTGCTTTCTGCTACTTCAAATTTAATTAGCTTTTTGTGAGTTTTAAAGGAGTGCACAAAACAATGTACTCAAATTTTTGAATTTACCAATTACAGTGTAAATCCTTTCACAATGGCGCACATTACAATAGATATATTTGTGAATGTCCTCTGCTGCATAGCAATTAGGTGCATTCAGTCAGTGCATTATTGTGGAACTTTGACAAAAAGGTGCATCAATATATTAGCACCAATTGGGGCTTTTGGGAGTGCATTGTAGCATTATGATATTTATAGGTACTGACAAATGGGAGGTTGTTAGAAGTCACAAATAAAATGTCCTTGATAATAATGTGTTGTAAACATTCTGTGGGATGTACTGCATCAAAGCAACATACTTTCTTTAATGTTTCCCAGAGAGAACAACATGCCTCTTATGCACCAATGTGAATCCACTCTCAAATCCCAACTAATGAAAATACTTGTTTCTGAAATATTGTATAGCGTCACTGTTCCTCATCCTTTTGCTAATTATGATATGGACCAAGAATAATCTATTTGGAAAGTTTGAGAAGTTCAGGTACTTGGCATCGACTCTGTCTACAAGTTGACCAGTGCAAAATTTGTGTGCTCCTGTGCGCGGTCAACAGAATTTCATTATCTGGAAGAAACCAGACAGTGTCTGGAAGAAACCAGGATAGTTCCATCATTTAGTGATGGTCTAGTTTATTTCCAAAAACTCTCTAAGTGTCTAATCTCACTTTGATGGGCTTCAATTTTAAGCAGACAGCTTGAAAATACCAAATTTAAGTTGGAACTACTTTTTATCATGGAGGGTGTATACATTGTGGCCCACTCTCAATGCAAGTATGGAGGGTGCCACTTGTGGCATAGACAAGACATCTTGTTGAGTGTTACACAGCTTTTATGAAATTGTAAATTACATTGTTGTCCCAGTTAATAAACTTCCATAAAGTAACAGAATAAATGCAAATGAGAATGTTTGGTATCACAAAGCGAAGACATTGTATTTGTATGGACACATGAATAAGTGAGAGAGCATTCTTTTTGGACACTTTTCTGACCACAAATTAACATGCATACAAGGCATAAGTAGCTTGAATGCCATCAAACTTCTGATGAGTAAAATCATCCCTTTCACAGGCAAAAGTTCATGCTAAAGTTTCAAAACTTTCTTTTTTCAGACGATTTAACATTTTCATTCAAGCAGTGTACTGGATCTTTGCCAGCTGATCTTGTGATCTGTCCAAAACAGATCAAATTAATGTTGACCCAATTCGATTTTCCAGGGACCGTCAGCATTCCGCTGCCACTAGTCAATCCTGAACAGAGACAGGATCCCACTTGTGCGCAAGTTCCTCATTAGAATGGCATATTTCTTGTCACCATTGCTTTTAGCCTAATCTGTTTGTCTTCATAGTTTGTGTAACTTTGTTCACTTACACAAACAGTCTTACAGAGATAAAATGTGTGATCATAAAATATTTTGTCTGGAAAAGGTTAAATGAAATGCATCAATGTGGAATGCACCTTTGTTTCCTCAAAGATCCTTGCATTAAAAAAATTCTGCTGGAAATAACTGTATCAACAATCCTGTCAGTTCTAATGATTGGTTCCTGATATTTGCAAAGAGTCACCTGTGTTTTCAAAGCTCTTACATATTTTGGTTGAAGAACCTGATTTTGACCCCCTTCAAATAAATTATTATTGTATATCTTCTGAAGAAAATTAGACCAAAGTAGCCCAAAGATGAAGCCATGTAAGGTCGATCCGTCAATTGGGAAAACATTGGTCTAGTTGAACTAGTTCCTTAACAAGATGCCAGACTGGAGCAAGCACCAGGTTGCATGTTCTTAGTTAGTCACACATGCACATATCACATGCATTTGAATTAGTGGATGGTCCATGTTGACAGGAGGTGGGAGGACCAAGGAGGATTGATGACCATGAAGAGCTTGGATATTGTTAGACTATCATCCACTGAATAGCCTGATCAATCATATATCTACAGTGAGGATATGGCTACAACAAAGCTGTGGACATTTCTTTTGTCTTGCGTAACCATTGGGTTGGCATGGTTTCTTTTGTTTCTCTTTTCTATTGTTATTTCATGAATTTCATATGAAATGTGCCTCTGTTATCATATTCAGATTTCTTCATTGTTGATCATCACACAATCCGAAAGAACCAGTTTATCACTCTCTTAAACTGTTCGTGATATTATGTCAGTCAGAATTCCTGTAATCAAGTGCAACATCACAGCAATGGTGCTATTTTTTCGTTCCGATGTACACTCTGAAAAACGTCGGGACAAAATTGGTTTTTTAGATTCAAAACGGTTTTTTGAAAAATTGTGTGAAATTTTTTAGAGTGTAACATTAAAAAAAAGTTGACTCTTGAATAACGTAATGTCGATACCAGGAAGACAAAAGTTGCTACTCATAGGGTAAATGCATATGCAACATGTTGTTGACTCTCTAGACCACTTATAAGGTAAATGTGTTGTGACACGCAATGACTAAGTGATGTATTTCCTTGCATCTCAAGCATTGTTGGACTAAATTGCCTTTATTCAAAGCCGCCACAAAGTGGAAAGACAAAGTAGAAAGACAAAGTATCCAAAAATATTTTGTACATCATTTCTATGTATGTTCTGACCATTGTAATTCTGAAATGGCATCAACTAATGGCTTGAAATATTTGACGGTTTTTTAATGAGAAAAGTAGCATATTGCAAATCCTGCAACCTCTGTTCCCGATGGCTCTTCGTTTTTTATAATAAGACATTCTCTGTGTCTGGGAAATCTCAAAACGCATGAACAATCTATGTGCCCTCAGGTATATGCATACGGCTGTCTGGGATGAAAATGTAACATCTTAACATCTAATTTTGATATGAGTTGTAACATATTTACCATTGGTGTCTTCCTTTGATCGCAATATTAGATAGTTAGATGGATTATAATATATTAAAGAAAGAAAGACAGATAGCTATATAGATAGCTATATAGATAGCTATATAGATAGCTAAATAAATAGCTACAGTATATAGATAGCTATATAGATAGCTATATAGATAGATAGATAGATAGATAGATAGATAGATAGATAGATAGATAGATAGATAGATAGATAGATAGATAGATAGATAGATGGTTAGACTGATATTAGATCCAAACGCCAGTTTATGGACATGGAACTTTCAGTGGTTTAGTAATTTGTTTTTTTTTGTCTGGAATCTTTGATCAATGTTAGCTGATAAAAAGTCCTCCATGTTTAGATTGCACTTCGATGCATTTCCTTTCATCAGTTTCTTTCTAGAAGGAAGTCGGTTGTTGATCACCCAGAAGTTCTGATTGACTTGGCTCACTCCGCGCTCGACAAGGAAGTGCAGGAGAAATAGGCAGAAAAAAGAGGGCAAGAGCCTGAATTGGGATTAAGCGTCTACCTTTTTATGAAGTAATAGAGGGTCAGTGTTTTGAAGGCTGCAGCAGCATCACTAGCTGCAGCACGCAAGGTAAATTAGTTGCAGAAGCGGAGGAGATAAGGAAAGCAGTTAGGAGATAGGAAAATGAAGCCCTTGCCTCTGGGAAGCGAGCCACTGTCTCAGTTGCTAACACGGACAGATGAAAGTGCCCGGCCGGCCTAGATTGCTCAGGGAGCTCACACAGGCACAAGCTAATCTATCATTTGTTTGTTCTCCCCTGAGTGACAGACAGCCAGAATGCCTTTTTGCACCTCCATTTGGAAAAATGAATCCTAAATAGGAAACTAGAGTACTTTAAGCAAGTTGAGCATCAGAGCAAATGGTGTTATTTCGTGCACTGTTCTGGCTGATGCCTTACTTAGCTCTTTGATTTGGTATTCCTCACCAGCAGCTAATTCTGGCTCCCTCTTTCAAGGGAACCTGTTTGAATTTTCTCATCCTCTGCAGCGTCAGCTAACTGGGCTAAGTGTGTAGGTCTAAGGGGTACTGGAGCCAGTTAACGGACCATAATAGATGAATTTCAGCAGCATTTGGTGAATTTACCGAATGGAAGAGCTATTCTGTTCTGAACAAAAGTGTGAGTTTTGTAATGGGAATATTATTTCTCTTTCTAAAAATATTGAAAACAATGTCTTTGTAGGAAATAACTATTTGAGTAATCAATGAAAATAAAACCAAATATCAGCCTTCGATTCAAGCAGAGACTATCAAATGTTTGAACCTTTAGAAGATTGAAGCTCCATCGAGCAGGACGATCAATGAGTCTCTCCGGAAAAGATAAAAATAAAGGAAACTCAAAACTGCTTTAGGAAAAAATAGCAGAGTGCTGAAAAGAGCAAGCGACTGATTTGTCAAACAGGAACCTGATGAAAACGATAAGGGAAGACAAACAAAAGAGGCGCAGAGCCCGGCAGGAGGCAGCAGGCGTTTCACTTGATTGTTACCTTAATCCGACACACCACCCCAATCTCGAAGCAGAACCAATACTCTTTGACTTATTTAAAACAGCAATCTCACCGAATCCCACTATTCCTCACTCAATCCTGACAACAAGGCACTCAGATGAACTTTTGTTCGGCACGTCCGCTCCATTTGTTACGCTGGTGATTTACACAAGGGGGATTCCGCTAGAGGGATTCCCTCTCTGCCAACCAATCAGCAGCCTCTAATGCCTACGCCAAAGAGCACGTGGCCTGCCAAGTAGCCAATCAGCTGCAGAAGAGGCTTGTGACGTTCCCTCACAGTTTGGCAAAGGGACCAGTTTAAATATATCATTCAGTGAGCAAGACGAAAGTGTCTCCCAGCAAGCGCTTCAAAAAGGCACTCTGCTCCAACCATAGTCCACTCGTTGTGTAAAAGCATCCAAATTGCCAGACTACATTTAATGGTCCTATAGTCATCTAGCAAGCCCCTGTGTGTCCTATACCATATATTCAGATTTAGATCATCAACATTCTGATTGCATCGTCATGTATAGTGGATATTTATGCCTCTATCAATCATAGCATTCCAGCAAAAAACCCCAGATTAATTGAATGTACTTATATCCATCGCAGGAGCCTGGAATTTAAAATAGTTTGATGGTAATCGAAATTGGTTTCGACATCTATGTTTCTTGCTTAATCACATCCACCGATGTTGTCTGCAGAAGGCTCAGCAATAAATCCCTTATTGTTGGAGCTGGGAGCCGGCTCTCTCAAAACAGTATATCTTAATCCAGTTAGCGCTGTCCGACCACAGGCAATTGGGTGACTGCCATCAGCCAAGTTGCCCATACATTAAGCCTTCCCAATCCTCTTTCTTATAATTTAATCAAACGTGAAATAGCTGCTCTAATCACTCTTTTTTGCCGAAGACCCTTTGTGGCGTTGTGGAATTTGATCAATTATGCAATGCCTTTGTTGCGCATTGCTTGTCGTTTGGAGAAAAAAGCGCAAAAAGCAGAATTGCACAATGGTTATGAGCTTATACATAAGCGGAGGCCTCAAACTTGCCCAGATTCACTCATTCGGTATAGTGTTTGCAATGATCTATTCACTCCGGATGCTGTGTGTTCACTGTCTATAACGATATTAAATACTCCGTTATCGCTTAAAGACACACCGGATTTTCCATGATTTCTTGACTGAATGGAGCTGCTTGCTATAGTTTATCAGCTCAGCTTGAATTCGGTGTTAATTATAAATTGCAAATCACAACATACTCAGATTAAGGGTTCCTGTGTGGGAGCTAATGTGTGTGAGATACCTTTTCTCACAATGTTTCAGCCCCTATCTCTTTTCTTTCTCCTCGTCTACATGGGCAATCCCATACATCATACACCACATGGCTTGCATGTCAATGTAGCTCATTACAAGAAGCAAAATAAACATCTCATCTTTTAAAATTCCAAACGTCGTAATAATCTATCATGTTGGGAATCAGATTTCTTTGAAGTGAAATTGCCCAACAATGATTTATTGTCGTGAGAAAAAACATGTGATATTCAGGGAGGAGTTTATGGACCATGAACTGAAGAAATATCTGAGAGAGCGGCAGAGTGCCACCGAACAAATGTTACTCTCGGAATCTGCTTCTTCCGTGATGTTATCCAGACTCTTGACAAACGATACTATCTCAGGGATTTCAGAAATAGTCTCCAAAACTGATGGGAATCTGCCAGGATATGACAAAGACACACGCGTGGAATTTGGTACTATCAGAAAGGAAATTTTCTGAATTTTTTTATAAAATTACTTTTGACAAAAGCAGACTTGTTGCCATGGAAACCAAAATAAAACATCTCCGGTCCAAGAAATTGATAAAACCATGGCCACCATCAAAAAATTCAGAAAATTTCCTTTCCGACAGTACCAAATTTGAGGAGGTGTGGATCGCTGCGAACAAAGTACCCTTTTTATTCACATTTTTGGCCCTTGGCTCCCTGACTAATGTGTATGTGTGCCATATTTCAACGGAAACCATTCAGGTCCTTTAAATTTGAGAGAGATGTCCTGTCATTGCGTCATAAAGGGAGTTTATTTTGAATGTGTCCTGTCGTTGTGTTGTAACTAAGGGACTTTATCTCTCCCTCAACACTCACAGAAATCCCCATGGAAACCGAGCGAAAATAGAATCACCTCTTTTGTGAATATTTATGGTGGCAAGGTGTTTCAAACAATCATTGAAAGATATTAAGTCATTTTAGCCCCTTGCATGTGGGTTTAAAGACCTGCCTCCAGTGGGGCACCAATATTAAACCGGTGAGCGAAGTCATGCGATGATTTGGAGAAATTTTACAGCTCCACGAGCGGAACACGCAATATTTCGTCAGGGGTCTCTGGAATCAATGGAACTTTGTGTGAAAAGTTGATTGTGTGAGTAACAGTGTAGTTGAGAAAATTGATTGCCTTTCAAAGATTTCTCCATGGATAAGCATTGACTGAACATGTAGGCTTTTAGGTATCACTTAACAGGTACAAATCAGCCCTTCACAGATATATTATTAAGTTGTACCTGTGCTTAACACGAAAGCAGCTGGATGAAAAGACTTATTGAGGTATTTTATCTGCCATGCCACAAAGAGTGTTTTTGAAATACCACAAAGTGTATTTTTTTTGTGTTATCAGACACGTTTACATGTTAAAAAGCTATAAACCAGAAAAAGAACAAAAAAACATGAACATCATTTCTATTGTTAATTCTTGTTTCTTATTTTGATATTTAATTTAGTTAATGTTTTATTTCCATGTCAATAAAAACCAATCTCAGAATCTCTTTTAAATAACACTGGATTTGCCATGAAACTTGTTTTATCATGTTATTTCAATATGTTGCTCACAGTGATAGAAATGATATCGACGCCAACATTACAACCTGCGAGGAAGAAGATTTATTCCAATAGCTTAGATCTATGTAGCAATGAATCTCATTTAAATGCTCTTTGCTGAATGATTTGTTTTCACCATATAACTCGTGGTGGAGCATTGCAAACTAATGTTCATGAAGGTAAGATAGAATTTCCTCCCTGGAGCAGAGGCTACCATCAGCATCCTGCTAAATAAAAGTCCATTGACAACTTTAATTCACAACTTCGCCGAGCTATTCATTTCTGTGTGGTTATTTGCAAGCGATTTCTATATCTGATTAACTGTTTGTTTCTCTCATTAATATAATTTTTGTTATTTGTTTTTTTTTTTCTCTCATTTATTTGATTTTCACCTTATCTTTTTAAAATAACACTATTCACAGCCAGTTGTCAATTTATGATGTATTTATTCCTTTTTTGGACTCCAAAACTTTAATGTCATCTTATTGTGGCATTTGTCTTTGCAGCATTGACAATTTAAGCATTACCTTTTCCCCAATTTGCTGTGTAGCATTTTGCCTTATTGATCTCATTGGTTCATTGAGCTACCAGAGCCAATCAGACTGAGCTAAAATGACACGCAGCAAATTGGAAAAA
This sequence comes from Platynereis dumerilii, assembly GCA_026936325.1. NCBI lineage: Eukaryota > Metazoa > Annelida > Polychaeta > Phyllodocida > Nereididae > Platynereis > Platynereis dumerilii. The sequence goes on along the minus strand of JAPTHN010000001.1, from coordinate 123,158,001 downwards.
TTCTCATTTTTATTGAAACTGCTGTAATTGCCCGAGGTAAACATGAGAATGACGAAAGCTTGACATCATGTGTAAGTTGACTGGTGTTGCTGAATGTACTTTATAGGTAATTTCGTTACCATGCGATTCCTGTCATTCACACTTGGCTGTGAGGAAACAATGCTAAACCAACACTTACCACGTTTGATAAATCAAATTTGTGACGTTCTGTTGTTTCTAAACCAATCAGATTAACTAAAAATGGCATGTATTTGGCGGGTCTAGAACCTAAGAATCGTGTACAAATGAAATCACCTGTATCAAACAGTATTGGAATAGCTGTCATTTAACACAATGTGATTTCTATTGATCTGAGGTCTTAGACAGGTGATTTTAACCAACAATCAATTGAAAAAACTAAACAACTGTGAAAACTCAGAAACTGGTTAATAAAAGCATGGTCCAGACAGCTGTTCTTGTTTCTTTCAAAGCATGTCAGGAGGCCTCATTTGCACAAAGAAGTCGTGCACAGGAACTAGTCCTTAGGATTTACTAATTTACAATAGATTTTATCCATTTTGACCTATTTAGTATTTACTTATAATATTTTTATTACTTGGACATATTCTTCACAGACTGCCCTAAATATTCAAGTCATGGGGATAACGAGAGTTCAGCAGGAGCATTGGATTTCCCATGTTCAGAAGAGAACCATGTCAACCAACACAAACATTTTAGCTTGTCTGAACAATTCCAGGGACATACTTTTTATATCCGAGGCTGTTGAGTTCCCAAGGGTTTCTTTGTCTCCTGAAGGTCAATGGAGTGCTAGTAAGACATCTTGTCAAGAATTCACTAGCTGATAACCAATTAGTATCTGTAAATCAATTTCCATAAAAACATGGTCTTGTTGATACTAAATGTTTTGGTGCAGGATGTTTGTCCTGTGGCTCCACATTTCTGAACCATGCAGACGAGGATCTTTTGGCATCTTTTGTTGCCTGCAATATATACACATCTTTTCAAAATTTCATTTTCATTTTTTCAATTAGGCCCTGTGATGTCTCTCATTTGAGAGCATACACTTTTAAGTATTGACTAATCATCTGTTTGTGTCAATTAAATATTGACTTATTATATGTCTGTGTCTTTAATTGTTCATTAATTCCTTTCTTTTCCAGCTCCTTCGATGCCAATGTCAAAGCATTTTCAAAAATGATTTTGGTGCAATTGACTTATGTTGTCTTACAGAGTAAGAATAAATCCAGTCTTGCCAAGTATAGACTAAACTGTCTGAGCTGCCAACTGGGCTTTTTTGATCAGATTCAAGACAGTTTCTGTACTGATATTAATACAGTTTAAAGGTGGAAAGAATTCGAAGTTTTAGAAGTGCCTTATAGATTTGTGGCCCGGGGAGGAAGTCTGCTAGCAGCGGGGAGATTGCAACCACGATTTGTCATCGATTTTGGCCAGGCAGGACTCTCTTAATCTGTGTTTACTTATCTAATTACTAATTAAAGCAGACAGAAAGGCTCTGGCCTGGTGAGCAGTTGGAGAATTAATTATAGCCAGGGGTGCTGACTGGAATTACACGACTGGTAGACAACTATAAATCATTGGATGGAAAAAGGATTTCCTGTTTTCTTCACCAACAATCCGCGATGTGCTGGGCCGCAGCTGGCATCAGCTGATGAGCCTGTTTTAAAATCACAGCCTTCCCCACAAAGTGCACAACAAAGAACTATTTCATTATATTCCCTCTTGCCATGGCTGTGTTTCACCGCTGAACTGATTAAATCCTGCAATGTACGCCTCCTTTGAGGTATTAAAATCCTCCAAGCATCCTGAGTCAACATTTACATCAAACTTCAAAGAATTTTGCCCAGGAAGAACTTGTCTTATAACCCCATTTAAATTATTTGAATGTGTGCACAGTGCTCAAACATACAAAGTGATCACCACTTCTTTTCTTTCTCTCTCTCTTTTCAATGACTACTTACATTTGGCTGTCAAAGAGCTCTTCACATTTCAAAAAAACTGAAAATACAATGTCTTGTTCTAGTGTAATTTGTTGCAGTGAATATATGACACTTGTTCACTTGTTCTTCGTGGTTTATTTGTCAAAAGAGCTTTGTGGAGCTTCATACAACTTGCTTGGGTTAAATGACTCCCCTCTTTGCACTTACTCTTAGCCCTGTAATACTGAGTTATATGGGAATTTCTCTTACATTTTTGGAGGGTTCTGAATATTTGTCATGAAGATAGATGTTGTGGGGTTTGGTTGCAACAACAATAATTCCAGCAGCGAGAGATTTATTCCGTAGATTGAGAATAGATTTGGGCAATGGGAGTAGCTCAGCCGCCCATCACATGGCATCCTGCATGGTGGAATGCCGATTTATGTTGCCGTTATTGGTGTTGCCGGACTCCGAGGGATGTATATATATCACGGGGCGCCCTTGCTCACAGATGTTTGGCCCATGTCACACAATGAAAACGATGCTTCATGTTGCATTGTACGTGAACAATGGATAGATGGCATGGGTCCTAACAGGCTGACACAGACAGCAAGGCAGCCAATGAGAACTGCAATCTACAGATAAGGCAGCCCCGGACACTGGCCCACCCCTCTGATTAATGCGGTTTAGTTCCAGGCCACGGCAGATTGCAGCACAACAGCTGAACCAGCTTCAAAACCTGGTCATAAGTTGCTGGTATATTAAAAGCTCCCATGGCCTTACACAATAATACCTAGCTTATTGCAGAGGTGCAAATGAATGACCATTTGTTTATGCATACAATGATCCGTCTAAGCACGCTCGGCGCGCGAGTAAGCCGCAGTAATAGTGCATCCACATTAATGTACTAGAGGCATGATGTCTCAATTAAGCCTCATATTGGCAATGCTGTGACATTTATTCGCACTAAACACATAAGTAGTGGACATTTGGTCAGCACAGTGGACAGGTCCTTGCAGACAAAGCCAAGTCTCCTAGATCAGAGGCTGGCCGGAAGGCCATGCTGAGCCTGGACATCACACAGAGCAGTCACATAAATCTTGCAGGGACCTCCCACACCTATCTGGCCATGCTGAGCACAACCTGCTGCAGCCTTTCATCGGCCCTTGCCTCCTTCCTCACATTGCATCTCTTCTCTGCCTTTCATCCAACTGCCTTCCTCATGCCTTCTACTGGGTTATCTTTCCTCAGCATACTCTCTTGCTGGCTTCCTCTCGTTGGACTCTCTTCCTCGATTCTACCTCCATGTGCATTGGTGTCAGCTTGACATTTACATGAAAAGTTTCACAAAATGAATTATTCTGTATCTGTTTAATGACTTTGTGTCCTCAGTCCCTTTTTTGACAACCTTGTTTTTCCTTCTCCAGTCCCTTTTTGTGATTCAGTTGAAATTTCCTCTGAGTATCACCTTTTGCATCCCTCTCTTCCTGGCCCAGTCTTGCATCCAGCTTCTCAAAACATCGCCTTTATCTCATCCTTTATCTCAATTTTCCCACACTCCCTTCCCAGCTTTTGCAATTTCCTTCACTCCAGCGTCTTTCCCAAAACTGCCTTTCATTGAGCCCTGTCTGTCCCACTGGCTTTCAATGAGCCTTCCCTGAACTCTTGCTTGTCATTCCTCCGGGTGTCCCTTAGAACTGCTTACTGAGGAAGCAAGCCACAGCAGACTGCAGATGTGCACAACCACCGTGGAAAAGGAGTATTCAGCTTTTGAGCAGCAGCAACAGCAAGATCCCGGATGATAGGCGAGCCTTGGGGTCTCATCCCGCGACGAACAGACAGATCACCAGTCATGTCCGGGACGGGATTCGATCCCACCAGCCCCCAACTCTCGTCGTCCTTCCATTCAACTATCCCCCTGGCGGAGAGACTAAACAACACATAGCAAAAACACACAAGACAATAACGATTATCACAATACCAACCAACAATCAACGCTATAACAATATTCGGAGCCGCAGGAGTGAAGGCCTGGCATAAAATCAATGGTAATCTGGTGCTGAAAAGGCTTTTGGCTACAAAAGGCAGAAAGGGTTAAGCGTGATCTAGCAAATTCGCAATGAGAGCAGGTTCACCAGCCAGCGGCCGCTGTCCCAATGTAACGGATGGAGTTCCACAAGGTGAGACAAATGTGCGGATGTCGTTGTGGAGCGGAGAGAGCGGTGTGTATCCATGAGAGCCGAGCCATGAATGCTATCGAGGCAGACGCACGAGTGCATCAACACAGAAGAGCAGAGAGGCGAGTGTCAGGTGAATGGGCAGCACAACTGCTCAAGGCAGAGCAAGGCAGGCAGAGCAAGCCTGTCCTCCTGAGCAGTCCTCTCGAGCCATTCCTCTGGAGCCATTCCTCTGGAGCTTGTCCTCTCCTCTTTTACTTCCAGCTGTCTCCCTCGGCAATGTTGGTCGTCAGGTCCTCCTTCCATGAATCACTGCTCAACATTCGCCATACACCAGCAGCTGAATGAGAATCGCAGCTCGTTACACTGAATTACGATTCTGTTGGGCAGAATGCCTAATGTCTTGCGTGCAAGAATTTACAGGGCCATTTGCGTGCCATTCATGAGCCTTCCATGTGCCATTCCTATGCCATTCATGTGCTATCCAGGTATCATCCATGCGCTTACCGTGTGCTATGCTAGCGACATCCTTGACCACTAAAGTCGCTGGCCACTTGTCCTTCATGGCCGCCATTGGCCGGCACTGCCTGCTTCAGTTTAAAGCACAATTAGAAAGGGCAATCCATTAGAAGAGAAGGCAACTTGCCAGGGGCCAGGAAGTAGCCTTGAAAAATATGAGGGCAGCACACGGAGATATTGAAGCTGTAAGCAATATGCTTGGATTTCGAGGGCTTGGGTTTGCAGAATGTTCCTCAGCAAGACACGTATTTATCAAGAAGATGCATGGCCCTAGGCCCAGCACTGGCTCCCACATCGACTGGAACATCAATAATAAGCTGTTGGCAACACTGATCTAATCGACAAGCGCCAAACAGCCAGCAGAAGGGCATGGTGGCCAGAGGCTCGTCATGAAGTTTAACCAAGTTACAGGAGAACAGTCTCTGGGGCGTCTGCCACTCTAATCCTCTGTAGCACACAGCAGCTGTTGAGGCGACCAAAAACAGCCCTCTCCTGGCCGCCATAAACAAGCGCTTGTCCCCCGGCCCCTCACCATCCACGACCTTGGCTGGACTAGCAAAACCTGCCAAACTTATTATCTTTTCATTGGCTAGCTGCTGAAATATTGCATCGCTCAAGATGCAGCAACTTGCTCTTCCCGCTCGCTTTGCATCTCTTGCGCTGTGTCCTTTTCTCTCTCTTGTGTCTTCATATCACTTCTTAGCTTTGGCCTTCCTGTCCTGCTTCTGTCTCCATTGCTCTTGCTTTGTCGGCTCTGTCTTTGACCCTCTCTTTTTCTTGCTCTTTCATGTGTTTGTCTTCTTGCCTTTCTTGCACATACTACCTTCTTGCTTTTCGTGTATTGTCCTGCCTTTAGCGAAGGCTCCATCTTCCCTGCACTTGTTCTGTTCTTTTGTCATGCCTTCATGCCTTGCTTATAATCCCCAGTCCAACAGAGTCTCCCTGTTTCACTCCTTCTTCGCTGCACTTGTCTTTCCCTTCCTCTTCCAGGGGTTTTGTAGTCAGTTTGGGTGCCATGCACTGGCTGGATTTAGGGGCCAAAGTTGGAAGTTGGAAACGGTGCTGGAGCAGTGCTAAAGCCGCATGCTCAAGAGGCTTGGTGCTTGGTGCTCAGCTGTCTTGTTCTTGGAGAGCTTCCTGTTCTGTTGTGCGGCCATGCTGCTTCCCTGCTGCTTCCCAGCCTGCCATAAGTGATTGATTACTGGCCTCCAACCCTCAGTTTCAACGACTGTCCTCCGTTGATGGACGCCAGTCACAGGAATCTTTGAAGAAGTTTTTTCTTCAGACAATGTGACCCCGGCAGTTAGTGAGACGTGTCCTGTGGCCTGCCTCTGCAATTTCATTTGCGCAGCTTCCTAAGTGAAGCCAATGTTTTGCCATATTCGAGGCTGACGTCTGCATGGCAGGGTTAACGCATAGATGGAGACTACCTTGATTGCAGCAGCCTGGCTTAGTCCTGATGGCAATTTCTATTGACAGTCATATTGGCAGCCTGCTCTGCTCCTGATCTTGGTGACAGCCACATCACCAGCTTATCGGCCTCCTGGGTCAGCCTCCCAGGATGTTAGCATGTGAGGAGGCACACATGGGTCACAGCCATGCAAGAATTAATGCACATTAGCAGAATGCCAGAAAAACGTGTTGAAAGAAAAAACATGTTACATTAACCGATCGCGACGGAGCGACCCAACAGCTCTCTTGTCAATATTCACATTTGTGCACGATACATTGAAATAAAACGCAACATTGAAACAGATCAGAATAAAAAACCATTAGGGTGAGTGTTAGGAGTACAGCCCACACAAACGCTATTACACAATACAACATCAGTATTCTCAGGGGACAGCACATTGGTATTCAACGAGACTTCACAACGAGGGATGCACATAAACCGAAACTCGGGAAGCGCCACCGGGTAGAAGCAGGTGGTGCAACAGTGACCATGTTCCATCCGATTCCTTGCCCTGGAAGTGCTCCGGGCTACCCTCTGCTGAGTGTAGAACCTGTTCCCCGACACTCAGTCCAAATACTCAGTAATAGGCAGAGGGATGTCTGGTCACTTGAGAGGCAGTTTTGGGTTTCTCCACCGTTCCTCTGGTGTGTTAGAGCATGATTCTCGTCCCAATTGGAGTCAAGTAACAAACTCTCCCACTAGGTGGGGCACTCAACCGGAAATCTATGCTAATTAAGTTATGGAGATGACGTCACTGGTGACCATCAAGCCCTTGCAAGGTCTGTGGGCTGCCCAATAAGATGTCCAATGGGCTGTCTTTAGCATAAGTAAACTACTTACTTCAACCCAGCACAAGAAGAAAGAGAATTAATTTATAAGGATTTGCAGAGGGAGGCCAGCCTAAACCCATTTACTCAAACAACGAAGTAGCTCAGCTATAAGACCTGTAATAAATACAGCCGGCTTCAAAGGAAGATCCCATCTTGGTTAGTGTAGCAATCCGCAATGCCCCCAAATCAACTGAAAGCAATCGCTCACACATATTTAACACAACAAATATAACGCACAATCTAGGTACAATGCGTGTATTTCAAAAGTTTCATAACCTACAATATACAAAATAAAAGTTCTGTATGCAGTAGACATATTTTATCTCTTTGCTCAGCGCCATGACATGGTACAAATATTCAATTTCAGGATTTGGTAGCCAAATGTTGACAAATGGTAACAACTGAATTACAGTGCTATAATACATAACCCAAGACAAGATAGCCTTTTTCAAAAAGTTTAACAATCTTACTTAATTTTGCATTTAGCCATAATTTAATCATCGGTGCTGAAGTTGCTCAAGAATCGTCTAAACTATGGGTTACTATGGGTTGTTTCATACTGTATGATTTATTCGGGGTTACAGTTGCATAATTCTCACAGGAAGTCTCTTATACACGTGGATTGACTACATTTGTCACTAAGCATTGTGTCAAGGCATTTTACAATGGCAAGCGTATTAGAATTCTTCCGTGACTAAACCCAACATCATCTTTTAATTCTAATATGCACGCGCCTACACATACAAAATCGATGTGGGCAGTAATGGCTACGGGCCAAAGGCACAATCATTGTCTTCTCAAGGAAGCAGATGCAATTGTCATAGAAAAATATTTGGTTATTTGGTACGAATATATTTCATTGGGAATACTTTAGACAAATGATGGAAGTTTTAGTTAATGGAGTACAGTCTATACAATCACTGTGTTTTCACCAAATCGATCATTAAGCAGAGGTGTCATTACATGCATATTACCAACATTATAATAGCAAAGCCCGTTGTAAATACCTCTTTAAAGAATACCAATGGAAACGTTAATTAATTGGCACATGACGTCTAATTTCGAGGGTCAATGACCTTGTCAAAGCCTGGATGTATCTCCTCCTCCTAATCGTTTCTTAGTCTCAATTTTCAGAAAAATTGTGAACCTTCGATTCCCTTTTTAACAGTCTGTCGTTAGTTTTTTTTTTTGCAAATGCATATGGTACAAAATATAGCAAGTACGTCCATGATCAGGCTAAACTACGGAATGCCTATTTTGTCAGATCACCAGGTAGCCATGTTGACCAGTAGTCGACCGATCGGTTGCTTTCCGAACTGGCTTCTGGGGCTCAAGTCAGTTTCGCATGATTCTGTTGTAGTCTCTTTCAAGAGTATGTGGAAAACGTAAATACACGTATCACATTTGGTTGAGATGAACAAAAATGTAATGTGCATGATCAATTCTGCAGGATCCAAACAGCCGGGACAGGGGCCAGACAGGCAGAGAAACATCGCAAGGTCATCATCTCCGCAATTGGCCTGCTCTGTATTTGCCAAATAATATTTTACGAAATGCCATTCTGAAGTCTGGGTTAAATATAGTGTATATGAGAGGATTCAGCAAGGAGTTGAAGTAGCCAAGCCAGCCAATAAAGCCAGTGAGGATAACAGGGAACTCAAATCTGTCAGAACAGAAAGGTCGAATGCTGGCCACTACAAAAAAGGGCAACCAGCACACAATGAAGGAGCCGGTGATGATGCCCAGCGTCCTGGCTGCTTTGCGCTCCCTCTTCGCCTCAATCCTCTCCCGCTGTTTATCCTTCTCCTGCTTCACCTTCTTGGGTGAATTGGTCTTGCGGAAGTCCAAGTAGACCTTGGTGATATCCAGGAAACTGCCGCTCTTCTGGTCCTTGAGCAGCGGGGTGGAGGGCGGCGAGAGGGTGCGCTTGTTGTTTCTGTTAGCGTCATTGATGGTGTAAGCGGAACCATTGCTAGAATGGTCACCACTTGTCCGAGACGCCGAAGACAGAGTGACCAGCGGAGTCCCATTGTCCGTCTCCCTTTCCCCACTGGCTTCGGGGGTCAGCAGTAATGGCTTTGGCTGCTCTTGTGTCTTTTTAAACTTTTTCTTTCGAATGCTCGATCTGGCTGCCTGGTATATTTTTAGATAAATCATTAACATTAAAAACAATGGAAGGTAGAAAGCTCCCACGGTGGAGAAGACCGTGTAGCCCCAGTCCTGTGAGATGAGGCACTGACCAGTGGTCTCAGGGGTGTTGTCATCGTCCTTCCAACCAAAGAGAGGCGGGATACTGATGCTGGCCGAAATTACCCAACTGAGCGCTATCATGACGAGTATGCGACGGGCGGGGCGATTGCGAACATAGTCCACTTGGGTGACCGCCCAGTACCTGTCCAGCGCGATGGCCACCAGATGCAGGATGCTGGATGTGCAGCAAAGCACATCAAAGGACACAAACAAATCACAGACCTCAGGACCCAGGAACCACTGGGTGCTCACCTCATTCACAGCGGCTAAGGGCATGACCAGTGCTGCCACCATCAGGTCAGCCACAGCCAACGACAGGATTAAGTAGTTTGCTACACTCTGTAAGTTACGTTCCAGCAGTATGGCGGCTATCACAAACACGTTTCCTATGATGGTGGCCAAGATCATGGTGCCCAGGATGATTGAGGTGACCAGTAGATGGGTCATGCTGTAGGGCTGCATCTCTATCCGCACAGTCAAATTGAACCGATCCTCCAGGAAAACAGTCTCGTTCGGTCGAGTCATATTGTCGACCGAGTAGTTGGTGAGCACCATTGTTATCTCCATGGCGAACTACGATTGTTCCCAACATGAGACACATCTAGAAGCTATTGGAGCATGTGAGTTGAACCATGTGACTGTGACGTCACTAGAAATCCACTGGAGGCTGACATGACATTCGCTCGCATGTCATTTTACTCGTTTCACTCAAGGTCATCTTGTCACAGCATTGCTGATTAATAAGTTGTCCTACAAACAGACGAACAAAGCGGAATCAGTTGCTGGAGATGTCTTTTTTTGCGAGTGATTCCTGGAAGATTGATCACGGTGACTGGAAATCGTTAGTCCATGACGTCAGCAGGCTGCAGGAAGTGAGGTCATTTGACTCCGCGAATGACCTTGAGACGAGGACATGACCTTGAAGATGCATGACAACACGACGCCCAAGTAATCTCACGTCCTCATGAATTCATTGGCGGCAATTTTCCAGCCAGTCTGAAAAAGTAAGAAAAAAGTTTGTGAGAAACAAGACAATTAAGATTCAAACGGCTCTAGTGGTAAAGAAGTATGTTCATTTTGTTTGCACATCTGTGAAAACATTGATTTGAATTGGAGAATGGGAAAGCACAATACAGAATCGGGATGCGTGGTGGTGGTTGCATGGGCATTTTTAATCTTATTTTTTTTTCCTCTTATCTCCTGCGAAATGCTGCTCTGGATTCAATTTGTCTTTCATTCCAGCATACAGAACACATACGACAAATTAGGACAGTGATATAGAGGATGCCTAGAATTGGACTGGCCCATCAGAGGAAAAAGGAGGAAGATGAAGATGTCAAGCAGAGAAAGAAGAAGAAACGACATAAATATTAAATAGAGCCATAGCGGCAGGTGCACTCTAAAAAATTCCAGACAAAATTGGTTTTTTAGATTCAAAATGGTTTTTTGAAAAACCAAATTTCGATGCAAAACCAAAATGGATTTTTAAAAAAATCCATTTTGGTTTTTTGCATCGAAATTTGGTTTTTCAAAAAACCATTTTGAATCTAAAAAACCAATTTTGTCCCGACATTTTTTAGAGTGTGAGGCAGTGAGCTGGACAATCTGTCAGACTAACAAGAGCAGAGGAATGAGTGCTTCTTCGGGATGAGGCATGGGCCTTGTTTTGTCCCAGTGATCTGCTCAGGACATTGGCTTGGTGGCCAGGGATGATGGTATGTGTGCCTGGGATGCCCTAGGACAGCGCTATCTTGTGGCTGCTCAGCGGGGCCTCACACCAAACGTCGTCCTAATGACCTGATATATCATTAGCGCTGGTCCAATGGCCTACTACAACCAACCTCTAATGACCCATGGGATTCTACCGGCACCAAGCCCTCTCTATATTAAGCCACTAAATCTCAAATCGGGCAGCACCTGTGCACCCCAGCTTGCCTTATGAAACTGACCTAGTAGAGGAACAGGGTGGCTTGAAATGCCCCCTGCGAACTTACGATGAACTATGTGAAGAGCGCAAATGTGCGTCACCAAGCCGCACCATGTTTCAGAATAAGAAATATATTATATTATACATCTAAGTGACTAAGGCGAGCGATATACATCAGGACCCTGGAAGTCTTGCGGCAGAACTTAAGTGCCTCGTACCTTGCCAACCTCCATCACGTATTTCCAGTCGAGACACAAATGCATGTGGACAGAGACCAGAGTGGGCCTCAAAACCTCAGACATTTGAAGGGACGTGGGGGAAGTGGAAAGATGTAGGATGTCAATATTGCTCTATCATACTAACATGCTCCTCGCACGTGACACATTAAGGGCACAGAACTCCAACGGAAGTGTTAGTAGCAGCGCCACCATCTGCCAAATGGCTCAACTAGTGACCTGGCCATTGATAATTCATGGGGGAGAGCAAGGTGAGTGATTGGGGCACCCTGCCAAGTTGCACATGTCCCCACTTCAAGCAACGACACTGCACTCTCTCAGATACCCTGGCCCTGCCAATAAATATTAACACCCTGCCAAATGATAAGATTCTTAATCTAGATGGATGCCGCTACTTGATAGTCAGAACCCACAGCGAAAAGTTACTCTGTGACTAGCTTATGTCTCCAGCGCAAGCACTGCTCGGTATTCGGTGCTTGGTTAGTGCTAAGCCATCAAAATTGTGCTCAGTATAAAACCCGATAAAACCCTTTTACGTTAGCTCCTGTGCCATTTCTGTGATCAATGAAGAAAGTTATTCACCGACTTAACTCACGTCTCCTTAGCATGCCAACGAATTCGGTTGGGGGGAGTCGTAAAGGGAGATGTGGGTCTTAGCATTTCTCTGTGGGGTGGAGAGATGGGGTAGGTCCCAGTGAGAGTTGAAGCGCTTGACAAGAGCCTATGGTCGCATTAGTTATCAAGCAAGTGCACTCTTCCAGTCTGTTTGCTTTTTTATTATCACAGACGCTACAAACTTCTTGCTTTGCCTTTGTGCGCCTTGCAGTCAGACTGCTCATTATAATCAAAGTACATACAAGATCATATCTCCCCCCACCATACCTCCATTTGTCGGTGGTTCGACTTTCCAATTGTAGATAAGCTTTCTTTCGGACTATTTTGGGTCGCCCAGCCTTCAAGGGCAGAATTGGGTTTTGTGACTTTCAATGAGAGGAAACGCGACCGACCCACGTTCAGAGTGATAGCCTTTCCTCACTTGCCCCATTTCAACAGCCATTTGTTTCGCTTTATGCATTTTCTAAATAGTTTACCGGAATGGAAAGAAAGACCCTGAAGCTTCAAGGCGTGTAGGAGAAAGCCTTGCGAGGATTCATTTTGCTTTGTCTTTCCCCTAAACTCATTGATATTCATCGCCTATCCTGCACAAGCGCCTGTGACACGCCTTTATGAAAGCCCAAAAATAAAAGCGGCCAAAAAGTAGCGCTTCTTCACAGGGCTTAGAGTTTGGGGGGCATGTGGCTGTTGTCTCTCCCTGATTCAGACGTGCTCTTATTAACATTCAGCCACACTTGTCCCTTATTTTTATGTGGCCCACATTTCCACAAAGCAGATTGCCCGACTTCGGAAAAGAAAACTTTCTGGTTGTGCGTGTTAGCCATTTTTTGGTTTGTTGGCTGCGCTGCCACCGACTGACTGACTGACTAAGGTTAGCTTCTTTTCAAGTCGAAACTTCAACGACTTTCCAAAGGCTCTGTTTCTTAAAGATCCCTACCTTTACCAAAAAAGACAAAAGAAAAAAAAGACTTTAAATAGTTAAGTGCAAGCAAGGTACCACCATAGCCACAGAAACTTGAAAGCAAGACTTCAGATCTGTCACAGGATGACTTGGAAGAGTGTGTCACATAAAAATTTAAATAAAGTGTCCAGTTATACGACTACAGGTAAGCCATCTGAAGTTTCTCAAATGGTTTAGTTATCAAGGAGAATCCTATGAAAGTCATTGACTGAAATCTTTCAGCATTATACCTATAATACTACTACATTGAATAAGACAATAATTTTTTATATGGTCCCAGACTCCCAGACAATAATTTTTTATATGGTCCCAAACAAAGAAGTTATTATTCGTAATTAATCTCAACATATACAGTGTGTTTGGACTGTTTATGACATTTCATTTGTCACAATTACTTTATATAAACACCAATGGTGCATTTCACATTCTCCTGTGTATAATCCGAGGAATCATCATTTATTCATTACTGAGCATCGCAAGTGATACTTTCGCCTGAGGGATATTTATCTTCGTCAATTGTGGCAAATCTAAGATATACCATTAGGTAAACATAGGAAAGTCATACATTCTCAGTATCCTGCAGGGCACATTGCATTTCTGCAGAAATTGCGTAATAGACAGATCCAACTACAAGCTATGTATCAGGCTCATCAGGCAATGAATACGTTATAGATAAGTCTTATGAGTGGATCTGAGAATATTGAAGGGCTATCCGTTGGTTAGTAGAAGCATAGAAAAAGATATTCAGCATCCAATGGACTGCTGGCAGATACCTATATAGCAGACCTCAAAGATAACAATTGATTTCGAAAAAACGAAGGAAACCTAGAACAGTTTGAGAACATACTCTAAAGATAGACAGTGAATGTAAAAATGTTCCAAAACAATTATTTGCCAAAATTTTGTACAGACACCAGCTAATGTTACGGTTTTGTCTGGTTTACAAAAACCCTTTTTATGGATGCAAAATGATTGATAAGTTGAACATCCGAAGTGCAGGAAGCCGGGCATTACATGATTGTGCAGTAACGGTTTCCTTTGAGCTGCACAGTGGGCCACTCGCTGTCAGAATAAGAGCAGGCAGTGCAACAGAGGGCCTTAGACCTGTAATTTAAGCTAACATTTGGAAACAGGATTTGGAGAAATGCAGTGGAACACGCAAGCCAAGACCCAAATGGAATACCAAACAAACAGAAAGAAGAAATGTTTTCACATCAATCATTTAAGGCTTGTCTTGGGTTGTGCAACTGCAGCTATATATCACAGCAAACCTTTGAACTCAAACGTGCCATGATATAGCCCATTCAAATGTTCCCATAATGCTTTCTCAGCTTGAATCTTGCCATAAATGCCTCCAATTGTGTTTATCTGTCTTCAACTGCCTTTTGTTGCCTTTAGCTGCCTCTGATGCCTTTCAATGACTCAAGCCTGGAATCCAGTTCATTTGCCTGACTTGGTGGCGACTAAGGATCTTTAAGAGATACCCCTGTCTCCATCTCAATACTTGAAGGGAGTCATATTGGTGCAACTTCCTTTGGTTATTTTGTATTGTGTTATATCATTATGAATGGCACAAATATACTTAAAAAAGACGCTTTTTAATTATAGAGCTTAGTTAACCGGCAACAGCAATTCCCTATCAGCGTGCCTCGGCGGTCCAACGTCGGCCCAAAGCTGGTCTGATGCTACTGACATCGGACTGACGCTGGGCCGACGTTGGACCGCCGAGGCATGCTGACAGGGTATAGGGATCAAAGCTTGAAGTAAAAACAATTCGAAGTGGGTCTTATGGGAAAAGATGAACTTCACCTTTCTGCACTAATTGACCACCGACAATCTATGATCGATTGTCAGTTGGATAAATTGTGTTCATCAAAGAGGAACATCTGAGAGATCCAGACAACTAATGTTCAGTAGGCCATGTTTGGAGACGCCATTTGTTCTTTGCTGTAGCATATTGTGTGTTTGATCATGAGAGGTTGGTAAATAGCCCCACTCTGCTGGATAATAGCATTGGTGTTGCCCTAAGAGATGAAATCTGCTAAGGCATTTGGGGATGGCTCCCACACGACATGAACACTAGATATACCAGAACAGCTTGTTTCTGTTCTGTTCTCTGTGCTACACAGAGAAGACAGAATGTTGCTTCTGAAACTTCTCACAGAAAGTTAGACAGTAAAATTTGAAACACTGCACTGTTTCTGGTGATGCATGCAAGAGTAATCAGTGATGGTAAGAAATTTACAAGACCAATGTGGATATATATATATACCATGCACATAATCGCTAACTGTTGTATTTACATTCCAAATCACAGAAATGTAGACTTGCATGGTTTACCGGATTCCTCTTTATTAATCTGGAGCGACAGCACCCTATGATTAATGAAACGGCTACGCTATCATAAGGAAAACAAACTACCTCATATTATGCCATAGTAAATGGTTATTGTTGCTCTAGTCCTAGAGTGTAAAAAGGACAGTTAGCAGAAAAAGAAGATGGGAGATAAAACAAACGGTGGCAGTCCCGACGCAGCAATTGCCCGACTAGCAGCATAAAGCCGCGGCCTTGGCCTTTTAGCCTCAGATCTGGTATTTGTCTTTTGTCTTTTGCCCATAACATTCAGTAGATGGATAGATAGACAGAAAGATAGATAGGTTGATAGATAGATGGATAGATAGATAGATAGATAGATAGATAAGTAATTAGATAGGTGGAAAGATTGACAGGCTAATTTATAGGCTGATTGATTAATATATTGATTGATTGATTTATAAATTGGTTGATTAATTGACTGATTGATTGATTGCTTGACAAACTGATTGATTGATTGATTGATTGATTGATAGTAGATTCATAGAGTGATATGTATTGATTAAGCGATAGACTGATTGCCTGATAAAGACCTTCAGAGATAGAGAGATTGATATGCAGATTACCAAAATCAAACCAGTATAGGCTCAGGACCCACTCCAGCTGCAGATATAGGACCTGATACAATGTCCCCCGATGCATCTTTAGATAATGAGAGGCTATGGATGTTTGATGCTTGATCCATCAGTAATCTCTCTATATATTCATAAGAAATAAACCCTGTCTGTGATAGCCACAGGGATGCAGAAACAAAGGACCTACAGACAATACTTTGCAGCTTGACTTTTGTGGGTAATGAGATATAGCAAAACAAGTCCACAACCTGCTTCACATTTGCACCATGTGGGACCTTTTACTCGCCCACAATATAGCACCTAATGTTCTGGCTTCCTCTTTCTAATAACAACAAACAGTCACATGCAATTCATCAGCCTCTGTTTGCTTTCCCTAATTGGTCATTGTGGAAGGAGCCATAAAGAAAGCGACCAGACTGCAAGACAATTAAAGGAGTCGCGGTGACAGACATGCCATCAAATTGATTGGAGAATAGCAGGAACGCCTCCGTGTCTTGCCAATTGCAGAATGCAACAGAATGCACAAATGTGCTGTATCTAGACATTCTTGAGTAATATTTACAAATGCTAGAACTCCAAATAACTTGAGTGGCAATTAGTTGATCAGATGCGGCTCCGAATTTAGACTAGAGCTGCTGCCTACCTGCTCTTCGTGTCATAAATGTAATTGTGCATGGCTGAAGTGAAGAGTTTGTCCCAGGGAATTTACCAACTAGAAGAATGTCTGACAGCTTCAGCAAATGGGGAAAACAGCAGACAGTTGTGGTGTGCTGTATATATAAAGGCTGTATATAACAAACAGAATGATTTAGAATTACAATACAGGCTTTACATCGGTATTCCCAGCTCTTTTGGCCTGTAAACTGTCAATTAGCAAGTCACGAGTTTTCCTGCTTTTTCCATCATCTAATCCCGCCGTGGCACCTCGGATCAGGTGTATCAAATAGCCTGGAGTTGCAGGGCGTCAGACGGAGTACTTGTAATGGGCAAAATAACAAAGTCGAAACCTAAAACAAGTGCATGCACTGTGCTCCATGCGCAGTAACGAAGTGCATGGGCCTCCGTTAAAACCGCTGCCAGCTCCGGGTCCATCTCCTGAGGCATGACACTCATCCTTTTAAGTCAATTTCAGCTGCTGTTTTCGCTAATAGCTCTTCCACGATATT
Source organism: Platynereis dumerilii (assembly GCA_026936325.1). NCBI lineage: Eukaryota > Metazoa > Annelida > Polychaeta > Phyllodocida > Nereididae > Platynereis > Platynereis dumerilii. The sequence goes on along the minus strand of JAPTHN010000001.1, from coordinate 123,140,982 downwards.
GTCTTGGCTGTTTTAGAGCCTGGGCTCGCTCAAAAAGTGTAATATCTGTCAGAAGCACCTTGAAATCCCCTTCACCGAAGGTTTAACTGGAAGAAGAGATGGTCTCCCGCAGCACACCAGCAATTAGTCGAAAGTAAGTCTCTGCCATTTCATGTACACATGCTTCCCTTTTTAAGCTCACGTAACAGGCGGACACTTGCCAATGTTCCTAAATGTTTCTAAATGTTCCAAAATGTTCAGAAATGATCCAGGCTAACACTTCCAAACATCACGAAACCTTGCACATGGTTCATCTGCCTTACATGCAAGGGTATAGCACATTTGTATGTCAGCCCATCAGTCGAAGCTTCAATATGTGTACAACATTCTAACTTCCATTAATATTGTACATCACAAGTCCAAAACCCAGCTCTTATAAATGAATGAAAAAAGGAATGTAATGTAAAAAGATACCTCATGCTACAACATGCTCTGATGAGGACAAAAAGAATGCTAAATGTTTTCACAAGTTTGGCAATTTCACGTGGCAGTGCACTTTCAAATTAACTGCTTTGCTTATATGTGAGAGATTTGTGGCCAACAGGTGGAGTCTAATCGATTCCACATCTGCCTTAACAAGTGCTTTATGAAGCAAAAATTGTCTAATTACACAAAAACTAAATCACCCCAACATGTGTCTCCCATTTTAATAACGATGAAGCTATGTACATTCTAATTAATGCCCACAGAAAAATGGCTGTGGATTTGCTATTATGATTTACATGCAACATCCATTCCCATTATCTCAAGATAAAATCTTCCTGTTGCAGTTCTCTGCAGTCTTTTGTTCTGTTTCTTTCTATTTTTCATTTGCAGCAAAGCCTTTGTCCTCCCAAGGCTTCTAAACTTAATTACAGACACTGTTAAAAATTAATCTCCTCCCTCATCTACATGTAAATAACCCCGCACTGACTGCGAGATATAATTACATCTTGTTACATATCTGATTCACAACTAAGGCTTAATTCTATGAGTGTGCAAAAACCTTGTTGAAAGAAGAACTTGTGAGAAACAAAAATAAGAGTAAAAGGCTCTTTCAAATGCATGACATATAATGATAGTCATAGGACTTGTATATTGCCCTCTACAGCACAGCCTGTAAGTAAGTGAAACTCATGAAGTGGTGAGACACTGGTGACATTGCATCAATACTAAACATCCTCAGCAAAACTGCTTGTGGAAGCATGAATTCTCATCCGATGAGAGGAAAACATATTGGGTCATAAAGGCCGATATGTGAAGCATGTGGGATAACAATGGCAGCCTATTTTCGCTGTAGTTGTATTTACACATAGGTATGTGTCAAAGTCTTTGATAAGTAAGTGAAACACATGCCCAATGTTATCTAATAGGGAAGGGTGGTTCACTTACTTATCAAAGGCTTTGACCCGTACATAACTCCGACTACAGCAGAGAAAATTAGCTGCCATTGTTATCCCGCAAGCAGTGTGGTTGAGGATGTTTAGCATTGATGCAATGGCACAATATCATGTGTTTCACTTACTTACAGGCGGCTCTGTATACTATAGGCAGATGCCTCGAGTGGAAAAAGGTCTGAATGTTTAGGTAAATGAAATTACACCATGCACACACAGCCCATCAATGAGGCTGTCTAATGATGGTTCATTACTTTTCAAAGTTCGGGGTGTAGTGTAGTACTGAGCACGGTGACTAATTAGATGATTCCGGGAGAAGAGGAGGAAGGGCGGTCTGCGATTTACCAAAGGTTGTCTTCAGGCAAAAATGCCAACTGAGCTTGGTAGACATGATAGCAAGAATGAAGAGTCATACATTGTGTTTAATCATACACTTGAAATAAGTCTGTACTGACTGTGAAATAATAGGTCTGTTTTGATCTGTCTTTTAATGTCAATAAAATTCATTCATTCATTCATACACGACACAGCTATGGTTGATACTTATTGTATAGATCCTTGAGTTTGAAGTTATCAAACATCCAAAATGTTATAATCTGGTCTTTTAGCGGTGATTTGATTTGTATTTACTGGAAACTACAATAATTCTAACAGTGAAGAATTTCTGAAAAAAGTCTCAAGTTTCCTCAATTACAACCAAACTCACGAGGATCAGATGCAACAGGCATTCAAATCTGATCTATTTTCAAATAGTTGTTTCAATTTTGTGCGAGTATATCTAATGTTACAGGAACAACAGATTACTATTTCAAATAGTTACAATTTTGTGCAAGTATGCCTAATGTTACAGGAACAACAGATTACTATTTCAAATAGTTGTTACAATTTTGAGCAAGTATATCTGATGTTACAGGAACAACAGATTACAATTTTCAAATAATTGTTACAATTTTGTGCAAGTATATCTAATGTTACAGGAACAACAGATTACTATTTCAAATAGTTGTTACAATTTTGTGCAGGTATGCCTAATGTTACAGGAACTACAGATTACTATTTTCTAATAGTTGTCTCAATTTTGTGCAAGTATATCTAATGTTACAGGAACAACAGATTACTATTTCAAATAGTTACAATTTTGTGCAAGTATGCCTAATGTTACAGGAACAACAGATTACTATTTCAAATAGTTGTTTCAATTTTTAGCAAGTATATCTGATGTTACAGGAACAACAGATTACAATTTTTCTAAAGCAGAGGAAAAGAAAAGAGCAACTCAGAACAATACTGACAATCTCCTAAACATGTGAGTTGTTAGTTGCAGATTTACCAGGTAAATAGACATACATGTTGCAGAGGCAGTCTGAATGCTTTACCAGACCAGGACCAGGTAATCACTCGTTCTTGGACCATGGCACGTCCCGCATTACTACTACGTCCGTAAAACCTCCTCATAACCTCCCCCAATGTTCAGTGGATGTCCTCCCGACGTTGAGCCGCGGCGTATTACAGCCGTCTTTAGCGTTCTCCTGACAAAGAGGCCAAATGAATATATGAAGTCACAAATCCCTACTTCTGTCGTGTATACAACACTTAAGTTTGTTTTCGTCCCAACTCATCAAGAGGTGCTGATTCAGCCAAATGGAGGCAAAATAATAGTACATGTCTGTAGGCTGACTCTTACTTCCATGAGAAGTTCTTTGGTTTTGGAAACTGAATCCATTTCAAGACCAAAAGCGGCTCACAAATTGCCTTGCTTTTCTTCTCAAGAGCTCATGATATATTTACAGGGTACATGCAGCATTACTGAATCATGAAACAAGCGCAAACCGAAGCATGAACCGTCCGGCGATGAATCAGAAATTAACAACACAATGTTTTTTCTTCAGAAGAATTGTGCTTAGGCAGCATATATTTACACAAACCATTACTTCACTGGGAAACCCCTGAGGTAATAATTATTTGATCAGGAAAATACAAAAAATACTTTGATGAACATCAACATGAAAAATCTAATACATCAAAAGGTCATAAAAGGCATAGAGATGTTTAATAAATTTTCACTGCACAGAAAATTCATCAGAATTTACAGTTGTTTCGGTAACTATGGCGATGCTGTTGGTTTCTTTTCTAATTTCCATGTAGACTTTTACATTGTAGCTTATTTTATGTGACAGTACCAATCATCCACTTTCAGGCACAGAAAGTCAAAATGCACTGCAGCAAGACCTCCTAAAATTACTACAACTGAGTAAGTGCATGTCATCAGCATCATGAATTTTAGAGAAGCACATGCATACTTGTCAATATGGCCATTTATTATTACTGGCAAATTTCATACAAACTTACAATATTTATTCAAATTTATTGGCTGGCATCACGGGTTATCGATAAATCTGATCAATTAGTCATATGCTGTAAATAAATCAAGTGACAACCAATCATTCAGTTGGAAACGAAAAGAAGTACTCAATAGATAGATAACATTAGAGTTCTCCGTGGCCTAATGGTTTAAGGTGCTTGTTTGTACTACCAGTCTGGCTTTGAGGTCGTGGGTTCGACTCCCACTCCTGGAACTCAATTTGGTCCGAGCCCATGGGACATTAAATGGAGGTGGGTTGTATCCAGTGTTCTGTGCTGGGGCAACTGAAAGACCCTGGGCATCCCTGAATTAATAGGGTATGTGCCAGACTCCCAGTCTTCTCATCAATCATCATCATACGGCGGTCACCAACACTGGAGAATGCTACGGCATGGGAACCTTGGGCAATGTTCCTCTCGTCTCTGCCCATGGGCGCTGTTCTATGGCTGCCCTGAGCTGTATCATTGTGGAAGGCTCACCACAAATTTCGTGCCTGCATTGCAGTGCATGACTGAGAGTATTTACAATTACAATTACAACAATTACAATATGGTAAGTACAGCCCAGTTCCGGGTACTCACGAGGGTCGATTCATGAGAAAGAGAGCAGGAGTCCTCAACAAGTTAGACTGTTTCTTGAGGGATCTTTTAATTGCCCAGCACAGACACTGATACAAGGGGCTGCCAATTTAACGTCTCATCAAAACGACATCCAGCTGGTATTTTGCTCATAAAGGTCCACCGAAAATTTTGAGTTCTCACCCTGGGTGGGTTCGAACCTATGAAGACTAAGACCTTCAGTGTGACAGGTGGACACCATAACCACTCTGCCACCCAAATGCTAGTAAAGGAATAATGATTCACAGTACAACAAAAACCTGGTAATGTACATTAAAGCATTTGACATGAAACATAAAGAACCAGAGAGCAAAAGTCATTCACCTAATTTGGCAGCTCCTGCCACAAGCAATATGCTCTATTTTTTTGTTGCTCTTACTATGAAATGGAGCAATGCCAATTTTTTCCTTTTGACATTTTTTTCTCCGGAAACGTTTTTTCACATTCTTTTTCCATCTCCATTCCCTGCATGGTGTCTCATCTGCTTAAAAGCCCTGTACAGCTTTAATTGTGCTAACAGGAGCAAATGTGCTCTCTGCAATGTCCCCTTTCATTGCCTTGTCAGCCAGACAGGAACAATGCTGCTACAATGTGCCACATGCTTTCAAACATGCACCCACACTGAACCTCCATAAAATTTCTGTAAGCAGACACAAAAAAGTAACTACACTGTGTAAAATGGAACTCATAAATATATAACTGTAATTGATTTGCCTGTAGTTATGCACGGAGCAATTTCATATATTGGCTAAATTATTTCCTATGTACCTATACAAATGTATGTTTTGTATTGTAAACACGTATGGATGAAAAATATTCAGTTTGAATAAGTCTTGTTATTGCCGTTATTTATAGTGCACAGTATTTAATTGATGGTTCTGAGTTACGGTCTGAAGTGAGCTTGTAGCTCCAAGGACAGCCTCCAGCCAACCTTATTCCAAAAAGAGAAGAATGTTGTGAGTCCAGTCTTTTTGTACATCAGTTAAGATACTTTTAGGATCACAGCAGTATTTGCACTTAAAGGTATTACTAATATTAAGCCATAAAATATCTCTAATATGGCACCTTCATCTAATGTTCATGTACTGCTGTCCCAGAACTACTTCCGTTGGTTCTAAGCAGGCTGTTTGTTACTTCTATCAAATCTGGGGCCAAATGGTTATTTATGTCATTGTCCTTGTGGGGATGTATTTTGTGGAAATGTATTTTGTCACAGCATATGTGCTGCAGCACTTTTATAGGAGGCACAAGGATAAACAGGTGATGCTATTGATAGCTCTGAAAGACATGCAGATGTATATATCAATGAACATGAGGGGGCAGATACATTTGCTGCAAGAGGGCAAATGGAATGGATGCAAGGGGGGAGACTAATGCAAAGAGGTCACAGACAGATGCAAAGGGGGTGCCAAGGAAGCAGAGTGGGGGAGGTTGATGCAAAGGGGATGCAGGTTGATGCAGGGGGGGGGGGATGGATGAAGGGGCAGAGGGGGCATAAAAGCCAGATGGAGTGGTTGCAGAAGTCCTTGGCAGCTAACAGGTCGATGGACATGGCATCTTGATAAAAGTCAGAAGCAGACAACCTAGTCATCTAGAGCAAACCTTACCCTTGGGCCTGGATAATAGGACATATGGGGAATGCTGTGGCTTGCTTTTGGCCACCCTCTGCATTCGCCTGCAGAGAAGTCTCCAGCACAAGTGTCCAAGGTGAAATGGTCAGAGAGTTATGACACAAATCCGACCCTGGCTTGTGCAAAAATAAAAAAGAGAAAAGAAAAGCATTCGAAGCTGAGTGTTCAGACACAATCCACTGCTGACGCTGTTGCGAGTGTTGCGTTTAACACTAATGCTGTCGTTGTTGGTGATTCAGATCAGAAATTGTTCCTGTTACACCAAAACTGATTCTTTGGTGATGACGTTTTTGATCACCAAAATAGTAATATTGCATGCCTGCTGTAACAGTTCTTCTCTTTTTAGATAAACTGATATTTTTTCAAAACGAACGGATGCCTCGATACTATATAATCTTGCTTCTGAAGCTGTTGGTGCTGTTGCCATAGGCGCAACTTTGACGACTGATACCGCTGTTATACAGTAACCTTTGTCGCTGGTGCTGCTGACTCTCTTGTGTCAGTAATGTTGCTGATGCTGCTAATAAATCAGAAGGTGCTGATGCCACAGGAAGCAAGTTTGAGAAGAAGCAACATCTGCTTATTGCCTGAGGTGTATTATGAAGGGCGTGGGCAAATTGGCTGTCACAGTAGCCCTCGTGTTCCAATAAGGGGGTATGTATACCCTTGGCCTGCGAGGGGATGGAGTTTAGAACCCAGGGGACCTGTGGCCTAACATCAGCACCTGATGAGTGTAAGAGAAGACAGGGCATCTCACAAAGTTAGGATATGACAAGAATGTGACAGGCTGTCATTAAGACCACGAGCCTGCATGAGACAAGTCACAAGAAGAGAACATCGCCTGTCCCTAAGACTTCTGACATGAAGCCCATGCATCACCTTGGGTGACACCTCAACAACCCATTCTCAGCCTATGCTCTTCTTTTGCCTGCTACTTCCTTATTAAATTTGCAGAAGACACTTTTTTCATTAGGTGGAATATTGTGACTGACCTCTCAGCAGTACCATATACTAACCCAACTTGTGCATTTACTTGTAATGTTCAACCCACATTCAAAGGTTGATAGAGGACATAGCTGTTTCTGCTTAAGCACAAACGTTTACTTCATAATTTTATAATCAAAATGCACAAAAATGGCCTTGTGGAGAAAAGATGTATCGCTAATACGGTGTCACACGAGCATCAATTTAAAACACAGTTTCGAAACTGTCTTAAGCCAGTGCTGCAATGTCAACTTTTGTTTCACTCCAGATCGCACTTTTGCAAAGACGCAATGCAAACGCCTGCTTGGAATGAGACTGCAGTGCCCTGTGCCATGTGTACATATCGTCCCTCAAGAAAATGAATTAGTTATATGGGAGAGGATGGCCCTCGGGCAGGTGACCAAGAGTCTACGTGGGGACACCATCTCTGGAACTGAGCCAAAATGACACACTATCCATCTCCTGGCACTTCTTTCTATGCTTTTTTGTTTCTCCTTCTTACTTGACAGTGATGAAGTATGTGAACGTGCCAGAATGTACTAATCAAGCCCAGAAAGTCACATCTCCACTTGACGGATCCCTGGTTCAAGCATGAGTGATTGCAGGCAGGTACAGCAAGCAAGAATGGCCTGAACTGCAGGCAAGAAGAGCAGGCAAGTACTGCAAGCAAGAACTGCAAGCAAGAACTGCAAGCAAGAACTGCAAGCAAGAACTGCAAGCAAGAACTGCAAGCAAGGAGTGTAAGCAAGGAGTGTAAGCAGAATGAGTGTGACCTGACAGAGTGTGTGCCTTCGCCATGCAGCGTTGTTTATTCTCCCTGTGAACTCAGTGTGGGAACCAGAGAACATGTCCCATGTAACATACACCACATGTTTTGTGCACAAGCAATCAATGTACATGTTAGATGGATACCCAGATCACAGTGGGTCCCTTTATGGTGTCTCTAATCCTCTTACACGTTAACTTTTTGGCCATAAATAACGCCGATAAAGTTCAGTATTATCCCTGAACAATGTTACAAATTGGTTTCACGGTGAAGTTCAGCCGGGTTAATTAAATTAATCTCATAATTGATCCTGGGAATTTCACAGGGGAAACCCAGCAAAGGGCCCTGTCAAAAACAAGCCCTGTCTTATCACCATGTCATATTCTCCATTAGATCATGGTTGCCTCTATAGAGTAGGCACACGGCATGCTTCGGTGTTTGCTTTAAAATCCAAATATTGCATGGAGGCTCTTTGTGCATCGAGAATGTGAGGGATATTGGGAAGCAGATGTGACAAATGAACAAAATATTGTGTGTAGTAAACAAATAGCAAGAGGAGAAAAACTATCAGAATTGTAACAAAGAAAACTATTTCAAACATCAAAATTGTAACAATTGATTTTCAGTTATCACAAGGTTATATATATATACATATATACTCCTGCTCTTTTTCTTTTTCATTGTTTCTTCCTCATTGTTCGGTATATATTCATAACAATTTTTTGTCGAAATGGCATTTCGCGGTTTTGTGCCTTCAGAATTTTAGCATTGTGCTTTATTTTTGTTAGATACTAAACAAGAGTTACAATTTGACAGATCGTACCCTGTAGGAGTTCAATGTGCATTGTAAAAAAGCATGCGCGCGATTGATAGCACAGATCTATGACATCGCGACAATGTATGGCGGAATGTATTATGATGCATACCCTGGAGGTGGGCGTAAATAGATAGTAACTTCAGTACTCGGTAAACATGGAGCAGTGAAGCCAGGGGCCTGCAGGATAGGGTTTAATATTTATGCTGATGGATCATCGGTTCGGGGAGATGACTGATGCCTCCCTAAGTCCGGCCCTCGATTACTTGCAAAATATTCCTTCCTAAGGCTGTCGTTATGGATGGACTAATTAACCAATCACTTCCTGCAGTCCTCAAGGTCCGCCCAGTTCCCGAAGGTCCGCGGAGGCCCTTGAGGATGAAGGTCACGACCTTGAGGTCAGCAAACTATGAGTTTGTAGCATCAAGTATCCTATTGATAAATGTTTCTTTCATCTGTTGCTCATATCAATTTGCACTTTGATTAGGCACCTACTCAGTTTTGCTGACAGCACTCATTTGAGCTGTGTAAGTCTAAAAGATATATGTGTGAACTGCTGGAAGGTGCAGCTTCTGTTGCATTTATTTTCTTCATTCTTGCTTTCCTACTGCTAAGTATTGAGCGTAATGTCAAATTTGGCCTCTCTGTCACCAGAATCAAGAGCATTATTTCACCTGTGTTGTTGTCTCCACTTAAACTGTACTTACAGCCAATTTCATGATTGTAGACACTGAACCTGCATGGATGAGAAATGTTTTCTTGGATATGCAATATATAGGGCAGAGTCATGGCATAAGTTTTTCGATGTAACTTTTCCCAATAAAATATTATGTCATGTGCTAGGAAAATCACAATCAAGCTGAATGTTTACGATAATCAAAACGACTGTAAGTATGTGTTTTTTCCGTACAGCATGTAAATGTTCATCTTATATCAAAACTGTTATATCAGTCTCATCGTTTGCCTCACTATGTCCTGTCGTGAGCATGTGTGCCAACTCACACAGAGTTCTTCATTGAGAAGTCAATATGGTGGCAATAAGCCCTAGCATGATCCAAGCACAGCTAATTACCCTTCGACAATAAAACTAGCATGTCAACCCCCGATTGCTCTCCGGCCCATCACAGCCTCCGCCGTTCATATAACTCTGCTCTAATGATCACAAAACTGGCTTTCCTTAATCACCAGGATTCGTGCCTCGATCACATCTTAAATCAACATAAAACTGCACATCTCTGCCATTACATTTATTACAAAGTTTTCAGGCAATTTATAATTGTTTATGGCAGCGGGAGAAAATCCCACCGCCAGTCGATGCCACGGCCAAGATCCAATTCTGAATGGTGCTCAAGCGGTACCGCATGGTATAGGTGATCCTTTATTGGTCAAAGGTTTGATTCTGATTTATTGTTCCAAGATGGCTGCTAAAATGTACATCTTTTATATTTGTTCGCACTGCTGTCAGTCACAATCATCTGCGCATAAACACAGAATATATCACAAGCAACTGATGTCGAGTCGGTGTGGGACTCAGCGACTCTGCAACTATCAGAACGAAAAACCCAGACTCAAACGAACTGATGTCAAGTATGTCCAATAGAGCTCAGGCATTCCTTGAAGGAAATACACAATGTAAAAAGACCAGAGTCAGTGTTGTGAGAAATTTGCTAGTTTATAGAGAGCCGGTCGCGACCGGTCGGTCAGACATAACAGGAATAAAAAAGATTTTCTTATTTACTGTGGGTTTTTCTATGTTCTGCAATGGGGGTGTAAATATGATCATATCAAACATCGAGGCTGGTTTTGGGTGAGAGATACACAGGCCTATACACAGGGATTATGTTTATGTTATGGCTGTGGCAGTCAATATGTGGAGCCATCGGATAGACACTGAGGTTGGCACAATAAGTCAGAATTACACGACAGAGGTCTTGTGATCATGAATTTACGTGAGTCCTCTGGCTGAGGTCACTGTGGTTCAGGAAGTATTCTGCATTACTGAGGACTGGCATGACTGAGGCAGGACTAGAGGGGAAGCCCCTAATCAGAAGTGTGCCTCATGCCGCGGTTCAGTGCGCATAGCCACATTGATGGTGTCTGTTCAGAGCCGCGTATAGTCATGGCTATTGCATAAAAGCAATTTTCCGCCTGGCTAGCGCATATTACTCCATTTTCCTGAGGTCCCTAGTGAATCCGAGGGGCAGCCCCACCATGCTTATTGCCTGGCAGAGCTTTTGAAATGCCATAAATCTCATCTGACACCCGGGAGTCACCGGTGCATGAATGTACAATTCAACCCATGCAGGCTCCCTTATTCCACTGCACTGGAGTATTGTTATCATTGCACAAAAACCCACATCCCAATCAATGATTCTTTGCAAACCCTAAAGATGAGGAGAATAGTGACAGTGCACTCAATAATATACGCACATTCTTCTACAAATTGAACACATTGCTTCCAAAATTGATTATTTCATGACAACTCAGTGTATTTTCAATATGGATTGAGTAAAATAATGGGCATACACATTGCTCATGAATCTTAGATATGTAAAGGAAAGCTTCACAAGACCAGTTCACGTTTTAAAGGTCAGCCATCTATCTTTCACAAGGTTTGTGGACAAATTGCTTCAGACTTCAATTTTTAAACTTAAAATTTCAACACAAAAATCCAGGTTATGGCAGGTTTTGTCTTTGAAGGTCAGTCCAAAGCATTAAATATACATATGTACAGGAAGTGTGTAGAAAAGTATATGTTATATACATTGTGAAATAGATTGTTACAGAAGATATAATATTACAGAATAGAAGAGTATAGAACAGCAACATATAATTTGCATGGAAATGAAATTTCACATCGAATTGATATTAAACAGTATATTTAAAGGTAGGCCATGTGTTACTCAAGTATCTTCATCCAGTTAAGTATACTCTTGCACCTCAATTCGGTATTGTAATTTGTTATAGTTGAATTAAATAATTGATCTTAATTAATGTAGGATGGCATGTCAGTCACTAGCAACACACTGGAGAGTGCTAAGGTGCTGTGTAATTTGGCTCATTTAGGCATCTTCAACGGACATCTCCAATGATGAGGGGAAAGGTCAAGGCGACCTTGGAGCTTCACTAAGAGACTAGAGGAGAATGAAAGAGACAGAGAGAGACTGTTGCTCGCCATCAACATGATCCAGCCACTATGGTTCGCCTTGACAGAGTTTCTCACTTACAGATTGCTGCCGGAGCCTGACCTTGGTCCTCTGAATTACGATGGCTGCACGGCCAGACAAGCGGTGGCCTTCTGTTGGCAACACTCCAGTCGGTCATTCACACCAACACATCAGTTCATCAGTCGGGGGACAGCACCATGATTACTGCCACTGTTCAATGTATAGGCTACTGTGATCATAGTACCATATTGTCTTTCCCATACATGCAGTCGTGCATTGTATCTTGTTATTCCACCAATATTGTCTCTTTGAGTCAGGCCAACAACACTTCTTCAATCTGATTGGTCTCCTCTTGCCACACTTATGAGTAAGAACTCTTACTGGAGCACTGGAGCATTGCACTCACATCGCTGCATATATAATCATCATTGGTACAAGTAATTTCCCCTATCCAACGAGTAATTCCAATTCTCCCAGCAGGGAACGCAACAGAGGCACAATACGCCTGTATGCAAAGCCAATCTATTGTCACTCGCGTACAACCACAAGCCTTATTTATTTTTGGCCCAGGTCAGGGCAAATTAGCAAACACTAGGACCTCTACTAACTTTACCATGTTGGCCACCATCTCTTGTTGCAGCACAACTTCCACACTAGCACAATGGAAGACTCTCAGCATGGTGCTGTGTCCTCTAACCAGTGAGCTATTGTGTTTGGAAGCTGTTGTCAGGCTATGAGCAGCTTGACAGGCCTACCTGACAAGGGCAGTTACCTCCTGTGTATTACTTCAGCAGACACTTGTTTGCCTTTTCAAGTGCAGCGCCAATTGTATGGGGCGACCCCTGCGTTTTTGGTGAGTGTCATCTCCGACTGAAGCACTCAACATCAAACAGACAAAAGCTTCCCGCCTCATAATTAGATATTATGGCACCCAGATCAATGGTCAGTCGCCGGCCTGTTTTATGTTCTTCGTTTAGCTCCAAATTGGATGCCTGGCATTCCACAAGCGATGGGCAAAATATATGGGCTTCATAAGAGAAAGAAACGAGCTGGAGCAAAGTCATTGGGAGTAGTGTCATGGAGGCCCAGTGTCACTGAGGAGTATTGCCACTGTTGAGTATCTCTGCTGAGCACCATCATATGGTACAACACTGCAATGAGTGTCATGCAGCCAGGGTTCTTTCCATCACAAAGTGGTTCAATGAAGAGCAATGGTTTGCCAGATAGAACAAAACCATGTGCAGTAGTTCTATGATAAAGGAATGTTACACCGGTTCCATGGTGCGGCTGTGATATGGTATAGTAGCGCTATAGTAGACGGTCGCAGCATCAGGCCTCATTAGTGAGTCTTCCTCTTTCTAGCGGCATCGATTAAATGTGTAAATCTAATTGAAGACGAGCTTTAACAGAATCGCGGACTGCAAGAAGCAAGCTGAGCAGCCACAAAAAGCAGCAAACATGATACTCCTGCTGGCTGTGCACCCAAAGATGTTTGTCAACTGCCGTTTTTCCCTTACAGGCTGAGCTAGCAGTAGACAGGCCTGCCTATAGCTCTTAGGTCTTCATCTCACTCTATTAATGAAGTGCGAAGCGAATTCGACTCTGTCTCATTAAATGAAATTAAGTGGGCAAGGGGATGAAAGTGCTGAAACTTGGCTCAAGCAGTGCTCAGTGAGTAATGATAAAGGGGAGGGAATGCAGCCCCTTGCCATACTCCCTCCCCATGCTCCTTGGGCTGCCGGGCTGACTGGATCTATGAACATGTTATGATCTCCCCACTGTGTGGTCACATAATCCAGTCTAATTCTTGCATCTCCTTTGACCTTGGCGATCCCCCATCACACAGTGGCGGGTTTATTGCGTCAGTTGCCCCCGGTCCCCTCCGCCCAACTCTCCCCTCCACTAATTCCTCCTGTGCCTTTTATGGTCCCTTGTAAATCTGCGTTATTTTCAGGATAAAAATGGCACCTTGTCAAAACCCCCTGCCTTATATTACTTGTAATTCAATTGAGGAGAATCAACATGTTATTCCACTGTCCAGAACCACCCAATGTGCCACATTTTGGCCCAGTTGCCAGCCGGTAATGTCATTATCAGGGCCATGTTACCAGCTTTAGTGCTCAGCATTATTACTTTTTCCACTCGAAGCCCTCTGCATTTCAAGACTCACCTTTCAGTTTCACCCATGCGGACACAGCGGAAGGGACAAAATACAATTGCTGGTGATTGATTAAATATACCTTCTCCCATATGCCACAAAGCAACTGGTGAAACATCGAAACAAGGCGTTGTCTGGAAACAAGAACGACCTGTGAATTCTTCACACACTTGCCTTGGCAATCGATTACGTTAGAATAATGTCCTCTCTCAAAGTCTTATTCTTCAATTCTTTCTCGCATAAATAACTAGACGGACTACTGATCAATCGCTGTCTTATTGAGTTTTGCCTATTGTTTGTGGAAGACTGATTGTTCTGTTGAGAAAACCACCCAAAAAATACCCAGAAGCTAGATGGCCAGATATCCTTGTAAACTGAAGCCTGGGTTGCCAATAGCTGTTTAATTCATATGGATGGATTGTGGGGTGATAATCCTATACAAGACCAGTAAATTAAATGATAATATGAAACGCAGTCATCGTGATCTAATTAGGTGCCATGCAGTCCGGTCCTCTTGAATATTGCTGTCACCATATTCCTACAGGCACCCTGTCCCTGAACCCCATTAAGAGAGGATGTCTAGGGCTTAATGAAATATTGTAATGTGCATTTCTAGGCATAAGTGTCAGGGTGGCCCCTGCTGCTAAGATCAATATCCTGGGGCTTATATGGCAGGGTGATCCCAGTATGAGAGTAAGCTGTCATTCCAATGCTGCCTTGGCTTACTCCTCGGCTTTCTCCAAAGACCATCATGGCTCCATGTCCTCATCATTTCTTCATCATTTCTCTGTGTCCATATCTGAATGTCCTTCTCCGACACTCCATGGCCAACTTAGCATAATTAAATCTCTCTTCTCGGATTATCACGGTCTACCAGATTCATAAGATTGAGCAGAACTCCTGTCTTCCTCGGTGTGTTGTTTGAAGCCTTTGAGTCAAAGCACAGCTTGCCCTGGTAGCTGCCTCCTGACAATCATTGGGCCTGCAAGTTGGTAACACACAGAAGCACAAGAGAAATGGGCGTAAAATGATTACAGCTCAAGTAATGTAGGAGGTCTTTCGTCTCTATTAGTTTAGGTGAGCTGCATCGCCTCAACCCATTCTCCATCTGTAGCACCCAACACTGGAATTGCTCTAGATATGTTCTGAGGCTGCAACTAACTCACAATGGGCTCCAGCAGAAATAGACATCAGATGGTTATAGACTGCAAGTTGTATACAACCAGTGGAAGATGGTTGGTTTGAATCAATAATGATGTATAAAAGGCCAGGTATTACGTCATTAGCATCTTCATTGTATGCGCTTCAAAGGACTACACGTTGGTTAATGAGTCTAGATATAGCTGTGAGTCGACACCGCATGTGCCCTCCAAGGCGGAAATTCCCACAGTCGTTGACAAAACACAGACTCACACAGAAAGGTTAAAACGCCAAATGGCGGATGTGAGTTACAATGCACAGCATCAATGCAGGGCATCACGAGGAACCTGGATTGACCAGCTCACTCCATTGTGTTTCTGTTTAAGGTCAGGCCAGTGATTCACAGTGAGTAACAAAGTTTCCTCACCCTTAATCCCTACTAGGGAGCGGTACATTGGAGTAAGTAATCAATAAGTCAGCATGCAAGGCTTGCTGGGTGGGGTGGAGAGGGGTATATTGGTAGCAACAGGCAAGGGAGAAATCCAATCAGAAGTGATGTGGTCAGGGAGCTGCATGTAGTCACGCCAGTCACAACAAGAGTGACCTCTCCTCACGCACGGCCACTGGCTAATGTAATAAACTCAGTGGCAATGCAGCATATGGAGCGAGGGCCATTGCAACCCAATCTTGAGCCACCAACACCCACGGAGCAATACAATCGCCATCAATAAATCACCGTTTCTTCATCACCAATGCTTCATCAATGCACCAGCACATTCTATCCAAGACCTATCAACACATGGCGTGCACTGTAGAACCAAAATGTTCACTCTGCCTTGGCTTAATTCGAAAAAACTACCTAGCCTTTGATTTACACCACGAATGAAAAGTGTAGTTTACCCTACATATAACTGGAGGTATCTAAAATAAAGGTTCGAGACAGTGAGGACTCACTTCTTCTTGACAAATTGTCAAGAAAACCTCTTGAGTAAAAACCATGGGTTTGTGACACGGATGAGATGCAATGCCAGTCAGAAGTGTTGATTCTGTGGAAGGATTTCTTCCTGCTGCAATGCATTCTGGACAACTTGTTCTGTGACATCACAGATCATAGCGTATTAGGTTGATATGGTGTCAAATATGGTGACGTCACCTGGTGTGAAGCCTGCACCAATCACAGAGCAGTAAAATGGAAACAGGAAGCAGCTAGTGTATGAAATGAGAATTCTTGGAGGCTTGTTGCATCTTCTCTGAATATATATATATACAGTGTACCATAGTACCTTCAAGCGCATGGGATCTTCGTGGTTTGTGAGTGCCATTCTTCACGTAACGTAACTTAGAATGCATCATCCACCTTTTGTTGTATACTGTACATGTTACAGCAAATGTTCACAGTGGTGCATGGCATGTTCACCCCTCAGCCTGTTCTCCACTAATGCCCGTTGGTTGCACTTTGACAGGTGTGGGTTGTTGAAGGCAGATTAATGTCTTGAACATCATGTCGAAGCAGGTAGGACAAATTAGGAAATAACGATCAAACAGACAATGAAATAGCCGAGCCATGGGTGAGCAGCCTTGCTTCTAATTGATAAGAAGTTGCAGCCATTTTGATCTTAATTAAGGAAGGGAGGAAAATTGTGGCGGAAGTAAGTGTTGGCAAGGCACTCATTACCAGTGGGCTTCACATCCCCTGTCTCTTTGAAGCGGTGAGCTTGGCCAGCAATTTTGCTCCGCTGTCTTCCCCGCATATAAGACATGCTTTCTCCTCAACACCGGCCGAGTATGGCTGAAGTGGGTTGTGTGACAGGCTGATGGGAAAATCAAAGGTTGCCAAGACTGGTACGGTGGAACTACCAGCCGCCATAGCAGATATACTTGAGAATGGTCAAGTCGGCTTAGCAGACAGCACTTCAATGTCAAACACAGCCCATCATCAAGAAGTATTTTGGCATTGCTTGTGACAGCACTGCTTATTTCAAGGTTGGCTCCGTCACGACAACTCTGCCGCTAAGTGAGTAATGCCTGACTTTGTGATGGCTAGTTAGAGAAGTGTAATTTGTGGCCCAAGGGCTTGCCCAGCTTGGCCCGGGCAGTGATAAGAGGTCAGTGGAAGGAGAAAGTGTTGGGGCATACACATCTCCTTGCTGAATTCCCCAG
Organism: Platynereis dumerilii; assembly: GCA_026936325.1. Lineage (NCBI taxonomy): Eukaryota > Metazoa > Annelida > Polychaeta > Phyllodocida > Nereididae > Platynereis > Platynereis dumerilii. Next base: position 123,123,768 of record JAPTHN010000001.1, on the reverse strand, counting down.
GGCTTAACTTGCCCGCCGGACGACCCTTCTCAGGCTTTAAGCATCCACAAATCAATGACCGCCCAGCCAGCTCTGACACCCAACCTTCTGATTTATCGCAATCTTATTGTTATTGGACAAGCAATTTTCTACGATATTCCGCTACGTTTTTAAGGCCGCGTCAAAGCAGAGTCATTGATTGGTGATTTTGGGGACTGTCCTGTCAATGCCCTAGAGAGTGGAGGAGGATAGGAAGAGGATCGGGGGGGAGAGGAGCACATCATGAGGGTAGGACAGCTGCAGGTTGCATCTTGCTTCTGCAGCTCATCGACGCATTGGCCGTAAGCCAGGTCTGAGGATTTGCGCTTTGATCCCTGCGAAACTCTCTTAACTTCTTCGACAGTGTTCGATGCTGCTCCCTCCTGTGAACCTTTAGCAAAGCGATGAGCCCAATGAGGCAGCAACACAAGCCAAAAGCTCCCCAAAAGCTCTAAATATTTGCTTTCCACATGACATTTGGAAAATATAAAGCTTCGTGGGATTGGGAGACCCTGTTTGCTTAGTAAGTTCTCACAACGAACAAAAGGCAGACTCCCTTTACATGTAAATGGTTTGACCTCCTGGGTTCTACCAAGCCCTCTGTTGAGCTTTATAACATCAAGCCAAGTTGCATAAAACCACACACAGGGCCCTGTATTGTCTAGGTCAAAGCAACAATCTTCTTTTTACTCACATATACCTCTTAACCGAGTTGCATCTAGTGCACGGATTACTGCCCCGCTACAAGATCCGGGCCTCAAGGGTGCTATCCAATTCTTGGCAACAAATTGGCAAAAGAAAGGTATACTGTTTAGTAGCCAGGACAGTGGAAGAGGAGCATGTCGGCATGTTAATGGTATTATCAAAGGATAACAGGATTATAGGGACAGAGGGATAGTTGATGAGGTGGTGTGTGTGAATGACAGGACCCAGCAAAGGTCGAGGCTTGGTCCTCCCCTGGGAGTGGCCTATCATGAGATCAGGGCATAAGCCAGGGCCCTGCTCTGTGCCTCGCTTCCTTGCATGAACCCAATAAACTGGAGGCTCACTGGTCATCTCTCTATTGGCCTTTCAAAGTGCACTTGCATGGATTCTGGTACCTGACACAAGCCCCTGTGTCAACAATATGTCATGATTTCCTTTGTGCATACATGTACCTCATACCTATGTGCAGTCAAATCCCCATGGTGCCATCCTCATGATATTGTACAACCCCATCAGACCTATTCATTTCCATCCAAATCAGGAGACAAAATTAGAAACTATGTTGTTTGGTAAACATTGTTTCATCATGCAGTTGTAACATCAACAAAAATATTATTCACTTGGACGAGGTTTAATCAGAAAAACACTGTGTTCCCAATTATTATGCAACTAGGCTTTTTGGTCATATCTCCAAAATAATTCTTATTTGGATATCCTTCGCACGTAATGATCAAGTTGTAATGGAGACAATATCCTGTCAATTTTGTCCAATTCCGATAGCTCAGTTTGGAGTTATGCTGTATAATCAGGTTTTGAGGTGTTCCCCATTATTATGCAATTTCTTGAAAAAGCGGCCATTGCAACCCAAAATCAACAACAATGATCTGAAAATGCTATGAACATATACCCCATAACACTAATGGAAAATTATAACCATCATTTCAAATATGGATCCGTTCATATCCAAGAAATCCATGTTATACCCCTGCATTGAAATAGCATTGAAATTACTGTTTTATTGCAATAAAAATCCACTGTTGGCCAGGCAAAGTACACAATCATTACGAAACTCATTCTCCACTTTCCTTAGGCTCTGAACTCACCTATTAACCAATGAAAATTGGTGGCAAAGAGGTTTTATCAAAAATTGCATAATAATTGGGAACATCCCAAAAACTGATTATATTGCATAACTCCTCACTGAACTAACCGAATTTAACTAAAGTAACAGAATATTTGTTTCATGGCACATATGTGATTAGTTATGAAGAATATCCAAATAGTACTATTTCTTGTGGAGATATTACGGAAAAGCATAGTTGCGTAATAATAGGGAATGCAGTGTATGTGATAACTGAACTTAAATAGTTGTTTACCCTGTTGTTACTGCTATTATTTGTACAGATTAATCACAGCACTAAAACTGCAAATAGTACTGACAGTGATAGTAGTACTAGGGCTTCTGTGGGGTGTGGCTGGAATGGATGACTTAATGACAGAAATTTCTTGTTATGCAAGTTTGAGAGTTCTGGTCAGTAAATCAAAAACTGCCACACCATTCTTTCACTATGATCTTGCAGAATCAGAGGAGATGAAACACCTATGGAGCCACTTAGTTGTTGGGGCAACAAACACAGAGTGGTACCACTGCCTGAGATTTATCTAGCATAAAATTTCCATCTGGCCTGTTGCTACGAACATTTCAGACTGACTTGTTTATGACCCTGTCTATGATGAACCCATGAGAAGCCTATGAGAAGTCTATGAGGAGCCAGTGTATTTTTAACTCAGCATTGGAATGACAAAAAGCAATAAGCCTCTTAAATGTAACATTGTCTATCGAAATAAGAACAATTGAATACTCTCCAAATCGATTTATGACGTGTCATTCCAAAGAATAAAGTGTCAGTTACAAGTGGATGACAGTACAATAAGTCATGCATTTGCACCGGATGTTGAAGGGAGATAAAGTACATTAAGTTCCCATGACATTACAGCCGTTTTCACAATTGTGGACATTCAGTCTGAATGTATTCTTTTTTCTGGGACATGTGTGACATGAAATAAATTTATGATATCACACTGCCCTATAGAATAACATGTCCCTGAAAAAAACTGACATTCAAGCTCATTGTCTACAATTATGAAATTGGCTGTAATGTGCTCATGAGTGTACCACAGAAATCATAACCCCATTCGGGGCAGCAACTAGTCCAGAGGACCGATTGGGACCTGCTCGCATTCCTGCAAACGACGGAGAACAAATGGGTCGGTGTGTACATCACAAGAGAAGACTTTAATGGCAAGTGGCTGCCTTGTTGGCTCTGCAGTTAGAGCCATGAGATAAATCAACAGGGAGGAAGCAGCAGCCCCAGCCAGTCATGGACACAGCTACATCTTTCATCTCGTTGCAGCAGTCCCAAGCAACCTGCAGAAAGAAGCGACAAGATACCGGTGTCCTCGCGGAATCAGACTGACAAATCTCAAGATATCAGAATGGCGTATATCTCCAATACTAGGGACGTCCTTCAAAATGAGGAAATCTAATAAAATAAGGTGTATATATGTGTTTTCCCAAAACGATGATTGATCACTATGTGTATCCTAACCACCCTTCCTTTTCACTCTCAGTGAAAGCTTTTCTCATTATTATTAATTCTAAGTATGCTATTATGATTAAATATACCGTAATTTCTTTCTCATCCTAAGTATTTTGATAATACGCTAATTGGCGACATCACCTGAAAACCGAAACTAGTCCAGATTATTGAAGCAATAGCACACTCTATGCTAAATGTCAAACAAATATTAAAATATTTCCACATTACTTCATCCATCAATGCAAGATGTTTTGATATAAATTCCAGCGAGTCTTCCGGAAATGTAGATTAGTGTTATGTTAAAGCATCGCATTGCAGCTACATGCATGGCTTTCTGATATCTTTGGATATGTAGGCTAATGCCTGCACTCATAGGTAATCATAGTAATCATGCTTGTTAATTTCAATAATGCATATACATCTGCCCTGAGCAATTATGGTCATTAGTCATTTCATCTGGCATTGTACACGAGTGAGCCATTTCTGCCCAGGGATACACAAAGCTCTTTCCTCTGGTCGCGACTATATTTGTCAAGGCTTTTAGCCAGTAATGGTCCACAGTATGTGCAGACAGAGCTCTGAATAAGCATTTGCTTAGACCACTGCCTTCCCACCCGTTTCCCACCAGTTTCCCACCAGTTGCCTTATTAGACGCTCCAACAGCACTCTAGCGAGCAGACTATCAGCTGCAGGAGCTGGGTATTACAGTGTACTCACCACTGTCATGCTAAAAAACAGGGACTCCCCTCAGCTGCGGAAGCCAGCTTCCAACGTACTATCAGTTAGACAAAAGTATCGTCGACTGCAGATAATGGCCGCAGGATGCAGCCCCACAACTGCAACTTTCACTCTTTGAAAACTTGAAATGGCAAAACTTGCAAACTTGTGACAAATGGAAGGCCGAGTGGAGCTGGGTGCAGGAGGTGGGGGATGATCTTGTCCTGTCGATAAGTCAATAAATGGCCGTGGGAGGTCAGTGGTCACAGACGGACTCAGCTGCAAACCAGCCCGTCACCAATTCCCCACTTGCCTCCTATAAAGCAGGCAATCTGAAATGCATAAGGAGCCAACGAGAACTTCATATCTTGCTCATACGGAGCGAGTCGGCTCAACGCTGCTCAGTGCTTCACTGCTACAGCGCCAATGGAAGTGACTGCATGGCCGGGTGAAGTTTTTCATCAGATCAGCCTGACCTAGCATTGATAAAGCGTCAGTAGATGGGCGTCTTGCCTGTGCCTAAAGCTAGGCAGATATGAAGAGCCTGTGACCCGTCCTATCCATATGACAGCCACTCATCACAGTCCACATGCCTCATTTCTCCCAGGATTGCATCACTTCTTCCTGCCACTTCAGCCTGCTATACACTTTTTCAAATATTCCCCAACTCCAGATCAGCCTTCTTGGATTTCTTCCTTTGCGTATTGTGGCCACTTCCACATGGCGCATAAGATACCAGGCTCCAACAGCATCTAACTGGCTCGTGTGGGCTATGAACTGATATTAAGGCTGGTATGAAGCGATATTAAGCCAGCTATTTGGGATCATATGACGCCCTTTCGAACTATTCCACCGCTCCATTTACTTAATCTATGCAGACAAAGGCTGTGGTCACGGATGTCTTAACAGATTTCTGCAGCCTACTCGGGGAGTCATTCAAGCACTCGATCAATGTCATGATAACAGTAGATCTTTTGAAAGCATGTCCTTGGCACGCAATGAACAAATAGTAACATTTAATCTGGAGCTGCTATTGCATGACACCAACTCAAATTACTCCATCTTAGTTGTCACTCACACGCTGCATCTTACAGTTATACCGCGAATGATAATGAACCCTTGTGGGCATACAACGATGACATGAGAATTGCTCTTTGCGAGCTTTGCTTTGGCAGCCTCTCATTATTCGGACAGAAGATTACACAGAGGTCTGGCAAAAAAGAGCATGGCTATTTCTCTGGAGCAGATACAATCAGACATCAGGACAAAGAATCACAAAAAGAAAGTTGGAGCGGCCGCTGTGGTCATAATCAGGCAAAACGGATGACAACCCCGGGATGGATCTCGTATATCAACGATGACACAGAGGCAACCAGGGGAAGCCATAACATGGACAGAACATATTGGGAGGGATTTGAGCTATGGTTAGGGAGGGAATGAGCTGAGGTGGGTGCTTTGATGGCCCTGGACGCCCATTAACAGCTCGGCAGACAACGCCAGATAACATCGTCCCATGATGCATAGGGCCTAATGGCATGCTGCCTTGCAGAGGGAATGGAGCGCGGGCCAGACCTGCTTAACGATCTAGCACGGTTCATTGTCATCTGCTCCCCTCCGGTGCTACTCCAGCCCTCCTTGCTCCCACACCACCCTAATCTGGCCTTGCCCATCATTATGGGACTTTAAGGCAAAATTCACAGAGACGAATAGCGTGATAATAGAGCATGAGCAAACATTAGCAAAGCATATGGCGACACCATTAGAGAAGATGGCCCACCATCCTCTTTTAATCCGCATGTCCAAATCTTCTTGGCTGTCCCTGGTAGCTCCTGGTTCTTGACAAACATCAGTCAATCTCACAGCCTTGGGCGAACCCAGCACCACCGTCTGGCTTGCTGCTTGCTATGTTGTGACAGGCTTGCATCACTGCAAGTAATATTACACTGCAGTACATCTTGGCAAAAAGACAATCTTCTGTAGTACAGCTTGCTATGAAGGGACTACTCGACTTCTCCATCATGCAGTATTTGTGGTACAGATTTAATCCTTTGCCACAGACATGCACTAAACTGCGCGGGACCGGGTCCTTACATCAATTATGAGATATCTCCGACTGGGAGGAGGCTGTAAAGCACGGGCTGTCCTCTCGGAGCCCGATTTAGATTCTCCTGTTCTATTAGAAGCTCAAGGTTGCTGATCGCCGCTCAACATATTGATTTCTCACATGTGGATATTGTGACTGATTTATCAGGGAATAAGTGAATTTGGTTTGTTTGTGTGGTTTGCTGCTTCTATGAGGTCCTCCGACGCCACAGGGCTGCAATACTTCCTGGCAGTTGGTGGCCTAACGCTCCAGCATGACAGCCAAGTCGAAGGCAAAAGCCCTTGAAACACAATTAGCGGATGGCGTCATTGACAACATGCGAGTTGATGTAGTATCATTGACAAACACCAGATCGACTGCCTATCGCTTAGCACCACAGGGACAGTGTCCTTTCTATAACTACTGGTTAAAAAAAGGCACCACTAGTTTCACTGGTTTCATCAGAAGTAGGACATTAGCTAAGGGGTTTAAAAGTGACAACCAATTTCAAAGGTTGGGAAAGCTGGTTAGCAGAGGCGATTTGATGCAGCCAGGCAAATGAGTGTCAGCGAGGCGATTGGAGGTGTGTCAGTCGAGGCTGAGGGTGATTGTGTATGCTCAGTCAGATGCAGACTGCTTTATCAAGCCACATTTGCAGATCAACACCAGTCGGATTTTGTGTCACCAGGCAGCAGTGGCGCCAATACTTTCCATGATAATAATTCTGGTATGGGAGAAGCGTTCAATAGCAGGCGACGATGTGGGAAGGGGTTAAACAGGAAATACGCCTCCCTGTTTTTTTCTGGTTTTATTTTACATTTCCCATACATTGCTCGATCAAAATTCCAATTCGTGCTCCATTCTTTGCACTCAAAGGAGAATTGCAATCAATATAATTGTCTGCTTGGCTTGTTTGAGGAGACAAACGCCAGACTGCAAGTGATATATGCACATTAGACATTTAGACCTGAAATGTTGGGCAAAAGGCTGCAGGGGGAGAGGCAGACGAGGACCATGTGCCCTGATCGTTTTTGTCAGACAGGTCAAAACTGTCTTGAGAAGTGGCAGGCATGGGTGTTGCTCTGGCCTCACAAGCTGCTTCTAATGAATGGCTCAAAAGCCAGGATCGATGAGGAACTGGCCGCCCCCTTTGCAGATAAGTGCCCAGCTCACATGACTGTCCTCTCCATCTCCCCATATCACCAGAACACATCACCGGTTCACATTGCAATTAACATTCCCAGTTAACTTGGCCAGTTCACATTTCGACATATCCAGACAGCATCCCAAGTCCACATCTCTGGGTTCAGGTTCCCTTTGCGCATGACCCATCAAGTTCAACACTGGACTGCCATTATCCGTAGTTAATTATTCTGATCTTTAGTATTGAATGAATGGATGTGACTGGAAATTGCTATCTACATTATTTTCACAAACTAATAGATCAAGCCTGCGTGCAGTTCATATGGCACATCGCTTCATGTGCAGTCCACATCTACCACTCCACATCACCAGATAATAATGTTTGATTCGCTGGTCCCACCATCAGCTGGAAGCTTGCGGCTTTCCTCGGCTTACTCCTGGTGACCTAAAAGTCTTTTTGTGTCTCCCTCCGGCAGCTCATCCAGCTACATGGGTTCAGCTAGACCTTCGGATCCAGTGCACGTAGAGACTGTGACAGGTCTCTGACAACTACCAATTGTTTTGATTGTTTTTTCTCCACATATTTATCTAAATCTCCCACTATATGCACCGCTTTACCCTCAATATCTCCAGTTTAAGCCTCAATATTCTTTATTTTATATCGTTCAGAAAATCCTCTACACATTTATATCATTTAAGCCCTATAGCCTTTTTGCACTGCGTATGTCTGGCAATAGACATAACTGAATATGCGATCAGCACCCTTCCATTTAGGGGTGCAGTTATGTGAAGCCTTCATTTCTCTTGCAAACATAAACACCTCCTTTAATTATGTGCCTAACAATTTATCCAAGTTGCTGGTATGGGCTATGAACGATATTGAGACAGTTGTTTTTGGTCATATGACCTATCCCACCGCTCCATTTACTTAATCTGTGCAAACAAAGGCTTTGGTCACTGAATTAGTTGTGTTTTTCAGGGAAGCCTCCTTATGTATATGATACCTTCAATACCCTAGATACAACTTTATTTCAATAGGGAAATACTATGAGAATATTTAGAACATTTTAATGAAGAATAGAGATGATTTCCATAATATCCTGAAATATGAGCCACCAGTCGTATTCAATTAAAGAGGACTGTCGACAACAGAAAGTAGGTGATAATAGGAGTAATTTGTGGGATGAAGGTGATTAAATCGATGCAAAACGTCAATCATAAAAGAGTGATGTCTGAACACCAAAATGCATTTGCATAGACTTGACTGTTTCGCCAGTGCACTATAAGCAGTGTCCGATAAACACATGTACATATGATTCGCCATGTGTGGAATCATTACTGAAAGTGGGATAAAATTTCACACTACTTAAGTGCATCTACAAATCAGCTTTGGTACATGTTCAGTGAAGGGTGAATTTATGATCACGATGTCGTACTTCCTCAAATGAGAGTGTAAAGGAGAATTAGAAGAGAAGTGGAGAAGGATGAGATGGCAACTACGCTCCGTTTGTTTTGGAGGCGAGATGCAACAGAACTGACGGATGAGGACGGATGATGAAAGAAGGACTATTCACATCAAGACTGTCACCTCTTCCTTTGGGATGCTCCGTGCCCCAAAGGCTTGGGAGTGCACCATCTTAAGATTTGATGGGCTGCCGCAGACTAGCGCCAAATGAAAGAATGAAGTATAAATGTGAAAAGTGGCTCGCACCTCAGAGGAGTTACCGCGAGTTGGAGTGTTTCGGAATGGATGTGACTGGGAATGGAAGTGACTGAGAATAGAAGTGGCCCGGGATGCACACAAGATTGGAGACAGGTTGCAGCAGCACAAAGGAGTAAAGAAGATAGATGGAGGAGCAAGTAAGGTGAGATAGACGCAGGGGTCAGTGGATCTGGCTGATAAGGTCAGAGCACATTTAGCCAGGCAAAGAGATATGGATAGTCACAGGCTGCAACTACTGCTGATGGTGGTCGTCTCGGGGGACATTCCGAATGCTTTTCAATCACCCAGAATCTGGTTTCGCCAGCAAATTTCAGCGCTGATGACATAGCTTAAAATAAACAGTCGGTGGAATCGTACTCGGACATTATGACCTGATGACTCCGGGCTAGAAATGAGACCCAGGCTGGTTTATATAGAAAGACTAATGGATATCACCACAAAGCAATGACTGGGATGACAATTGAATAAACACATTGGAATGAGACTGGCAGACAATGGTGCTGCATTCATATGTCCTGGGTCGACAGTCTGCATAGAACTGGAAACTATTGGGAACAACAAGCTCTGTATCCCTTCTCTTATCCCGTTGGAGCAATGTCTAATCAAAATAGTCTCAGAGGGTACATGTTTCAATGTACAGTGTATAGCATGCATATGTTTATCTCTGCCCATATGCACATACATCCCAAGCGAATCGTTGAAATTGAGTGCCTGTGTTACCTCAGATAAGCTGAGCAAACATACAAGCCACATTCTGCAGGGAGGGTGATAGACTAATTATTTCTTCTTCCAAAGGATTTGTCTTGGGGGAAGGGCCAAGAGGCTGCAGTAGATTTGCATACCCTTTGACTTGACATGTGGAACTATGTGTGGCCACCCTGAGAAATGACACGCCCAGCATTCAGCCGGGATGTCAGCGAAAAGGTCGTTGAGATGAAGTAAGTCAACAATGACAAGGGCCTGAAAAGACTTAAAAGGTCCTGGAAGGAGCCAGGAAATCACCCAATGACCTTCTGCTGTCGATGGGGGATTGTGAAACATAGATGAATGTGCTGATGACAACAAAGCTCCAACTTGGCCTTCACTAAACATTAGGGACTCAAAGGGGCGTTTGTTCTCCGCCCAGTCACTGCAGCCAAGGGAACATGCTTGGGGCAAGGAAATTGAAGTACGTTACCTCCACGTTGTCTGGGTCTACCATGCTCTTATCACCATCTGATCATGCAATCAGCCACAATATTGTTTTGCCCAGAATTGTGTACAGCATTACACACTCATAGCAGCTACATGCAACAGCAATACAATACTCTCGTAAAAGCAATGCGACACGATGATAACTTATGCCGTTAAAAGAGTCGTGCATAATTGAAGATAAAGTGTTAAGCAATGCAGGGAGCAATCTGGCCCAAGCAAACAAGCCCGGTGCATTAAGGAATTTGGGCCCAAGAGAATGCTTCCTGTGGCGCGAATTGGGCGTATGAGGAACAAATGTAATCATCGGGCTGCCTTTTACCCCAGTTACGGACTCATTACCTTATTCAATTTGGCCAAAGGGGTGATTTGTAGCCAATTAGCAAGTCCCAAAGAAGCCTCAGCAAGCCTAACAGATCCTTGGTATGCTGCATGGCAGCACTTTTGCGTTGGAAATTGTTTTCAATTATATAAAGATTGAACAGGTCAGGGCCTTATGTTAATATATAGTTCTTGGTCTTCACTAGCTGCTTGGGAAAGCATGTTCGTATTACGTTTTAAATAATAAAATTCGATGCCTACATTGATCGCATGCCTTTGTTTTAGACAGTTTGCTCTTTATCTTTGCTGGTTCTATACGTCAACAATCTTGAATAAAAATCCTTTTAAATAAGATAAGCAGCCTCTTAAGCCAGACTGAAATCCCACACATATGACTATGAGCATTGAGCAATGGCATTCAAGCTTTCTCCACGCAGGCTCATATGACAGGTTTGGGAGATATATCATATTAAAACATTAAAGAACAGAACATGGAAAGAATGGATCATGTGCTCTGCTCTACTGGTGTGACGGCAGCAAGATTGATGTACATGGAGCTTAGACACCAAAGAACCAAGTTTATTGAGAAGAAAAATGTTCAGTCTTCTTGGCCAAGTGACTGATGCCTGCACTGCATGAGAGCTAAATATATCATATAGTATGACATGATGGAGACTGTTGTTGTATGGTATATACACTTGAAAATTTGGATTTTGAATCAGCTTAAATGATTGAGTGAGATGGTTACACAATTCCTTTGGGCCAACATAGCTTGTTGTTTTAAGTCATGACACCGAACAGATTATCATAACTAAAAACAACAAGCTGTGTTAGCTCAAAAGAATTGTGCAACCGTCTAACTCAATCATTGAAGCTGACTCAAGATTTAAAGTTACACAGTGTACGGAAACTGGCATGCAATGATCAAGTAAATTGCATTTCAGCACATATCCTCAGCTGATGGGAAATAGAAGTTCAATGTTCGAAAAAATATTGTCTTCTGCATCACTTCGAATTAGATTTAATGATTTAATATACTTGACTTCATATTATTACAGATTTCACATTAGTGTGCCATGTTCTTTTCAACTGCCACAGTGCTCTTGTGATGTCAGTATCAGCATAATGATTTCACAGTTGGTATATTCACAGTTTCAGCTGTGTCACTTGGAACCCATACTGATCACACCATTACAAATCCACAATAAGCTGTTAGATTGTTGCTCAACATTGATTATTCAGTTTGATGTTTCGAATAAATCCAAAAGTTACAATATCCAGCTGTATATAATGCATGGATTTTGTGTATAACTGCTATCAGTTTTAGCACTTTTACAACAAAACAAATTCATTCACTCTCACATTCATTTGTTGGTCTAAGAGGTTATCATGTGCTGCTCTGTCTTGGCAAATGTAATATACTCAGTAACCATTCAGAATTTAAGAGCTAAGACCTGAGGGGGGGGGGGGTTTGCCTGGGGGCATCCTTATCACTGATTTCCAATAATGTTTATTTGATGATCGATTTCTGTTTATTTGATGATCGATTTCTTAGCCTCCTTGTCTGGCCTTTTCCCAAATTTTTGGGAAGCAACTACCAACTCCCTCCGCCCCCCATTTCTCGTCCTCTGGTATGCCCATGCAACATGCCATGTTCACTTCCAAATCTCCCCATCATCCCCATTCCAGTCATCAATTCTGAACAGTTTCGTTGGCGCAGATCTCACCTAAAAGGCTGAAAAGCCACAAGGTGCTGCCCTCAAGGAGAAATTTCACAACAAGCACCATAAATGTGCATGATGGATCAAGCAAGTGGCTCAAACATATCAGTTTCACCTGCTCCAACTGAATCAAATAACCATACCAATGAATGCAGATTAATCAATTGTTATTCACACTTAGACAGCCCATAAGCCTGACTTGTTGGTAGCAGTTGGAATCAACACTCAAGCTTGAAGTGCCAACAGTGATGTCAGTATTGCAATACTGACATCATCTGTGCATATATTCACATGGAACATGGCACACTTATACGAGATCTGTAATAACTATACACAGAGTAACAATATCTCATATTAGTATGACAATTAATCTCAATATGATCATATGTAATCTCAATATGATGATTTTGATTGTATACTATGTACAAAATCACTATACATGTTCAATTGCCCACAACATCCTGTCAGAACAATGCGAGTGTTTCGAACATGTTTGACTCCTTTTTTATTGTAGGTTAATCATATGTTAATTGACTATTTAAGCCACGTCAAAATGAAACCGGAGAATACTAAAATAATCATTAAACAGTCAAACAACAATACAAGAAATATACAGTGACAAAGCAATAACAGCAAGTGTTCAAATACTGTCTGGTCAGCCAAAGAGTTGTATGGCCTCCTGCAGTTTTCACACAGTCAGACATAATAGAGTCAGTATAGTAATGAGTATGTTTTCTATCATAAATCCAACCTTATCTTTTCAATTTGCGTATAACGTAATATATGGAAATAAGAAAGGAACGGATTATTTCAATTGCACGAAAGCAGTATTGATCACGACATTGTAAATATTATGTTTGAGAGTTCTCCTAATAAATCAAACACCCACATTGTTTCAATGCTGTAAAATACAGCTAAACACTGATTGCATCAGTGTGTGTCACCATAAGCAGTTACGACAACCGTCAATGACATCTCCCATTATCACTTTGTGAATTTACTTCCTAATCTTATCACTAAACAGTTTAATCTCTGTGGTTGTAATCAAGAATTCAAGACATGCATTGTATCTCATAACTAACTGTGTTTTGTTTTTGCATCTCAAATCTCCACACTGTTTCAACATGGTGTGATATGGAAAGGTTGTGCCCAAAATAAACTAAAAGCAACCTGCCAAAAAAGAAGAACCAAGATGTAGAGTAAATTAGACGAAAGCAAGACATGACAGACACGAAAGATCGGAATGCATGCAGACTGCGATGCTTTGTTCTGGCTGTCAGAACAGAAGCGGTTGACAGCAAAGCAGCTGAGGATGGATCATCCCTCCTGATCTGTCTGGCCAAAAGATAAACCAGTGATCCCAGAACAGTCTCATCTGTCTATCTGCTATTATTGTCCTGCTCCATGTAGCCTGTGGATCTAGTCTCTTATGGCAGAATGTTCTCGCTGGATTACGGTCATTAAAAAGGCAATAAATTGGTTACGCTTCAGCGTGGAGTAAAACGGCATACTGGCTATGGGCGTATTTCACATTGCTCTTTTAGGCTTTACCTTAATGTATATTGTACTGTAGATCACTGACACAGACTTGAATATCAAGTGGAAATGGAAGAATTTACTCACGTAACAAGTGGAAATGGAAAAATAGACTCAAATAACAAAATAAAATGGAAAATAGACTCAAATAACAAGTCAAAATGGAAAAAATGGACAAAGATAACAAGTGGAAACGGAAAAAATAAACTTGAATAACAAGTGGAAATGGCAAAATAAACTTGAATAACAATTGGAAATGGAAAAAATAGACACAAATAACAAGTGGAAATGGAAAAATAGACACAAATAAGAAGTGGAAATGAAAATAAGCTGTCTGACTTTGCCAAAGAGCATGTATGTCCCAGCAATTTCAAGCTGATATCTTACTTCAGAGCTGGGCCTCCACATGGACATCTCATGTTGCCTTCTAGATGTCACGATCATGTGCCATTGATCTAAATCCATCGGTCATCCTACCCTTAGCGTGTATATCAAAACACATGCATATTTCATCGGCTCATAAGTCATGTGGTATCATAGGACAAGAGAGCCTTTGGCATGTCACAGGCAGCTCTTATCTTGGCCATATGACCTGCTTGCAAGGCCATGTGTGTGGGGTTGTGTTGTGCTCTGTTTGTAGTTGGGAAATGATGCTTCTAGTCTTTGACCACCATTAAACTGCTAGTTTAATCAGCCAATGAGACTTGGGAACTAGCGCCCTTTAAACAGGCGCTTCCGGGTGAGGTCACACGCAGAATTCACTTCCGCCGTGTCAGGACATTGGAGCATCTCTTCACTTTGCTTTGTCTATTTGTCCAAGATCCCAGAGTAGAGTCTGTGCTCAGGCATACAGGCTTCATGATTGGTGTTGAATTTGTAAAGCATTGTTTTTCTCTCGCACAATTGAGTTAAGCTTGCTCAGACAAAGTCGTAAACAACTTGGAAGGTTCTTCATTAGAAGATTCATTCCTATGTGGAGCAATGAATAATATTTCAAGCTATACTTATGAGATGGTCTTCAGTCAGACTAAGCCAGTATTATCTTTGCAGAGCCACAATTCAGCTGACAAAGCAAAAAGGGAACTTTTAAAACAAATCCTTTAACTTTAGCCAAAATTCCTTTTTGAAAACTTGACCAAAACAGTTAATTTGGTTTATTTGAGTTGCGGGTTTTTGAGACGGTTTCATTTCTGGGTCAGCAGCCCAATTTTCCAAACACGTTAGCACTTGCTGGCAAAACATATGGGTACCAATATTCGTTTTTGGTTCTAGTAAAAATGCAAGCGTTTGCTTCAGGCGTTGCATGCATGGCCCGGCTGCTCGGTCGGTGAGTTACTGTGAAACTTAATCTTAGGGGACATGTCCTTTGTGTTGCTGGAAGCAGTTTGTTGGTTTGCATACCAAGATGTGTTAGGGAACCAACAGAGGAGCACTTGGCAAGGGCCAACCAGGAGAAAAAGCTTGAAGGAAGATAGTTGGCAGATACAAAGGTTCTTTCTCCGGCCACTCGACCTTAATGCTGAGGCAGGCGGACAAAAGGGGAGTCACAAATGGGCCGGGCAGCACCTGGGGTTCAAGGGTTGCCAACAGGCCACATATCTTCATATTGCAGCCAGGTTGAGGAAATAGTCCATCCATCTATCTTGGTATACTTCTATCAGGATCAGGGCAGCAGTCATCCATCCATCAGAGCTCGAGTTAAGAGACATAGATGAGCCGAGCAGCAAACCTGCTTTGGTGGACAGGCCATTGGGGGTCAGATGGCCAGGGACCCAGCTGCTGGCCTGCTCCCTATCCTGGTCTCAGCAGTGCTTGGTTACAAGGCAGAAATGACCGATAAGACAAGCCTTGAGAAAGGTGACGATGGCCCTGCATTGACGGCCAAACCCACAAGGCCCAGCCAGCCATCGTTAAAGGGAAATTGCAGATCCAATCAAAGCTTTAGCTCAATCCCGGACTAGCTTGCTGAGATACTGTGCAATCGTCCATAGTCCAAGAAGCCTGGCGAATAAACTGATGCTGCTATCTCCCTCTAATAGTATGTCTATTTCAACCGTATAACATATAACACCATACCAACACAGCCTGAAAGAAGTAGATACACAGGTCAAAGCTATTCTTATTTTGCGTCTGATGGAACCCATTTTTAGCTGAAGAATGTTTGCATGCCTTGACTTCTTACATGTATCACATCATTTTCAAATTATTTGACCGAAAGCTGCTCTTCTAAGTCTGAGATCTGGCGGTAGGAACATAATAATATGCTAAGCAATGTGGCCTGTTTTGCAGATGCCTCCACAGACAGTGTTGGTTAATAGTTCTCTTTGGCAACGACCATTGGTCATGAAGCATTCTGGTCGCGTCCAACAGTCGTCTGCTCTCGGCTCTCCACTCTCGGCCGAGCATCTTGGCCGAAGGTTTCACTACTAATGCTCATTATACTCATCCCATCAAGCCAACAATCAGGCAAGCCACTAATTACCCTACTAGGCTAGTAGACTGGCAAAGTGAACTGCGATCATTGGTGAATGCTGCCAGGACTCGTTACACTCCATACAGATGCTGGGCTGTGATTACTGCCCATCACAATGCGCCAGGCATCGCTCAGTATGCAGCCCACATATCTGCAATTTATACCCAGCAGGGCTGAGTGGGTTGGCCTACTTGCACAATCACCATAGCATTCATCTGAATTCTCACAATGTCATTAGGAACTCGCGTGTTGTTTGTCCAGATTTCATTGAGACGTATTTAATGAATAATTTCTGTATGCAAAAAGCGTCTGGCAAGTAATCAGGGAGTAAAGGGCTTTAAAGAATGAAAGGTCGAGTCAAGCCGTTTCTTGGCAATTCTTGCCATGGAATTATTTCCCCAAAGTATTCAGCATAGGATGGAGTTAGATGGCAGAATATTCAGTAGGCTCAAGGGTTTAATGATTGTTGCGATGTTTTTAACAGAAGCCGTGGCAGCGGGCTTTTCTTTGGAACCAGAGAACCCAGGACAAACGGAGAACTCCAGATGGTAAATAAACGACCCCAGAATATAAATGAGAAGGTTCTCCCAACTGCACTCAAACAGACATGTCATGACCTGCGAGCCTGTGCATTTGACCTGTCAATTGGCGTAAAATGAGGCGGAGCAGGCGAAAAGGCAATATTGGAGGCAGAATGTGTCACATGTGGCACCTGTCTCTGGTAGAGGCTTACTTGATGTTCGTTAGAAACGCCAACTGTGACAGGGCAGCAACGGATGTGAAGAGACCATGTTGTGCAAGTGAGGGCAACACTTGATGGTAAGCAAAAGAAAGCAGGTCAGCGGATATTGGTGGATATGGGGTTGTAGATAAAGGAATAAATTCATAATTTAACTTTCGGTAGTACACGGGTTATATGTTGGTCAGATGAAGCATTTTATCATCTAAAATTAATTTTGATGCACCATCAAAACATGAGCATGAACAACTGCATGTACAGATTGAAGGAAACACAAGAAATCCAGTTTTGGTCTTGGACTACAGGAGATCCTTTGTTGGTTGGACAGTCACAAAAAAATAGAGATAGGGAACTGTCACAGGAAAGCAGGACAGCTAGTGCATGGGGGGCAAGACAATCAGGGGAAGGAGGACATCACAGTCGGTAGTTATGCAGCGACAGTCCACAGCAGTCTGCGGAAGAAGCAGATCGCTTATTTTTGGCAAGCCGGACTGTCCTGGCTGTTCAGTAGAGGAATGATGAATCCTCTGTCAGTGAGAAGAATGACCAGAGGGACCCACAGCAAGATGTATTAGAGAGGCTCAGTGCAGCATCTAACTGTGATTATATTTCCAAAGTCACTCTAAAAGCCATAAAGGAAGGGAAGAAGACAGTAGAGACAGTCAAGGGGCACGACTCTAGCCTCACATACATCACAGACTGTGACCTTTCCTTTGGTGCACTACGAGGAATGGAGGTCCTCAGGTCTCTCGCTCTCTCTCACACTGTTTGCATCACGCGCAAGGCCGTCCTGTTCCAACCACGACTCAATCTCCTTGCTCAATATCTCATGCTCTTCAAGGCGTGCCAATGCGCTGTGCTATACGACCCCTGCCTGTGACCCATATGCCTCGCCACCCTTCTCTAGGATATCCAATAAACTTGCTGCGGCATACACACCGCATTATGCTGAAAGCGTCTCAAATGCAACTATATGCAGCATCGCTGGTGACCTGTCTACCCTGTCATTTCAGCCTGACAAGAATATGTCACCCTTTTGAATTTATCCAATGTGTTCTGTTTGATATGGTCCTTTAATAGATACGACATATTTGCTCCATACGAAGAAGTGTTTACTTGCTTTATTACAATGATGGATGGAATGACAGCAATGCAGTGGCCTGATCAGCCTTTGGCCCAGCACAGCTCAGGGTCAACAATTCTTGCTTGGGCCAGAGGCATATCAGGACAACAACATGCAGTTCCAGACAAGTTAGTCTGTGTCAGGAGGTGTTAGTCATGTTCCTTAACTCATTTTTACTGTCGCTGCTTTCCACTGTTTCTAAGCAGTTATTGAAAACCAGTCTTACTTTGTTCCTTTCTGCCACTGTTACTTATATAGAAGACGACAAAGTGTTTCCTGTCTTTTTTTCCTGCAGCCCACTGGCTGTCAAGATGTGTCCAACTTCCGTGTTTGTCTGGAAGGACAATCTTGTTTTTATTTCGCTCGGAAGGGAGCCGGTAAAAAATGTCAGCCGCAGCACGCAAGAGTTTATCTAGCATCTCTTGAAACTTTGATAGTCTGCGGATGAGATACTATGGTGTATTGGTGTATATATAAACACTGTGTGGATGAACAGTGTATATGCAGGATGAGACTCATGCCCTCATGTGGCTGTCCATCAAGGCCAAATGTGATTGTGGCGGCAGGGGCGGACTGGCCATTGTCAGGATAAACGCATTTGCCCTGCTTTGCTGGCCCGATATGTTCATCTTGGCCCAACAATTGGGTTTGTTCACAATGCACAGTCCTCACGCCATAAGGCATGGAGGGAGCTCTGGCCCACCCTGTTTGATCTTCCTCGCCCTTCTCATCTCGCCACGCCAGAGGTCCATTCCCCATTCTCTGCACCAACTGTCTGCCCTAACAAGATCCACCCAATCGATAATATCATTATATTTTTCTGGCATCTATCATTGGAGATGCTTGACACAGGTGAAAAACAGGATCAACCTTCTTTTATTATAACCTATATTTGAGTTGTGTCATCAATACTCACTGTGTTCGTGGCTGGCGGGCTTGTCTGTGCGTGATCCCTCCAAATTGTTCGACCTGAAACACACAATGAAAGTTGCTTGAGCCTTTTTCTTCAACAACAAACACAGTCTCTTAGATTACAACACACAACTTCATTAGATTGCATAACTTTTGCTAACTCTCAATCTCTTGTGATCCTGGCTCAAGGCACGCTTTATACCGGCTCACCAGGAAGCTGGATGTTCTCCATGGTGCTGTGATAGTCACGCAAATGCAATGAAGTCTTACACTATAGCGAAGCTCCGCTATCAGCAAACGCGCACAGCATGTTCATCCATTTACTAAATCGGATGGAAAATAATGTGATTAATGACCGGCGTGTGATGCAACTGGGTCAGTAGCTGGGTTTTACTACAATTCGATGGCTTTTTTATTTTCGCTCTTTTGAACCAGGATATTGGACTGACAAAAATAAGCCAGATGGCACCAGAGTAGATAAGCTAGGATTTAGAACACATAGCTTTAAGATTTATGGGATATGATATGCTATATTTAGACATTAGTTAGCATATGACTGCGATAAGCATGGTCTGCAACTCATATTGCTGATTTTGAGATTATCTTGCATTGATTTGACTTTCTTGGGCATGCAAGCAGATCTGTGTTTCTGATATACTTCAGGAATACTTTGTGTAATTAGCAAATATGTTGTACACGTGTACAAATGTTATATCCTCAACATTGCCTCTTCAGATATTAAGATAAAATTTGCAGATTATTTTGTGGTTGTACGTTATTAACTTCTACTTTAAGATGAGGATAATCACTGATAATGATGTCCAAAACAAGCGATTGCATAAATGAATGATAAACGATTTCACCTAAAAATGTCATTGACCAAGTCGAACGGTAAATTTCACGATCATATTTGTTTTCGGTATACAGAATCAAAATCACAATGCAATGGTTGGAAGCTAAATCCGCAGCTTAAATCTGCTGAATCTAATCTTGTAATGCTACGGCATGAAGCAGTAGACGGCACTTGCCATATCTGCGGCTGAGCAGACTGTGGTGGGGCTGGGCTTTGTGATGTGCCGCTGTTCTTCAGTCGCAGGGCGGTGCTGATGATGGCACCATGGGACTATGAAATGTAGCCCCCAGACATGCTAACCAACCCTCTGTGTTTCTTTGATCTGTTACAAATTCACTCCTGGATTAACCAACCAGCCCAAGTTGGTCCGTTGCTATTTGCAATTTAACTGCAAATTGTCTGCAGCACAGCCCAGGGGTGGCCTTAGCCAGATGAGCACAATTGTTTCACATAAAAAGAGCAGAAAAAAAGAAGATAGAGAGAGAGAAAAAAGAGAAGAGTTGAGATTTGATAACGCATGCCAATAATCAGAGCAGCATGAAAAACACCTGGGGCAAGGGCTCAATTAGAGAAGGGGGCAAGTCCATTGGAAGCTATGGCTAGAAGGAGCATTTTACAGCAGCCATTGTGCCACACAGCTCGAAATGAAATGATTCATGTAGGTCTAATGCTCCATGCAGGTGTTACGTGCTGCCTTCATTTAGCACATGCTTTTTCAATATGGAAATGAAAGTGGTAATTGAAATTCCTTTCAGGCAACTCCTTCTCTGAAGAAGAAAGGCAAGAAGAAGAGGTAATAGAGGATCATTTCTTACATGTGGTAAGAATGAATGGCTTCTCAGCCTCTTTATTTCCAGGATTATAACCATGAAAAGCCAAAATTTGTTAAAGGAAATTTTCTTGTTTCTATTAGCTAGCTATAAAGCTAACCGCATGGCGGAAAAAAGATCAAGAACACTTCCAGAAAAGACTTCACTTATTCTAAATTAGAAACCTTTAAAAATGAATCCTTGTCGACTGTCTACATAGCTCACCGTGGCTTACTCTCCCAAGTATAAAAGTCAATTACTACACTG
The DNA here is from genome assembly GCA_026936325.1 of Platynereis dumerilii. NCBI lineage: Eukaryota > Metazoa > Annelida > Polychaeta > Phyllodocida > Nereididae > Platynereis > Platynereis dumerilii. The sequence continues at coordinate 123,102,834 of JAPTHN010000001.1, read as the reverse complement.
AACTGAATATAATTCAAGTTGCAGATAACATTTAATTAACCATAATTCATAAATAGGTCTTGTCACTTATCACTCTTACTGGCCACTACATCATTATGCTATAGGCATCTTATTCCTTACTATATCACCATGTCTGGCTGCTTCCACCACCAGCTTCTCATAACAAGCTCATAATAAACTCTGTTTTCAATGAAAGTCTCAGTAGTGATGTGAGAGTAGTTCTAGCAGGGCTGGGTCACGGCATCTTGTTCTTTTATCATTTGACTTTTCCTGAGGGCCTGGGGAGGGCAAACACTGATAGTGGAGGGCCTTTGATGCTCCTGTTTTGGGAGTCCAATATGGCGCCTTTGCAGTCATATTGAGCCTGCCAGCTCAGCAGCGGGACAGCATCAAAAGGTGTACTCCTAGGACTGTCACTGCCCTCACACGTATTTGCAATCCTTCATTCAGCACAATACTCTTATTGATGTGGTCTAAAGTTATATATTACTGAGTTTTGTATTACAGTGTCATAAGGGAGTTATCGTTGTTATAGATATATAGATAGATAGATGGATAGATTGATAGACAGATAGATAGATAGATTTATTGATCGGATAGATAGCTTTATTGAGCGGATAGATGGATTTATTGATTTAATAGATACATATTTATTGAACAGATAGATGGATTTATTGGTCGAATAGATGCATTTATTAATAGGATAGATAGAAAGACATATAGATAGATGGATACTGGATAGATATATAGACAAATTGATCGGATAGGCAGATAGCCATCTCTGACAGAAAATAGGAGAGCATCAATTGCATCATATACATGTATGTGCCGGATTTTCATTTCACTACAAACAGAAGTATGGCGCATTCTGAGTGTGAGTTATTTCACTCGTATGATCTATTTTAGACTATTTCCCTGAGGGAATTGTTTGTAATCGCACTGAAAATATAAAGATAATATTGTTATTATCTGATGCATTCATATATATCAACATTCCATGGCATGTTGAGTCTTTTACTTGTGTTCCCCGAAAATAACCAATAACACATTTTTAAACTTATCCTTTGCTTTTCTACTGCAGTTCTCATTCACTTACTGTCTCCCATTTGCTCTGCAGTAAAACAGTGATGTACTCTTTTGCTGCTGGCCCATAAACATGTCACTACTCACTTATTTACTGTTAACTCGCCCCAACCACTGCTTCTAATCATATTCTTAAGCCAAGAAGCTTCAGGATTGTTTTATGTGTCAGTGGAAATGGAAGACTAATGGAATGGCAGCCTCTTTTCGACTGAAACATATGGTAATAGATTGCATTAGATAATAATATTATTATCTTTATATTTTCAGTGCAATTACAAATAACTCCTTCGGGGAAATAGTCGAAAATAGATCATCCGAGTGAAATAACTCACACTCGGAATGTGATGTACTTCTGTTTGTAGCGAAATGAAAATCCGGCACATAAAACTTCAATTCATAAAATGTGTGTGGCCTTGGGAGACTGCAATTAAAGTTTTATATGAGTTTATACGAGATACCATGAAGTGTTGGACACGTATTTGTTCATGTTGAAGACATTTACCCGAAGGGCACTGATCTGATAGGATATGAGTTTACATGGAATTGTTTATTTAATTTGTCACAATTTAAGACAAAGAAGGTGTTGTTACTTTTGCCAATATCTTTGGATGCCAGATTGAATACTATATTATAATATATATTTTGAAAGACTCTATCCATTATTACAGCCATCATGATTGTATAGTCTGAAGTCTGATTTTCAGAACACTCGCCAATTTCGAAGATGCCTATAGTCCTTTTAAACTTGCATTGAACTACAATTTCTAATCATTTCTGGATTTCCATGTTAGCAGCCATGCTTTTCAGTGACGAAGTTTGATAGAAGATGGCACAACGTGAGAAAAATAAAGAATTTCCAAAAAGAAACGAAGCTATGAATGATATTCCTCTGTAGGCAAGCGCCATTACAGGGAATGAGATGCAGAGAAATATAGGAGCTGGAAGGTCTGATCAGGAGCTATCTCAAAGGAGACCATAGCTCAAGACGGTTTAAGAAAACCCATCATATTGCCTGTGATATTGAAGGCTACAAAGTAAGGGCTGTCAGAAAGGAATCCAGTTTGCATCTAAAATAAGCGGCATTGTTATACAGGACAACGGGCAAGGCTGGCTTCAATTTGATTAACTGCGAATGAATCATTGCCTGTCACAATTTTACTCTTGGGGCGCAACATTTAATGAAATTTAGTTTCAAATTAATTACAATCCATTTTTTCCATGATGCAATCCATCTCAATCATATTGGTCAATTCTGAAGCGTAACACAGGAAGCCGGCATTTTGGTCCCACTTTTTGTCTGTTTGCAAATCTCAGTCCAAAAGCCATTTGTGCATTAACATTGATCGACTCAAAAGTTTCAAATCCTTCACAATGCCGTATTGGTTGACTGACACGACAGCGGTTGTAATACTGTTGACAAGCGTTGCATTGGAGTATACTCAATGTGTTGTAAAGTGTCAGAGTGTGGACAACTGGCTTAGAATATTGATGTAACACTGCCTAAAATATCAGTGGACTCCCAGTGGATACACAGTGCCAGGGGATCTTTTGTTCGGGGGCTGTTAAAAAGGCATGCTAGCCACATTAAAACAAACACGAAAAGCAAGGAATGAAATATGCATGAGATTGCATCAGTTGCGTTTGATTAGTGGAATCAATAGCAAATCATGTAAGCTGAGGCGTGTTTCAACTTTTTTATCTTTTCGATTTCCTTAAATTCACTTCATCTTAATCATCGACGTGCCTTGGTCAAATGAGGTTTTTAATGACAACTGCATGGCCATCATTTTCCTCGGGTATGCTTGAAGAAATTGGGGGAAATGATCAACCTTCTTTAAAGTGTGATACAAAGCAGAACTGATTTCAAGGATTCGAGATACATGTACCGATGCATGGGCCTTCATAAACAGCAAGAAATTTACTTCAGGGCCCTCCTCGATCTTGTCATGGTAGGCCTGTAAATGGGTGACCACCTACATTCTGAGTTCCGAAAAAAACAATTTTTGCTGGGACATTCAATGAAATATTATACCATGCAACATTGATCTAAGGTATTCTACATGTCTTAACATTGGTTTTTGCTGTGCGGCACCAGCAGATTTAATTTAGCCAAACTGAAACAGAAAACTGAAGGAATTTTTCTTGTACTTCTGCTCTGATAATTACTCTTTTTGTCTAATTAACAAGTTAAAACCCCATGCCTCCCACCCCATGCATCCATTCATTTCACAAAAAGCTCGGAGTTGGAGAGAAATGAGGAGCTTTCAAAGAAAGAATGCTAATTAGATTTTGCCATACTTGCATCCGGTGCCATTTCCTTAAAGTCTACGATTTTCTTTTTCACTTCTTTTTTTAGACATATACAGGCTTTGTATAACTGCAACTTCTTTGTACATATGCATGTATAGCTACATTACAGCCAAAGGAAATGCTTTAACAAACATTTATCTTTTGAAAAATCTAAATAAGCAAGTTGTGCCTTCATTAAAGCTCAAAACTTCATCCATGTTATGTCCTATTATATAAGTAAGCAATGCATCACAATCAATAAAACTCGTGATTATCATTGCAATATATAGATAGGAATGACTGACTTACCGGACAAATATAGATTATTTTTTAATGGATTCTTGAAAGATGTCAATCGTTTCTCAAATATCTTTTTTCTTAACGATTTTGACATAATGTCATTTGACTTATCCTGTAAAATTAAAATCATGAATCTGTAATTGCTAATGATACCCAATTCTAATAAAATCCTCGTTGATATACAACTGTAACATTGATTAACTCTCATGTGGCAGCCATGCATCACTATTAAACTAATGGGATCTGGCCTTGACGTAACAAGTTGGATATAAAACACACTCAATATGAATATCTATTTCGAAACCTCCTATTAATATTAATTCATTTTAATTTGGATTGACGTAAAAAAACCCAATACATTCACCCACGCTTTGGAAAGCGTGTGAATCGTATAATTTTTTAAAGATGTTTTAATATTTTGTCTAACAACATATGTATTGATGGTGCATTTTAAAAGAGCAGATGGTCTCATGCATTTAATATTCCAACACAAATACGTACTCGTATACCAGTATACAGACATGCTGATACAGCAAATTAACTATAGACATCTCTTGAGGGACAAACTGGTGGCAGGGCAGGCGGGCACAAGACAATGGTCAGCAAATGCATTGTGGTACACAGCCAAAGCACTTGGAGAGAAATGAGTGGGATGCTGATCAGTTGTTACTGTAAGAGGATGAACATGATGAAGAGATGCAGGTTCTTTTATCAGAGTTGATGGAGATGCTGAGCAAAATCTGCATCTGGCCACATCAGATGGAGATAAGATACCTGCCAATGTGGGCTGTAAGATACAATGGACAGCTATGGACAGAAGCAAGTCATGTCTTTTTATCAGGTCGATAATCAGCCTCAGCCATTGTGTTAGACTCTTAGAGCTGAAGCAAATGGCTTGGGCATTCGATACTGACCACTGGATAGTTCTGAGCCAGCATTACTATATTGTGTATCCCTGAATTATATAAAAGAGACCATTTTCAGCAACATGAAGCATACTTGCAATGCTATACATTCTTTTGTCAATCACTGTAAAAGTTATGGTTTCATACACATTCACAGCTAATGTAAAATCTACAAAACAACTGTGGTTGGTAACAAAAGGTGAAAAACCAATTGATGCAGGAGCCGTAATACACTGTAAATTTTGAAATTCTGAGTTAGCTCATATGATTGAGTGAGATGGTTGCACAATTTGTTTGAGCCATGATCGATGATAGCTTGTTGTTTTGAGCTACGATAATCTTTATGTTGTTTTAACTTACAAACAACAAGCTATCTTGGCTCAAAGGAATTGTGCAACCATCTCACTCAGTCAATTAAGCCAACTCAAAATTCAAATTTTACAGTGTAAGCACAGAATCAGAAGTTGTTGGGGACGTCACCAAAAAAGACTCACCATATATGCTACACACAGTGTAATACGGGTAAAGTATGACATGCTCAGACATTTTTGAGTCTATGCATATGGCTACTACAGTAAAAAGTGACTCTGAAATTGCAATTGCAAGATGTTGAAATCCGGAATGGGTTTTACATTCAAATTGCTTTGGGGACTCAAGCTTGGATTGCAGATTCCATTGTCCATCATATGCAGGCTTGCAAAGTTCCGCATTATAAATTCCTTTGCTTGCATGCTTTGCTTGGTACATATCTTTCAATTCTTTCAATATAGCAAATGGAACAGCACAGAACATTGTAGCGGGCTCACGAATCTCCGGATCAAAACTGAAGATGGAGATGGAGTAGAAAAGCAGTCCATACTCCGATGGCATTTGATTGGAGAAACATCTCAGGATTATGGCAGCTCTTTTGTCTTTCATCCTTTCTTTCTTTTGGATTTGTTTGCAACAAACACAAAGTAAGATGAGATCCAAAATGCAGAAAACATACGAGACAAAGTTGCCAAAGAGGAACGAAGAATGCCAAAACATTTCATCAACCGAGTGCTGTTTCCGGTGAACTTTTTGAAAGGTCTTGCAAAACTTTCTCTGGATTTTGACCTTATGTTTGAAAAAGTGGTATTTGAGTTTAAAAGTTTGTAGAGGGAAATATTCTAAGACAAAGGATACAATTCAGTCATGCAAAACATATTTGTCTCCTCGTGAGAAAGGAGTGAAATGCAGCGAACATCAGTCATCATCAGCAATAAAAATATTCAGTTTAGTCATAATCATTATCTTGATAAGGACTTAGAATACCATTACTTATTCTATATATCACAATCTGATCATTAATTGAGGTGTCTAACATTGTCAGTGGAAGTAAAATTGTGATCGAATTTAATCAATCTGAACTCAGTGATCTATTATCATGAATTATTCAGTACAACCATCGCTTGTCGATAAAGTAAGCATGTGAATAATAAATTACTCTTATATTTACAATTTTCTTGATGCATCTATCATTGACATCTGGCATATACGGAATGACTAATGGTAATCTTTAAAGTGTCAATAAGCCATAACTATACACAAATATTCAGAATTATACTCTTGGTTGCAGGCCGAGTGATTCCCTGAAGATCTTGAACGCTTTCACTGTTTAGTGCTTATTCAATCCTTTTGAAAATTTGAAAGAAAATTTCATAAATTAGGAAGAAATTAATTGATAATCAGAGTAAGAGATAGTAAATAAATAGTGGGGTGGGGGGGGGGGGGTTACTCCGGATGGGAAATATTTAATGTAAAAGTTATTTAGTTGTTGTTGTTTTTTCACGAAATTACTTTCATTTCAGCTGCATTGTAAATGTTGAAGGGCATAAAAATTGGCACACTGTCCATCAGTAAAAGATATTGTGCACCAGCAGAAATATAACACCTGAATGGTCCCGATCTCATATTGATCAAGAGTGATAGATCATTTCCTAAATTGTTTTCATTCAATGATTGAACATGTTGACAAATGGCCTTACTTTAATATTAGTACCATTGCTGTCTGATGAGTGATAAATGGGCACCTCATAGATAATGCACCAACAGTCCAACAGCTTTCCCTGGGATCAATTACTCACACAGGCATCACTTTATATAAGCACATGTAACTGACAGTTTCATTGTCATCCTTTACTACATTGTATGTTTTGGTTGTAAGAAATGTAATCACAATTCTAATGACCTATTGACCTACTTTCTTATGACAGTATGAAACGACCTATTTAATGGTTGTTCTAGAAATTTAACCGCAATGATTAGGGTAATGACCTACTTCCGTACAATGCTGAGAAATATCCTGATATATACTTGTTCTAGGATTGTTACCACATTGTAATGACCAACTTTCTTATGACACTAAGAAATGATCTTTCAAAATGGTTGTTCTCGAAATGTAACCACAATGAGTACTATAATGACCTATTTTCGTACGATGCTGAGAAATATCCTTTTGTGAATAGTTGTTCTAGAAGTGTAACCGCAATTGTACTGACCAACTTTTTTATGATGCTGAGAAATGGCAGATTAAATAGTTGTCTTGTGACAGCCTGCCCTGCCACAAGCTCGTCCCTCAAGAGATGTCTATAGTTAGTTTGCAGTATCAGCATGTCTGTACACCGGTAGACGACTATATTTGTCTTGGAATATTAAATGCATGGGACCATGTGCACTTTTAAAATGCACCATCAATACATAAGTTGTTAGACAAAATATTAAATCATCTTAAAAAAATTATACGATTCACACGCTTTTCAAAGCGTGGGTGAATGTATTGGTTTTTTTTACGTCAATCCAAATTAAAATGAATAAATATTAATAGGAAATTTCAAAATAGATTATATTCATATTGAGCGTGTTTTATATCCAACTTGTTACATCAAGGCCAGATCTCATTAGTCTAATAGTGATGACCTACTTTCTCACAGTGATAAATAATGTCCCATCAAAAACCTGTTCTAAGAAATGGAAACACAATTTTGATGACCTACTTGACTTGTTCAGAATTGTGGCTCTGTATGACTTCCATCAAATTGATCTGTGGTTTGGATTTTGACTGTGAATTTGTCATCTTGGTTCTGTGGGACAGCGTACACCATACCACAAGAGACAAGTCTCGAGGCAAACTATATCCACGAGGCAAACTGCATCCACGCAAACTTATAGCGAATGGACCTAACATCACAATGTAAAGCATCAGAACGTTGTGCATTTGCAGAAGTGAAATTGCCAAATCGAACGTCAAATAGATGCACTCTCGTGTTGCCTGATTCCAAACAAATGGGGTTCAGTGGTTAAACCAATGTCAGGCATACACACAGTTTTACCCACTTCAAAGGCCAAGAGGGGTATTTGCCTTGTCAAAAGTGTTCTCAAAATTCCTGCTTAATTGTCATACAACTTCAAAGCTAGCGTGATACACGGATTGGAGGCTTCATTTGTTGGTTGTCAGCATTTTTATTGGTCTGACATCTTGCCTCACGCCAGACCACAAGTTCACAGGGTGCACCATACTCAGTGTACACTTAGTACATGAAGGAATCTCCATAAAAGAACCTACAGAACAAATACCCTCCACTCCACATGTCTACTACACACCATCATAACACGTTTCAGCATGAATAAGTTATGGACAGGCTTCGTGTTTTGTTTTCTTTTTTTCTGCCTCCAATGATTTGTTGTAACTTGATTTGATTTATGGCAAACAATTCCGCTTTTACACCTGTTGGAAGGCGCCAGCTTAATGATTTATCACATTTCTGATGAACTTGATGCTTCGGTCAAGTTGCGATACACTCTAAAAAATTTCAGACAAAATTGGTTTTTTAGATTCAAAATGGTTTTTTGAAAAACCAAATTTCAATGCAAAAAACCAACATGGATTTTTTTAAAAATTCCATGTTGGTTTTGCATTGAAATTTGGTTTTTCAAAAAACCATTTTGAATCTAAAAACCAATTTTGTCCCGACAATTTTTTGGAGTGTTGAGTTCAGCAAGAGATATCAATACACACTGTCATGTCTTATTACGACAGGCTTCAAGATCTTAGTCAGGAGTTACTGCCACAAGTGTGAAAAAATTCTCGAGGCCACAAAAACTTATCATAGATTTTAAAATATATTCTATCTTGTGTAAAAAATTGTGCTCTTTCTGATGGTGACCTTTTTAATTGTCTTAATAATGATCTCAAGTTGCTATCCTATCATTTAAGTGAAAAAACGTGCGAAAAATGCTAATTTTTGGCGACACATTTTTCAGACATCAAAGTTTGACTGTCTCTCTCTTGATAGATATCAAAGTTTCATGATTATTGAAAGTACCATGACGTTCCCTATTGTCCAAAGTTTAAAATGGCATCCAGTTTTAGTAATTTGCACCAATATATGTGGGTCTCTGAACAGAATATTGAAACAAAGTCAAGTAACAAAAGTAAAAACAATTTATTAAAATGGGTTGAAGCTCGTATTTGATTATTATTTTTTCAATGTCAGTGAGATGTTTATGGACATGAATTATATACCAATGTGTCCAGAAGGACCAGATGAAGGCAACAGACTACATAAAAATGTCCTTTCTTTGCGTATTTAGGTTCACACATAAAAAACATGAAGCCGCTGCTTTTCACTTCTGGATGTGTGAAAAAAATATGTCATTTTTCTAAACAACTTGCATTTCGTCAATTTTTGTCATACAGGTCTGAAAGTCAAACTCGTTATGCGCAGATATTTACATTAAAACGAGCTTGTGTTATTTTTTCGATATCTGCCTCCATAAAAAAATGCAAGTTATTTAGAATTTTATTTCTGAAAAAGGTAATTCCTTGGTTTGGGCTAAACTTCTCGGAAATGTAGGTTGTTGGTACTCAAAATGAACCTTATTTTCTTCTGAGATTGATGGTGTAAAAATAATTCCTGTGAAATGAATACTAAGCGAAATATAAGAAACCGCGACTTAGCACCACAAAATGTTTGTCATTTAAACAAAAAGTTCAATCCCATGTAGTCATCTTATTTTTTGATGGATCATCATAGAATTCAAGTATATTTATTAGTGGTATTAGTGCAGCTTTATTACTGAAGCCACAGACCTACAGAAAATTTTATAATATTTTGGGGGTATCTAGCGCGCCCCACTGAGGGGGACTTTACAAATAGGGGTGTAACTTCCAAAGTAAAAGAGTGGGTGCATTTTATTCGTCAAAATTGAATTCCTGAGAAAATTTTACATCAGATAGGCTAAAATTGGAATAAATTTTGTGTATGCCAGAAAGTGGTGAGTTTGGCAGTAATTCCTGACCAAGATCTTGAAGCCTGTCTTACGTAGATCTAACATGGGTCTTAAGCAAAAACTAAAATTGAATTAGTTGTAAAAAGGTTGCTGACTGTGGATTTGTAATTCCTGATCAGTGATCAAGGTCGGATACAACTTCTCATGCAACTTCAATTGAACTCACGAGCAAAGGGACCAATATTGCGATAAAGCGCATCAAACTCCGATCTTTGTGGAGGCACAACCGGCAATGGTAGAACGTGGAAAAGGCCATTTGGTGCGGTTTACATTGCCGATGCCCTTTCCCCGCAGTCCATGAAATGTTTGATTGCCTTGGAAGGGCGCCCAACAGTTTGCGATGTGGCTTGCATGCATTGGCAACCGAATCCAGCAATCGAAGTTGAGTGTTGGTGAGCATTGCTTTAGTATTGGTGAGCATTCGTTGAGCGTTGGCCATAAGTGGAGGATTGTGGCACAAGTCCAGGGGCCTCAGGGGACATAGCCAAGGTCCTGGGTGGAACCAGGTTCAAGACAAGAGTTAAAAGCTTCCCCCTCTACCAACACAGCTGCTGTAAGTGTAATTGAGCTATCTAGGCCAGAACAACTTTGCTAATAAAACTAATAAAGAGCACCCCCGTTGAGAAGCTGCATGTCATCTGTGTTGTGAATTGAGACATCTAGTCTTAGACTTCTCAATGTTTTTTCAGATGAAACTTTTGATGTACAATACTGGTTGTATGAGTTCACCATCTGTCTGTAACACCTACATTATGTACCACTAAGATAATATAGGGGAGAGATGAAACTCCTATATATACATAACATACTTTATGTACTGTAAAATTTGAAATTTTGAGTCAGCTTAAATGATTGAGTGAGATGGTTGCACAATGTGTTGAGCTAACTTAGCTTGTGGTGTAAAGTTGTGATAATATATATAATATAAATTATGTCTGTTGTCATAACCTAAAACATCAAGTTGTGTTAGCTCAAAGGAACATGCAACCATCTCCCTCAATCATTTGAGCTGACTCAAAATTCCAATTTTACAGTATGGGAACCTACTCCAGCTTGGAAACTTGTCCTCACAATATGAACATTGATGAATTTTCATTGTTGGAATCACATTTGACAGTTGCTGACAAAAAGCTTTCTTTCAAAATTTACAGCAAGATTAAGTGTTGTTTGTGCTAACACATGATAAGCCTTTTCTACATGTAGTTTCAGTTTGTGCGTTTTAATGACTGAAATCAAAGATAATTGATAAACAGTTTGTCAAATGTCTTGAAAACATATTTTGGAAGGCGAGAATTCCGAGATTCATATTCACTTTCATTATTTTCATATAGTCTTTGTGTCACCTTTGACATGGACTGAAACGAGTATATATTTTACCTACAATAGGATACATCCAGGCGTGATTAAACCACTCAGCAGTGTTATTGCAGTCCTTATTAGATTCACCGCGTTCATATAATGCGCAAACTTGTAACTTTCTTTACACTGTACGTTATCATTATTCAAAGATCTGAGAAAAAAAGCTGATATCACGTCTCCTCACTGCTTGTAATTTGTGAGTGAAGGACTGATCAGCATGCATCTAGCAGTTCTCGTGTCTTCCTTGCATTTTTCTTGGCTGGGCTTTTAGCAGGCATTTTTGAGCATCACCCTCTTGGCAAAAAAGGCATCTCTCTGCGAGAGAAATGTGAACCAGCATGCATCCACAACTGCACTGCTTCCTCCCTTCAAGTCTCATATTTTTCCTCATATTTTCTAGCTGCTAGCCCGTTGGGCCTGTTAATCTAATAGCCCGGCAATGCTATGCTCTTTGTGGAATTAATTGTCATATGTTGTCATAAGTCTAATGGTATTGCACTGGCAACGGGCTGGCAGATGCAATAAAAATACCAGGGCCATTAACGTAACTAAACGAATTAGTTGTAGCAGTCTAACAATATACATTTATTGTGCCTGACAACTACGTTTTGTATTTGTGTATAAGACAATGATAGCACAGCTTGTGTAATGCAAGAAACATTTTATGGCATCATTTTCACACTACTTTGGTGTGTATGTGCCAGATGATACTTGATTATTGCTAGGAGTGCCGGTTTATGCTCATATCTAATGGCAGTTATCAGCTGTGTGATGTATCATTGAATTGCTGCCGTTGATGCTGAAAAGGTATTGCATGGTTTCTGTTACATGTCGTTCCTGAGGTTCTGGGTTTGAAGATTTTATCTTGACTAACAAATGTGGAATACTTTCATATCTTTGCGATTCCTCTTGAAGGATGCTAACTTGCAATATTAAAAAAAAAAGATTTGTATGATGATGCCACTAAGGATGATATCTTTGAATGACTCCCTTTAGAACTTATGCAGCAGCAGTACAGCACTATAACAAGTTTTCTTGAAATGTACCTGTTTTACACAACTGTTGCTTGATATCCCATAGCATGGTTGGTACATTCTGTATCATCATTTTCTTGTTGGTTTCGGTTAACCGGGCTGTGTTTATGAATATGAATACGAAAAATACTCAGCATGTAACAGTTGCATCGCTGAATTGCATCTATTTGCTTAGGCCGACCTTGCATATATTTTAGGCCATTGCCTGGTTTATTTGATGATATTTATGCGTATGTTTCCAATTATTCAGGTAATAAAATGCAGATGTTATCCAAAATGTGTGTTCATGAAAATGACGACACGATTAATATCACAACTTTCACAAGATGAATGGGAGCTACATGGGACCAGGTGATAAAATGCACTGCTACACCCTGCATTGAATCGTGTATGCAAACCCTGATTCATAGCCTGTCATTCACTTTACACACTCACGCATTGCCCAACACTTGCCTTTCACATACTTTCCCAACAGCTACAAAATAAGCTGTCACTTGCAAGCATGCCTCTATGAATGATCATATTCATTGGCCGGCTTAGTGTGTGATAAATTGCCAGATACTAGGACAAGGTCCCGGCTGGAGCAAGGCCCTTTGAGCCAAGGTTATGCAATGACCTTGAGGTGGACCACGTGACCTTGGCTAGCCATTATGACCTTGAAGATGACCCCAACTGACCGGACTCTAGGTGGCCCTGTGGCCAGGATTATGATGTGTTACTTAAGTTCTGCTTGGCATCTTGCCCCTGATTACACTGCATGCTGCTGAGAATGCTTGAGCTGTGCTTCGTTGGTGATGCTGATGTTGTAGACGTAAATGTTGTTCAACTTGATTGTTGTTAATTACACGGACGAAGTCCATCTCAACAGACTTTATAATACTATACGCCCTTGGCAAGCCTGTTGCAGCATGAACCTTTCTCAACACCCCGGGGAGTAAACAGCCAGCCATTTCCCACACAATGCTAAGTCACTTTACAATCGACATCACTGCCTATAGCCAAGTACCCATTTACACCTGGGTGAATTGAAGCGAAGAGTTATGGAGGATCTACTCAGTTCCACCATGCCATGGCCGGGACTTGAACCTGCAATATCTCAGTTAGCAGACGAGAAGCTAATCTATAGGCCATGACACCTAGTTGTTTTTTTGTGTTTAGTTACTAATATTTATGTTGATGAAATCATCCAATAAAAGCTCAACAAACCATACCTTTGAAGTTACAAGAAGCACTTGTTAGTTGAGCCACATCCATGCAACTAAAAAGGTTAAAAGACTGCTTCTTCCAGTTCTGTGCTGTCAAAGCCTGTTATTGGTACGTTTTATATATTGTTCTTATTTCAAGGTTATGGAACTGTATACTGTTGGTTACCAGGATGCCTCTGCAGGATTCTTTTGTGTTGAAGATGGCATTGATGACATTCATATCCATTACCAAAAAGTTATTTAGGTTACTCTTGTCCAAGTGGTTATGTTACTTTTGCTTATTAATACGAGACTCCTTTGTTGGATGCTGACATTGCAGATTCTTCCAGTGTATCATCATCATAATGATGTCCCAATGTATGTAATAGAAGATGCCAACATCGCATGTCCACTTGGCAACATGCAAGCAGAAAACCACAGCATCACATGGTCACACAACCCTTTGAATGAGAATCCAGTTTTAATCACATTTAAATGGGTGTCAAGTTCAGAGTCTATTGACCTGAGGCTCAAGACAGGGGATTATAGCCAGCAATCAGTGCAAAACAATACAACAAGATTAAAATTTTGTCACCTGTTTCTTGAAAGAGCCTCATGAACACTGACAAAGTAGAACATATCAGAGCTGAGCCATGGACTTATTGCCAAAAATATCTCAATTGAGACATTTTCAGGTCTATTTATCAACATGGAATTATCTATTTACTGAACCTTCATTGCAAGGGATATACCTGGAGAGGGCAAAATAAACGTATTGCCCTGTAGACGACAATATGCAAGGTAAGAGATCAAAATTCTCCTAAAACCATGTCAACACAGAAAACTTTTGCCAACTTACCTGGCAACTTTGAAGCCATTTAATTCAGTATCAAAGAAGTTTGAATGTGTACTTTAGCATAGATATAACCAACAATGATTACATAGAGAGTTCTGCATGGTGTTATGTTGCTGACAGCAATTAGATTCATAGCAATTTGACTTTTTTTCAAACATGTGCTTTTCACAAGACATTGTTATGATCAAACAGGAAGTGGAACAACAGTGCCACCTTACCTACACATGAGCATCAGTGAATTCTGTTTAATTGGTGACAATGACGCCAAGGATTATGACAGGTGGTTATATTTGAGGTAAATATTAGTGGCGCATGGTAGATGATAAATAAGTACCAATGGAAAGATCTGAAAGATATTTCTATTGTTATTGTTTACACTCATGAAACATAATGATCTTTATATACACCAATGGCAAAATAACCTCCACATTTAATCATTAACCTATTAGTGGGCGTAACTGGCACATCACCAATTGTCCTGAATGCCATTATTCATCACCATGCCAGTTTTAGAAATCGTTAAAGCAAAGTTACACATTTATAAACAAGCACAAATCTAACGACAGATATGTGTTAATTGAGGATGTCTCGGCGTCCTTGAGGATTGGGCAATGCTGTCATTCGAATAGCTTGGTAAACGCGTTATAGCGATATTGGTAACTGGCGATAAACTGATGATAGCTGTTGGCGATACAAAAGTTTTGAATGTTTATCTAAGTTTATCTGCGCTCTAGACATGACAAAGCATTAGTGGCAATTTCCTAACCTAATACCCAAGGCGACTGCCAAATGACAGGGTGCATAATGAGCGGAATGCAATTAGCAGAGGCTCAATTTGCAAGTCAGCTTTGGTCCATTCTGTTTTCATTTTCAAGTTAGCTGAACAGGAGAGAGCTCTGTGCCCTGGTATCTGAACCCACGATGCAGGATGCCTGATAATTCTTTCACGAAATGCCTTGAGGACGGTGCTGCCCAGGGAGGTGGCCTTTGGGCAACTGGGTCTATATATCACACAGGCACACACCAAACACACAGGGAACCCCACAGGCTGGGCTGGTGTATACATGGTGCACCGCCACACAGGCTCCGATTCCAAACTTGCCTGCCATGAATAACCTTTTAAATGGACCGTAGACACCTGACTCTCATTACTCCCCCATGCCAAACAAAACACTCAATTATCGGCCTGTTAGCTGTGGGCAAGCAGGATGATGCTTGCCTGCCATTTACTGCCTTTTATTGGTCTTCATGTTTGTGAAATGCCACTTTGCTTGCTTACCTATTAAAGTTTCATTCCTTCAGTCGAACGATCAATCCAACAAACTGAAGGCATATGTACCAAACATGTGCCTTCTAACGAGGATAACAGGTCATCTTAAAACCTGTTTTCTCCTTAGAGAATATCTTGAAACTACAAAGGGATATTACTTAATGCTTTTATTTGTATTTATAATACAAGATTTTCAGGTGCAATCAAATATGTGGGTTTAGGTTCATTTGTGTTTTTTTTTGTGTCAAAGAGTTTATAAATAGTTCAACTTTATGGGATACTAGAAAAACTATTTCTTTATGTCATTGTCTAATATATTAAAAAAAATAATGAGAACAGGATGAGTTGGCAAATTCTGACCAGAGAGCTATAGCAAAATGTTTTGCCTGACAAAGAGAAGCTGATGAAATATTTAAGCAAGACGATTAGGAGATGATCTATCCATCTTAAGGTGGTGGGCTGAAGGGTCAAGAGCCTGAGTAATCATAACAATCCATTGTTTACAACTGGTGACCCTGTGGAGAAAGGCTTGAAGGCCAATGGTCAACAGGGATCACCAGGCCTTTCTGGATATATATGGCACTGGCTGTCACCTTCATATCAAACGACCATGGTCTAGATATTGTAGATAATGTATTGAATCAGGATATCGAGATGATATTTTCATGAACTCCTGAGTGTGACAATGTATTGTGTGACTATGTATATGTATTGTGTGACTACGTATTGTTCTCTTTCACTATCATTTTCATAGCTAAGCATTTTATAAAAGCCTCGTTTTGCAGTTCAACCGTGCCATCATCAGGGTATCTGTGAATGTTATTAGTCTGACTCTCAACCTGTGACACTCAGTTTAAAGTTTGACAACATGGTTAAATCACTTTAAAAAAAATTGTTGTCAGTCATTGTGACTCTCCTTTGAAGAAAAGTAGTCTGCTTGTTTCAGTTACAGTTCGTTGGAATATCTACCAACCCGGTGTTACCAGTGCAGGTATCAAAGTCAAACAAGCTGAATATATACAATCCATGTGTCAACGCATTTAGTCAGTGCCTGGAAATCTCTGCTTGTAATATATGAAGTTATG
The DNA here is from genome assembly GCA_026936325.1 of Platynereis dumerilii. Taxonomy (NCBI): domain Eukaryota; kingdom Metazoa; phylum Annelida; class Polychaeta; order Phyllodocida; family Nereididae; genus Platynereis; species Platynereis dumerilii. Next base: position 123,086,156 of record JAPTHN010000001.1, on the reverse strand, counting down.
CAACTTAATCTGTGACATCAAAGTCTTGGGATAAAGCGAAGTACAAATAGGAAAAATACATGGCTGCGGAAATTATAAAAATTGTCATTGTGTTGTTGTTTTGTAATCAAGTTTATTGGTTAGAAATGATACGATCAGGATTTAATTTCCGACAGGGCCAATTAAATCTATAATCTATTGTTTCACCTGCACAACTGTGAAGGAGCAGGCCAGTTTACACACCTGTTGGCCCTGCTGAAAGTGATGATGCCAAAGAAGGGCAATAATAATGGACAACATTAGAAGGCTCGTGTTCTTGGCAGATCAACTTACCTTTGTGGATAAATGGCACTGGCTGTCACCTTGAGTTGGTCACAATCCGACGCATAATGCAGCTGAAAGGTCAAGGTCACAGACCATAATCACCACATAGTCCTACTTTATCCCAGTCCTACGATCACTGTCTAGGAGGTAGGGCCATTCTTTAGCATAATAGTTGAGTCATTAGCATTGAGTGGTGGTCTTGTAAATATTAGACTGCATGCATGTGCCTACAACATGTTTTCTTCATGATATTGTTATTAATTTTTTGCTCTACTTTTAACAAAATATGAATAATTTATCACGATGCAGACTTTTGGTTCGGAACATCGTTGCTGGCGACTGATAAAATGCAATACAGTAGGCTTCAACCATGTAGGTTAAAACTGATACTCACACATTATAAAATGAATTCTACCTGCACAATCAACTTGAATGTGGCATCTGTTAATCTTTCTGAAGGGGTCGAACTTGAATTTTTAGACAACATTTATTGTACAGTATGAACAATGCTCAAAATAATCGTGCATGTGGTACACACTAAAAAAAAATCCATGTTGGTTTTGCATTTAAATTTGGTTTTTCAAAAAACCATTTTGAATCTAAAAAACCAATTTTGTCCCGACATTTTTTAGAGTGCAGACGAGTGAGACAAGATGTCAAATTGGTTCTCTGACATCACGGATAAACAATAATTGACAAAAAAGTATCATTGAATCTTCAAAATTGTTTTCCTTGTTCCTTGGTGAGTGAAAAGACAAAGTTGGCAGACATGATGTCAGGCACAACTGGTGTGACCGAAGGAACACATTTCTCAACCTGCTTGTTTCTACGAAAAAAGGGGTCACGAAAACCACATTGTCACATATTGTGGTGGCTTTGTCCCTTTGTCTTTTGAAAAGACTGGATTACTCCATTTCCTGAAAAATAATTTACTTCCCAGGAATGAAGCAGATTTTAATATTTCAGGGCAACTCTGTTTTGCCTTTGAGAGTATTCTCTTTGGGTACACAGCTGATATCCTCTTAAGCATTTCCCTTTAGTGCTTGTCTCAAGATAAGGCTGTTATTACAAGAGGACAGCACACTATTATGGAAGCAGGCGAAGGTCACATTGTTTGCTAGGTTCTGTCACGAATTTTGCAGAGTAATAAATCCATAAATCCATTTGAGGTCCAGCAATATATAGCAATATGCATAAGGTCCATGCATAGGGCCCTGCCATCAGCAAAGGTGATCCAAGTCACATCAGGATGCATACAAAATGGATCTCTTAAAACCTCTGATTCTCCGTAGTCATGCCATATATCGGATATCCTTCAGTGACACAACCATACCAACTAACTTGGAAGGCTGCCAAGCTATGAAACGTATTGATCAGAAGCTGTACCAAAGCAAGGAAGGAAAAAATGATATCAGCGAGGCAGAGACATATTACCAGGTTGCATTTTTTGCTCAGTGCAAGTATGGTGCAAGTATGGACCAAAGCACAATTATTCAATATCTTCCCAGAAGATTTGGATTATATATGGAAGAAGTAAAGACCAGTTGTCTTATTTTGAGCAAGATGTAACCATTTGTCAACCTTTTACAATAAGGACCCATATCAAGACTGCACACCATTTCCAAATGTTGCATCTATGGCCAGTCATAGGGCCAGGCCAGCACTGTTGGAATGTCATGCACTGCAGTCGCAACAGAGAGGACACAGGCTTCTGATGTCACATCTGGCATATTTACTGAACTAACCTAGATATCAAAAGGTTGACAAAGAATCGAACTGTGGACCTCATATAGCCACCCTGGTAGGGCGTGTCAATTTTCGAAAAAGTTTGAAATTGCAAAAAAAGCCCCTCCAAAAGGGTGACAATGGTCCTTAGGAGTCCATTGGTACCATTCAAATTGAAATTGAAGGATGTTTAGCTTGGTAAATCTTAATTTGAAAATTGTACGTTTAATTTTATTCGAAAAAACACATTTTCTCAAATAACTAAGAAACTATTGGTCTTAGACCAAAATATTGTATTGAAGTTGAATAGGAAAAGGTGTATTCCGAAAATTTTGATGCCATTTGCATGTCTCTAGCTCCAATATTAACCGAGATATGGCAAATTTAATGTTTTTATTGATTATATTATCTTTTTTTAATCGATGGGACAAGAAAATTAGTTTTAGATGTCACTATATCTTTAAAATTGAATTCTCAGGTATTCTTCCAAGACTGGATACATAGATATGTGTACTAATTAAAGTGTAGTTCCAGAAATGCAGCATATTTAAGGTTATTACAAAATTTGATGCTTGGATTATAATGCAACATTTGGTATTCTCGAGAAGGATGATTGAAATAGTCAATATGTCATATCACATACTAAAGTGTTGACTGTGAAACAAGTAGATCTTCAGTATTTTAATTAAGAACACATACAGAGCATTACAGACAATTTTAAAAAGAGAATAATCAACTATTGTCACACAACAAAGCAAACCTGTTTTGCATAGTCAGGAGCATTTATTATACTAATTTTCTGGCATTGCAATGTCATAATGATCATTTACAAATGAAATAGAATTTGTGAAGCTCATTTAAATTGGCATGCTTTAGTATGTCTGACATGTGTCTTCTGATTATATCTTAAGCACAGGTATATGTCATCACATGAATTTTTAGGAATGAATACTTTACTTGCAATATTAGTAACCTTCTTCATGAATTGTGTTTATTTCTTTGTCCTTTCAATATCATTGCCATTGCTGGTACAGCAGTGACATGTGAGGCTCATCTATGAGCATCTTTATTTCTGTTTAGCATGTTTAGGGAGATGGCTAGTATCAGTTTAAATTCCTGAAGTATATCTTCTGCTGAGTTGATCACCTAGAGAGGGATTTGTGCCCGTGTTGATAATACTTGATATCAGGTGCCTTTTTGGGGTGTAGACAAAGAACTCTTGATTTTGACCTGTTATCTAAATTCAAGACAGTAAGGATGTCTAACAGCAAAGGCAGTTTCTAAACTTCCTGTCAACAAAGTTTCTGAGAGTTGAAAGGAGAGGGAATACATTGCATATGTAAATTGAGCGGTTCTGTGAGGTCAAGCTATCTCTCATTAACACAGATTGAAAACCCCTTCTTGAAATGATTGGCTCATCAGGCATTGTATCTGAGCATGCTGATACCTGTGATCTTACTAACTACAGAAGAATTAATAAGTTTGGGGATGAACCCACACAGGCACTGAAGTGACCAGCGCATTGTCAGGATACAGAATGACGTGTTAAGGATTATGCAGGGTCGTATTTGTGCAAGTCAAGTATTCACCTTAAAAAAAAAAAGATGACTGCTGTTTCAATAACCTAACATGCAGTAGACACACATCTGACAAGTAAGTAAACTTTAAAAAAGATATTTTGTCAATTTGTCAATTGTTGTCATGCATCATAAAATTGGTGTCACAAATGTGTGTCATCTGCTCAAACAAGTTTAAAAGTTTGTTATATTTCATTTGTAACACAATCCGATATAGCAATTTTAAAATGTCTAGATAATACCTTGTACATGGTGTTGATGTGTTGTACATTACAATAGGCAATATTTTCTAGTCTCATTGTCAACAATTTAGTATGTGATATGGCATATTGTAGACTGTTTCAAACAACCTTCTTGAGAAATCAAAACACTGAACTACTATCCATTATCCAAGCACCAAATTGTGTGATTTTGATTTTAATTACCTGAAATATGCCACATTTCTTGAACTACACTTTCACTAGTACACATATCTATGCATCCACTCTTGGGATCATACCTGAGAATTCAAATTTCACGAAATGGTGATATCTAAAACCAAATTTTCTTGTCCCATTGATTAAAAAATCATAATATAATCAATAAAAACATTAAATTTGCCATATCTCGGTTAATATTGGAGCTAGAGACATGCAAATGGCACCAAAATTTCCGGAATACACCTTTTTCTATTCAACTTCAATACAATATTTTGGTCTAAGACCAATAGTTTCTTAGTTATTTGAGAAAATGTGTTTTTTCGAATAAAATTAAACATACAATTTTCAAATAAAGATTTACCAAGCTAGACATCCTTCAATTTCAATTTGAATGGTACCAATGGACTCCCAAGAACCATTGTCACCCTTTTGGAGGGGCTTTTTTTGCAATTTCAAACTTTTTCGAAAATTGACACGCCCTACCACCCTGGGGAGAGTTTTACCTAACTGCTTGTACTATTTTGCTGGTGGTTGCAAACGACATCAAGAGAGGACATCAAGTGGACCTGACTCCTGCATAAATCTCCTCTTAGACAATTACACAAGGGACAAGGTGGTAATCTATTCCTAAAGCTCAGCTGGCCTCAAACACTGAAGCAAGGCCTGCTTATCTGCCCCTGGAATCCTAGAAGAACGTGCATTGGGTAAATAATGGGAATTGACCCAATGCTTCTTGACATCTGTGGGCTGAATTAATGAATAATTCCTGATGTTATCTCATCCATTCCCAAGTCTAAATAGCTTCTAATATATCTACTTGCATAACAGCCTGCGAAAGAAAGTTTTAAGTGTTAACTGGGTGGTTGTTCATTACTCGTTCAAATCATACAGTTAAGACACGTTATACGTTGGTCCATGATTTCACCCGATGGATATCTTGAACAGAAACACAGTCACAGCCGACTAAATTTCACCTGAATTCAATAACTTTCCCACACTGTAGAATTAGACTTTTTAGTCAGCTTAAATGATTAAGTGTGTTTTTGCATAATTCCTTTGAGCTAGCACAAGTTGTTGTTTTAAGTTATGATAACAGCAGATTATCATAACTTAGAACAACAAGCTGTGCCAGCTCAAGGGAATTGTGCAACCATCTCACTCAATCATTTAAGCTGACCCAGAATTTCAAATTTTACACTGTGATTTCTGCGTATGGAGTATTTATAAGAAAGCATGCTTGCAAATGGCTTACTTATAGTCAAGTCATTTTTTTGTGGCAGTAAGTTTTTGGCTGATAATTAAAAACATACCTTACTCTTGACAAAAATAATTGTCTCCTCCTGTTCCTGACACCTTGACGAAACAGTTTCATAAAAATTAAGAAGTATTGGCATGTTGTAGCTACAGTTTTGAGGTAATCCCATTGGAATAACATTGCTGTCAACACAGCTCAAGAAGCCATTTTCTTCTATTGCTGCTGTTGTGACGTCACCATTGTTTCAGTGATGTCATAGAGCCAACAATGCTGATGATGTCACAACAGAAGGCTAAAAATAGCTCTAAATGTGCACCCAGAGAATCTACCCTAGACGAATCCTACCATCGCCGCATATTTCCATAAATTTACGTTACGAGCGTCTAGGCCAATCAGCGCCTGGGATTCCTCTCCACTTCGAAAGTTTACCGGCGATTTACGAAGCAACTATTAACTTCTCAGAGATCTATGTCCTATCATTTTGAAGGTCTCATAGAGATCTATCTGCCCATATAAGAATCGCATGTCTAAACCTAACAGGGACATTCGAAACAGCCAAATCGGCCTCATTTGCATAACTTGCATGATGGCCTGTTCATTGGTCAGCTTTGTGGGTGTGTCTGACTTAATCACTGAAGGCTTTGCTGAAGTGTAAATGTGCTGAAGAGCAGCAGAGATTTAACATTGTAAGTGTCTGTATGATGAAGCTGGGGGATTAGAGGACATGTACTTAATCCAAATCATGCTTGGTCATGGTGTACTTAGTCTAATAAACCAAAAATTAAACATCAGACTTAATCATGGATTGTTTAATTGGCTAAAAACTTACTGCCAAAATAAAATGTCTTGCCTTTAATATAAAATGTGGTGAGGATTTCAGACTCCACCAACCTATCTCATCTCATCTCTCTTATCTCATTCTATCAATTATTGGGGAATTCAATAAGATGAACAATGAGTCGCTTTTGTAAGAGGCCGCTCTATGCTTGGCTTATACAAACCTACCTGGCGAGAAGGCCATGTTTTGTAAATACGCTGCACACTAATCACAAATGCTCTGTAAATCACCTGAATCTATTTTGGATTGAATTGAGATGAAAAGATATTCACTCCTGACAACAAGCTGTTTATGGCAAGATCACGTTACAAGGTTTATGGCATATGTTTTTTTCATCCAACTACAACTTTGTAATTGATCCTTTTTAGTGTGATGTAAACACCGCAACACATACTCCGAGCTGGGGCTGCACCTTTGATTTCTTTAAGTGTATGTATCATACAATATGAACTGGATCATAATTGTATTATCTGGGAGTGGAACTCTGAATCATTTATAACTGTTCCATTATTTATGAGGAAAGGAGGTCCACTTCACTTTCAATTTGAGAATGGGAAATTGCACTTTGTGAGTCATGACAATGTTGTGTCATGATCGTACTTTTAGCATTGGAACCATAGAGGCTCTTTGATCAAGACGAGACAACATGACGCGTCAGATCAAATTTTAGCAAAGAATTATAGATACATAATCCTCCCGTTGTCAGTCACCAACAAGCATTATTAGTTTCCCTTCATGAAAATGCTTTTAAAACTGATGGTATTATGATGACACATCAGTAGTATCATGAATCATACTGTGTGAAAATTTCACAGCGAAATGGACATCTTCCCGGACCTACGCAATAAATCATTAAACTGCTGATTTTAAAAACATTGTTTGTTTACAACTTGGACAACACACAATTGTATCAATCGCTAAGTTTCACAAAATCAGCTGTGAATGCCCAGTCAAAAGTGCCCTTGGGTGGTCCCTAATCTTTTCAATAAATAATAAGTTTTGCTGGCAGGTGATCAATTTTGCGACAAAAAAAAAAAGACACCGGTTCAATAGTACTGATTGAGAAGATTAGAGAGAACGGATGACTGGCTCAGCTCCAGATACAACTGAACATCACAATATTGCAATTTCATATTTATATGCACATGTAAGCTACTATGTAAAAAATTATGACCAAGCATGCCAAATTGTTTGAGTGCATTCCACTTTTTAAAAAATTTGTGTTCTGTCTAGTTGCTGCATCGTTGTACTTATTTGTTTCTGTTTTCCTTCACATACTTTAAATATGATTGATTACAAGAGCTTCTTACACTATGTATAGTTTTTCGCACAGCTTTTTATTAAATCGCATTACAGATGTACATGTATACGCAATTGCTTTGCATTTTATGGTCACTATAAATAAATGTCATGTGATCTATTCTATTTATTCAATTAGTGCCTAAGCAATGTTTTACAGGACTGGTGGTAAAACCTTATCAAGTTACTGAATGTATAAAAGAATTTGGAATGTCTCATCTGATACTTTAAGCTACTTTGTAGCAATTGTAACTAATTATGTCAAATTATTTGAGTGTTCTCTTATTTTTTACCAACATTCCTTCATGAAATTGGGAAAAACTACAGTCTACTACAAGAATGTTTATTTGTGAATGAAACCTCACACCCTTGTTTTCTTAAGTATTAGCTTTTCTAACTTCTCTATTGAAAATCTGGATTCCACAGCATACTGCACTTCTGTTCAGGGCCATCTTAAATACTTTACCCACCAACAGCCTTGAGTAAGCTGTTTAGATATCATCCGTCTCCCATCTCCCATTCAGTCAGTTGTTAAGTTAACAATTGAGAACAATTGAGAATACAGTTAGAGTGTTAAGTTAGCTGTAAAAGCTGGAGTTTATGGGTTGGAGGGCTCTTGAAGCACATTTGCTTAAGATCTGCAATTGTAATGAGTGAGCTTGCTTTCAGTTCCTCTAGAGCACCCGGTATTTTAGACCGCTTGAAATTGGAAGATGAGAGCGGTGCTGTTATCTTAGGAGACAATAAAAGCTGTGTTGTGTTGTAGTTTTACACTTGAGAAGTGAAGTATAGAAAAGGGCCATCGTGCCCTTCCATACGAAGCATGCATCCTAAGACCGAGGGCGTGATATGAATGCAACAGCCCGGGCCCAACAGCAAAAGGGAGTGCCGGGCAGAATTAATACCGGCCTCATTCATCAAATTAATGAAAATAAAGATTTCCCTGGGGTCGGAAGGAGACTGCCACGAGCCACATTCAAGTGTCACACTTCTTTACTAAAGACACTCAACTACTCAGTTAACCAGCTCAAGACTTGGTCCCTGATTGAGATCTACACTGTAAAGTCAGCTTAAGTCACCTTAAGTCCCCATTTGAGCAGTTACACATAAACATCCCTGCCTTTCATCTTAAGTGCACAGGCCAGTGTACGGCTTGCATAAACCAGCACTTCTGAACTTGCCTTTTAAAGCTACTTGGAAGTATAGTGTGAAAAACAAGCTGGTATGTGACCAACCAATACCATACAGTGCTTTGGGATGTGCATGAGACATATGACATAAGCCAAATTTTATTTAGATTCAGTTTGAGTACAACAAACGTTAGCCAGCGGCTAGCGTCACCACTCACTAAATATTAGATAACAGAAATGTGTTTGCATTAAAAGTATCAATCACTATTGTCATTTTAAAATTTGTTAACTAAAGATAAACAGCATAAAGTCACCCACGCCATTCTCCAACTGACTCCTGGGTTATTCTATCGATTTTGTAATCAGATCTAAAAATTGAAAACGCGTAACATGAACGCCAATCTATAGCATTCCGAACAATGAAAGATGATTAATGTAATATACTCCTTTCATATGGTCATTATGATTTCCTCACATTAAAATAAATCAATACATCTAAATCAAACATTATCATGGGTTTCTGAAGGCTTGAATGAGTTTGCTGCAATGGTCGTTTTAATATAGTAAACCAAAATCTTGCTTCATTTAACTCTGGGTGTTTAAAACACATCTGTTGAAGTGAGATGCTAATAATAGAAACACAAGCAACTTTCGTATAGAAGTGTAAATTCAAATCAGGTGAGAAAAAATGTTTTTAATCTTTGCATTGTGGTGTTTTATAACTGAAAAGTCAATAACAAGAAGAGGGACTGTCATATTTAATGTTTCGATGTGATTTACATCATGCCGTTTGAACACTGATAAATTTTTGATGTAATAAAGCTCGAATCTGCATTTGTTCATCCGATCTGTGGATTTTTTTAAATGATGTCTGGTATAAAATGCATCGTTGGATTAAAAAAGTGTATGAAAATTATGTTTACATGCATAAAATGCAATACTTTGTAATCGAAATTTAATCTCTCCGATTTCTCCACAACAGAATTACTCTTATTTTTACTGACATCATACATGCAACCTGTGAGAGCAAACACAAAATCATGACCGTTTACGAAAATAATAAGTGTGTTGTATCTGGCGGAATTAGTCATATCCAAATGGCAGAAAAATGTTCGAATCCTACCTTTTTCCCCTATGATTGATTCGGGACAACAATGAATCCACAGTTACCACATCAACATTGATGATGTCTAGTGATGAAAGCAACTTTCTTTCTGAATTAATGGATTTACTTAAAAAAGAACTTCATTCATCAAATCAAGGATCCAATGAATCTCTTCTCTCATATTGTTGATGCTTGTTGTTAACCCATTTCCTTTAAAAAAGCTGATACTTCATATATCATTCTGTCTGATGCAATGTAGGCCTACATGATGACAAATATGGGAGATCAGTGCTTCTCTAGGGCACCAGTGAATGACCCTGCAAATTGGTACTAAATATTTGATATTATTTGATATCTTTTTCCATACAACAAACCTTCTACTCACCTGGCTTTACTGTGTATACATTCCTCACTCCCCACCCAGTGTTCATCTCTGCACACACAACCAAAAGCTTTCTGACACACTGAATATAGTTTGTTGGATTTGTTTCATATAACTTAAAAGATCCCATTATCTATATGTAACTTATCTTTCAAGGAATAGTGCAATAATTTGTAACAGATGTCAGAGGTAAATAAAAGCTCTGCAAATATAGATTTAGCAATTTAAATAGATTAAGCTTGTGGTGACTTGCATAAAGAATACTTTCTGATCTCCTTTATTATTGAGTAAACATATGTCATGAAACCATTTATGAAATTGTTAACATACATATTAATTCAATCAATTGTAGGTTACTGAAAATAACCCAAATAAATACAATTGAATATTTAATGTTTACAGAATCGTGACTTATGAGACAAAGCTTTACAAAAAGGTCTTTCAAGCAAACCCAAATGTCTTCTCACCCATATACATAACATGAAATGTACATGGGGAAGTCATATCATATTTGTAAGTATATATATAGATAGGTAACTTTCCCAATGTACATGTATATCTAATATTTCATGTAAGCGTTAGCATTTTTTTCTGCTTCTCTTTTTGTGCATATTTTATGTATGAACTTCCACCATGATGAAAGGTTTTTTTGTGACCAGATATATTTGCATGTGAAAAGAATCCCCCCTTTCAGTACAGGTATTTATTCATTGAAGTTCAGGCCATTTTATCAAACTAATTGATGTTTGTCAACGCATAAAATGGAAACATATTGCATATGTTATAAAAAGATAATGATACTGCACTTGCTAAAGATTTCTCGAATGTCACAAAGGGACTTCTTTATGAATTTTATGAACACATTTACCTCTAATTTCCAGGAATACAGATGCCTGAGCAGCCTGCTATGACGTCGATAATTGTCAGGTTAAACAAATATAGTTTTGTCATTAAATAAATACTTTATCAATTTTTGCAAAACTTCAGAAATAAACGAGAAATTTATTACAGACATTTTCTTTTGCGAAGACTTCTTCCAAAGCTAAATTGGTAATACAAGTAGATTGCCAGCACATGACATATATGAAAAGGTTATGAATGGGACAAAAAGCTTGGTGCAGCGTTGGAGGTCTTGAGGCCACATGTTGACGGCCTCGGCCTCCGTTTTGGTTCGGATGCCAAATCTTCGGCCTTGGACTCGGTCTCGGGGGCCTTTGGCCAGTCATGAAGCCTCGTCATCAGGCCCCGCCTCGAGGCCACATTTTGATAGCTTCAAGTTTATTTGATACGGCGTTGCCTGACCTCTTCAGTTAGACGAACACATCATGTATGCGATGTCATGAATTTAACCATTGTTTGATGGTGAAAATCTTTGGTTCATTCTTTCAAACAACCAAGCACTGATGCCTCAAATATGTATGCCCACGATCGATTTTGTGGAGGTGTAAAAACGAGCAAAACACACTCGTCTCTATTTAAAATCAACGCTCGTGCATGTGCTTTATTTGTCACTTGAATGTAAGTGCCATTACTAACATTCTTGGCTATATATTTAGATTAGGGTTTAGGGTTTAGAATTAGGTTTAAGATTTAATTTTGACCAAGTTTGTATTACCAATGTCCTCAATTACACATACACAAATTCGTGAAAGGCAATATTTTACGTGTATATTATACACAATGGGCCTAGTATTAGTAATGTTTTCGTAATTACAGGTGTACAAATTCGTTCACATGCCAAATATTTAAAATGTGTACCTTCATGCCTACAACAACAGATTAGACTTTGATTGGTATAATTGTCTTTTTCATGAAAGGCATTCAAAAATATGACCTCAGTGGTTTCTATCATAAAGCCAAAAATTATATTTCTATGGGAATGTCTGTTAGTTCACGACAACCAACTGGAATGATTCAGTCAAAGATGTATGTTGTGACTAGTCAAACAGCTGTATTTTAAAAAAGTTAAAGAAATACCAGTGGGGCCTATTGAATTTACAAGCTTACACTTATTGGTGCTCCTTATATATATCAATGAGGAAAACAAGTTCAGTGTGTACTGAACAAGGCAGAACAAACTCTGATAGTCAGATTTGTTTGCAGAGAACCGTCATTGTTTGTGTTTGCATCCATCTCATTGTATATGGAGACAACAAACAGAATACATTTCCCTTTGGTTCAGAGTAAAAGGTTTTCCATCCTATCTTTAGGCCTGTGTTTGGGGTAGGAACAAGCAGGATCAAAAAAGTCAAAATTTCAATGCGCATGAACTTGCCGTTGGTTGGAAGTTGAACCAAAGGATCATTAAGGACCTATGCACTAATGTAGAAACGGCATAATATTGAATGAGATAGGATTCTCCATATACATGTTCTGAATTCGAACACTTGCAATTCCAAACAAAAATGGACGAAAGAATAGGCTAAAAATGAGGCAGGTGCTCCATACCAACAGATACGCTGGCATGTGCCTATCGAATGGAGAACGAAGCATGTCAAAATATTGAAACTGGCACTCGTGTTACTCCAACAGTAGACTATAAACCATAACGCCTCCCCTACTTCATTGTAGGAACACGTACCATCATTACTCATTGCTACATGAAGAGCCAGTCCATTCTACGTTGAACGATGCCCAATGCAACCAATTAAAGCTGACCCCACCCCATCCATCTCGTATCAAATGTTGTGTGACCAACTTCCCAGCAGATTTATAGTCTCTCACAAACATAAACCTGCAACAGAGCATGTGAGCGTGCGGATGCCATGCATGAAAACTCAATCATGCCAAAACTTTTGTCTCATTACACTTCCAGTGTGCAGATTATTGAAACATTAACATTGTACATAAAACGCTGTAACATTTGGAATTCTGAGAGTGCTCAATTTATTGAGTGACATGGTTGCACAATTTGTTTGAGCTGACATAGCTTGTTGTTTTAAGTTATGACAATCTGCTCATTGTCATAGCTTAAAGCAACAAGCTATGTTAGCTCAAAGGAATTGTGCAACCATCTCACTCAATCATTTAAGCTGACTCGAAATTCTAATTTTACCGTGAACATATTATGAAACAGTCACTACTTATAAAATTTCAGAAATTTCATCGAACAATTTGTAACATACCATAACCATTCCCTTTCAGTTATAACATACTAAAGTATCAGGTTATCACCTTTATGAAACAAGATTCTGTGGACCACCACATCTGCCATGTTGTGCTCATCACTATTTCTGCAAAACTTTTTGTGAAGCCAGTTGAGCAAACACTTGGAGCAAGATGAAAAGACAGGACTCAAGGAAAGAATGATTAGATTGAAAGCCAAGGCCAACTGCACAGTACTTACCTGTACATGTTTGTCAGTGTAAAATTGGGAATTTCAATCAGGCCGAGTGAGATGGAACTGAACTTATCGGTGAGAATAATTTGGTTTTGAGAAAAAAAGTACCCATCGTGTTGGAGATAGCGGATTCAGGGACTGGAGGCCTTGAGAGAGAGATGAAAAGTGTTAGCAATAAACAGGCCGCCTTTAATCTTAAGCCTGGCAATGGTTTGGACTGGCAAGCAAAAACATATGTTTGTTTGCTGAGCACAATTTGAGCAAGGAGAGCAGTGCCCTTGGTCTGAAACCAAGGCAGCGGGCATTACAGCAAGGGCAGCTGAGTGACCAGTGTCAGGCTGTTCAAGCTGTGTCCAGTTGGTCATCTGGCCATTCATTAGCTGCCAATGCTTGAGCCTGACAGTGACAGAGTTCTCCAAGGCCACAGCCACCAGACCAGAGAGACTTCAAGGAACTCCACTGATCAGTAGCTGAATGGGGAGAATAGGGTTTTATGACCTGCAATTCTACACCTGTTGGCAAAAGTTTGACAGAATGGACACCTCATGGACAATAGCGAGAGAATTTCAAAGGTGATTGAAACAGCTGTCCGAACTGTGTTGGTTTTTATATTAAGCGCAGCAGGAATCAAACCTGATACGAGCGGCCGAAGAGCTCGCTGCGTTTCCACCGACCCCCGCCCACTGATCAATGGCTGGTTGCTGTATACGGCAGACTATTAATGAGCTGCTGATGGTGATCTAGATACCAGACAGCCTGGCTGCATCTGCAATAAACCAGAGCTGTGTCCTGTAGACGGTGTTCTGCAGACGCTGTCCTGTAGATGCTGTCCTGTAGATGCTTTCCTGTAGATGCTGTCCTGTAGATGGGGGAGACAAGTTATACAGGAGCTGCTGCTGTGTGGGACTGGCCATTTTCTCATAGCTCATTAATAAGATGGAAGAAGAGGACTATTTGGCCATCCTCCACGTCCAACAAGTAATCTAAGGCAGGTCTTCCCTCAAATGCTTCCTAATGCAGCTAATAGCCAGAAGCAGAGCCTATGGCATGCTCAGGTGTGTCCCCACAGAACACTAAAACATCAGCCGGGCTACTCCACATCTGGATGGCTGTCAGAAGGACGCTCAGCAACCATCGCATCAACCAGCCTATTATGGCAACTTCTTTGACTGATAATAATACCTGAGTAACTGATGAGACCACACCATCTGTCTTGATGAAATAACAATCTGCTTGGAATTGGTTTTAGTTGACGAGTTAGATTGTTATAAATAATTAGCCAAGTTTGGCCTTAGGGGACTGCTCAAACGACAAAAACGGCCACATGTTTTCAGAATCAAGATTAAATTCTGCTGTCTGTCATGGAAATAACCTTGGGTGTCAATTATCGGAGCATGTGTCTGCAGTTGTCAGCAAGGACTCCCTTTTTTCTGCAACGACAGCATTTTCTGCATGAGCCGACGAGGTAACTCGTTCAGTTTGTTGAACAATTTGCACGTGATGTGATTTAGCCATCCGTTCTGACACATTCATATAGCACCTAGGCGCAGGGATCAGCAACCTTGAGTAACATATATTCCTGATTATAAGCCCTTGATTGCTGGGCATCTGTGAAATGGGATGGAGCTAGACTAATCTGCTCCAATGACATCTGTATGAAACTCCGGAATTGAAAAACTTGCCGGGACCATATATATTCTTGGGAAAGGACAACTCCTGCAACCTCTACCCCCGCAGCCATATATATGTGTATTTGTATGAGAAATATAGACGTGTCCTTCATGTATTCTTATAAGAAGAATAGAAAGGAAATATTGGCCCTGCTGGCTTAGAGCTGACTGAGTGCTGGCTAAGGACTGACTCAGGGCTGCTGCCTGGAAACAGATGACTTGCCTTGGAAGGCCTGACTGATGTAACAAGAGGCACCCTAATGGCGTGCAGGAAGTGCTCCTATGTTACATGGCAAAGACGCAGCCCACCAAATGACTGCAGGAATTGAACAGACTGAACAAATGAAGAAAACATGCGACTGGGTAGTTAATGGGAAGCAAATTGGTGGCCAGGGGGTGACCAATGGGTGGCTATTTGTTGGCCTGCAGAGATCCAGCATATATAAACAAATGGAGCCAGAGGAAAAACTTGGAAGAAAGGTATGGTATTTTGTACATGTATATTTGATGTTCACTAGAAGACCCTTTCCTTTGAACAATACAATGTTGCTTTATGGTTGGCCCTAAGCCACCAACCATTTAGGCCTTTTGGGTTCTCCGCCCTGACAATGTGTTGATTTTGTTCATGGCATGTAAACTGCATACTTATTGAAAGGTAAATAAATGAAATGAATCTGAATCTGAATCCTGGTTTCAAAGAGGCTAGCCGTCTTCAGGAAAACTCATTAATTTACAATGCATACATTACAGTCACCGAATAAGGATAATTAATGCAGCCTCAGATAACATCTTATTCGTATAACCACTGTATCCCTACTACGCTGTATATGGAATCTGTAGTGTTTAGAATCCTCTCTTCCTTCTCTCTGGAGGAGTCTGAACCCTTCGTTTGACAATTCCCACAGAACTCCGAACCAGAACTATCACTGCAGCATTTAACCATAATTGCAAGTAGAGAACAAGAAAACCACAGAGACATCCCTCTAGGGCTTCCGTAACAACAACTTACTGGACAGCATTTCAAGTAACTCCAGATCTTATACGGCTTTTATGTATCCTCTCGGAGGTCATTTCTTTCCGGGTCTATATTTACCCTACATAATGGCATTACCTTAGTGAGCGTTATTCCAAGGTATTCCATATCCAATATCTGTTATGCCCCTCCATAAACCACTTTGCTCTTCCTAAGCCAGTCTCTCAAGTAACCACTATTCTCCCAGATGAGATGTGGTCTGTATCCCTGGTTTGTATCCTTTCACCTTTTTTGCTGTTTACATTGCAAGGACTTCGTGACAGTGCAGCTTCTAAGGTGATCATCTCAACTCCAGCAACAAATGCACAACACAGACAATCGTCCACTTTCTAATTAAGTATACTATACTGCATTATAAAATGTAATGCTATCGTTAAATAATTGCAGCATCCATATATACCCTGAACTAAACTCATTTGCCCACACCTAGCCTCTAATTCCTTCAGCTACCCTCAGCTTGTAACCTCAACTACCCTCGGCTTCCCTCAACTAGAGTAGCGCGGGGCATGCAGCCCCCCTTAACTTCCAGGTGTGATTTGACCTACTTTTTATGGTCGATTATCTGAATGCTTATGCTGTCAGGAAGGGATCATTAATTTGACTCTACTTATAACTTGTGAAACAAATGTCTACCAATTTTAATAAAGGATTTACGACCATTTTTGTAAAAAATTGCAAACGGCCTTCTTACCCCACTCATTGGGCAAGAAGTCCCCCTATTATAATCCCCAGTGAAGGGGGCCTCATGCCCCATACCATTGTGGAGCCTCTCGCCCCAAACACACATATTTTAATTTGACCTCTATATTTTGAACTAAAATGCAAAAAACATGATCCAAATCCTATTTATATGATGGTCATAAAGTGAAGCAATGCAGATATCCATTATACTTTTAAATATTTCCAAGGTTATTTCTGACAACCCCTTTCAAAGAATTACTCATAAGTTACAAAAAACATACATATTTTTTTGTTTCTTTAATTTCTACTATGGTTTGGTGCTGTTTGCCCTGAAAATTTGTGACATCACCTAAAAAGCCTCTAACTTCAATCCTATCAATAAGAAAATACACCAAAAATGTAATTTTAGATATAACCCTGAGTGAGGGGGCCTCTCACCTAACCCGGGCTTCTTGCCCCAATCTACTCTACATGTTATTCAAATAATACCACCTCAATTTAGATAATCTAAATATGGCTTGTCAACTGAATTTTGATTTATGACCACCAGGTCGTTTACAACCTTAAAAATATGTGTAATTCGAACAATGCACTAAGAGAACCAGACTATCATTACATAATTCAGACAGACGGTTGATTGGAAGTTGAGGTTGTGCTAACATAAGTTACATAACATTCCAAAAACATTGTGATTCGAATTATCAAAACTTTATTTTGTGCTATGCTTATTCTTTCAAGTAGGCTAGTTTAATGACATGAAGCAATAACAATTGAGAATTCCAACACAATTTTCTTTCAATTAAGTTGATTCTAATTTGAATGCTTATTGGTGGTTACGTGTATTTGCATAACTATAATTCCTTAAGACTGGTGCAATGGAGAAGTCTGTTAAAGATTGATAAGAGTACCACATTTCATCGCCAGACACTACATGTACATGTAGAATAACAAATAACATCTGCCATAGAAGCATGTAGCATGTTCCACAGAAGCTTGCACATGTATAGCTCTTGGCTAAATAACAAAATGACCACGGAAGTGCCTTACATCCACACCAAATCCATTAGACATAAGAAGATAGGAGTTCATTCTAGGTCTCATATTCCCTTGGTATGACAGTGTAATGGAGAAACAAATGGAAATTTCTGTCCTATCTGTGACAGAGATTGGACTATTTTTGTAATGGCTACAATAATGAAATCTGCCTCTCATAATTATTATACTCCGTTGTTTCCTACTTCTGCGTAGTACCGTTCTATTCTATTGTACATTGTACCATCAATGTATATGCATTATTCTTGTCTCCAGTGCCTCTATGTTGTGAAGACTAGGCAGTGGCATCCCTGTGGGAAGCACTGGGGTATTGCCCCCCATATTGTTCCTGTGCCCCAATGCAGGTGCCCTCCTTATGAAAATTCTAACTTCCTAATTCGTACATTACGTTGCAGCAATGTTGTGACAATATCGCGATGTTTGTAAAAATTATGTAGAGTCATATACGACGTATAGTATAAAGGACAATGTCATTGTCACAATGTGTGAGAAACGTCAAAGATATAAAATTAGTATGCGATGTTGTGAAAAAATCTCCAAATGTTGTTCCCACTCACAACATAATTTCTACCATATATATATTTCTAGTGACCAATAGACGAGCCCTCCACCAATAAGCAACATTGTGCTTTACATTAAATGCCCTTGAGCTAGGTTAAAATTTACAATCAGTATATGGAGGGTGCCCCTCTAGAAAATGACGTGCCCCCTCCCCCCAACTTGAGACTCTAGTTACACTGCTGCGACTAAGTATAGAGCGCTCACACAAACTGCATTATAGATGGACTATCACACGAGTACTTCAGCCAGCCTGCGTAAGATTCTGTGTGCTCTGCAGGTGACCAAGCGAAGCACATTGTTTCAGCAACCAAATGAGATCCACGTCCTCGGGGGAAGCACTCAGCACCTTCTCGTGCGGGCTAATGTATTGTTGATGATGTTGATGTTAGCGATCAAGCTGAGGATGTTCAACTGATGATGAGACCAAAGCGAGGATGTTGATGTATCACTATCATTAGTTATGGTTGTGCAACTGTGAGTTTATGAAAGTGATTAGTAATGGTTAAAATAGATGACTTTAAAAAAAATTAGATAACGCGTTACAGCCGGAGAAGGACCAATGATTACATCCGGGTTTTGAAAGACATTCATGATGTCAATACATGTTGTTGCTGCATAGGTGCAGTTACCAGTTGTTGTCCAGAATCTGCTGATGTTGTTGTTCCCTGTGCTGCTGATGCTGCCATAATGTACAGCAAGTCAGGAGGACCAGTGCACTTTGAGTTATTATACACATCACTTTTCAAACCACCGGAGACTATAAGTGATCAAGGCTCAGGGCAGGACATACAGCAAGCAAGACCGATAGGGTCGGGAAGGACATAATGATCTTGTAAGATGACCGAAGAACTTTTTTTGGCCTCAAGCAGCCAAGACTGATGCATTGGCTCTGAGCAAGTGCACTTTATTTCCCCACAGAGTCCGACAGCATACACAAAATCAAAGCTTCTTCGGCTAAATTGGTCTCGGAGGTGTGCTAAGTATGGTATGGTTGGAGGTGATAGAGCAGTGTGTGGGGCACATATCGCTCTCTAAGAGACAGGCGGAGGCTTGCTGCCCTCAAATGTGATGCCCATGCCCTGCCAATGTTCTGTCACTGATGACATGTCCTTATGCAGCCTGGGCCTTCAATATGGACTCAGCGTGAGCCTTCAGCAGCCGCGAGCCCTCGGTAAGTGTACTTGCTCAGTGGGAGCCCTCGGTTGGAGCCTTCTGTGGGAGCTCTCCGTGGGAGAAAAACTCCATGGACAGCTATGGCCCAGCAATGCCATTGCTTAGCAGGAGGCAGAAGATGCTTTAGGGGAGGCTGATTGCTGGTCCTGCAGCCGTCAATCTGCATCTGTTGTGGCCCGGCCTTTGCTGGACAAGGGTGGCGAGGTCAACCATACTGCCACTTAATATGCCACCTATGAGTTCTCCCGGCTCCTTCATGTCGTTATCACCTTCCTAACCTTCCTTCTTGTTCCTAGGGAAGTATGGGGTCACCGCATGACACCATCGATAACTCACATAGCTTCAATACAACAAGACAGTGAGTCGTTGATTGGAAGCGGTTATGGTTAATCAGTGATGATGTACACATACAACCATGCCTGTTGGGCAAAAGCGGGTTCTCGTTATTCAGACAAACTAAAACTAAAATTAGAAGCAAGTCTTGACCCGTTTGCAACAAGCGTTTGGAACAACTGCTTGTGGTGGTAATTCTTGAAACGCATATGATATGTTTTTCAAACTGGTTTCGAAATTGGGCCCCAGCACTTTTTAGCAACAGCGCCTCCACTGGTCTAATCCCCACCCCCGATATTGACTGGGGGCTGCCTTCCTGCTCCTAAATCCAACTGAATTGGAATCGCTCAGGAGCTTGGTGACATAACACTGACGTGTGACGGAAGGAGAGGACTTTTGATCGCCCGTCTTATCACAAAGCTCACTGCAAGCCAAAGTCTCCTGGCTCTCATTATTTCACAAGCTCCTTCCCAATAACTGCCACTCAGCCTTTTCCTTGTTCTTTGCTTCCAGCCCAATCGCCACTTTTCTTCTGTTTTTGTGAAAAAAGGTCTAATACTTGGCTGCTAAATTGGACCCAAAAAGCTAGGAATTGATAATATTTCACAGCTTGTTAAAACAGTTTGGAAGGTATCAATCTGAATGGAAATTTCATCATGAATCGAGTCTACAATCAGAAGAGAATTGGGATTGTGCAGTTTTGCCTTGGCATTTCATAATATTCACAATTTTTAAGAGATCATGGATCTGACAGATAAAAATTCATAAAATCGATTTAACATTAAGTATATTCTTCTAACAAAACTTAATCATTTTTGCGCAGATTACCGGTTATCACAGGAGAGGGAAGTGATAACAAAGATGCACCGTATGACCTGTAAGATAGCCTGATGTGGTGACAGAGTCACCGGTGATCCATTTGCCTTTATGGAACATCAAAGGGCAGTCAAAAAATAATAAAGTGAATTTATCTATGGCAATAGATATTTTCAAAAATGATTACTATTTATACTAATTGTATTTTTCTTCCTGTTATCAGTGTGTTGATGATACAAAGTGATGGGAGACTTTTATCAATTTACTGGAGCTTGTTGATGGCAGTGTTTAAGCATTGCTAGGATGGACACGTGTTTCATTAATGGAACTGCTTGGCCTTTGCTACTTCACATCCTTCCATCATCCAGCTATGGCTGCCTTGGACAGCCCAGCAGACCAGATTCCAGTCAGCATGCTATTATTTCTCTTATCTGATCATGCCATGTTGTGCCTGCTGGAATATTCCCTGGGCTTGCTGGCTTCCTGGCCTATCAGAGTTATGGAGCAGTGCTCGGCTATGTACACCAACAAAATAGAATACACAATACTCTTGTTGCAGTTCTGCTCTCTATAATCTATTAATTAAGTGAGTATTCCATATACACTGTAAGAGTTACTTTAAATGATTATTGATTAATTAGACTTTCAGGATTACAACCGGGTAGACAAGAGTTGAGTGATAAGATGAGATAGAGGAGTCCTCAACATAAGTTACATATTTAAAGCATGTGTGGCAAACAATTCACTTGTCAAGCATCAACACTTATATAAAAGCTGCCAGTTTAACATGAGATCTCATTCAAACCTAAGACCCTCAGCTGAGCGGAGATGAGCTTTTTAAAAACCGCTCACCGTCGTAACTCTACCGGTCAGTTTATAAGTATCCTTTTCTAATATCAAGGCTTATTTCATGCAAAATTGAGATGTAGGAGAAATTTTTATGTACTGTGCTCCTACAGTTTGAAAGCCACCCCAAGTAGTCTGGGTAGCCACTAAATAATAGAACACCCTGAAGGGCCATTTTGAATGAAGCACTCGTCATATATTAAAGCGTCAAATCCAAGGCTCGTAAAATGACAGTGACATGACAAGATATGTAAGAATATGTGTTTTAATCTCTTTAACATGCAATAATATCAAATCTCAAGCATTTATTCATATCCATGTGTCTGATTGTGTCAACTGATTGAACACAGTAGTGAGGCATACGTGCACATGTGCATTTTCCGGCACATTAAGATATTCAATTTGAGCTCAGACAGGACATTGTCACAATATGACAGGGTGTGCATGTAGAAAACAATGCCATAATGCATGTATTGTTTTGTTACAATGGCAAAATACATTGTGGTAATGAGTAGCATTGTAATTGAATAACGCATGCATCTTCTGTAGTATACTAAAACAGATTAATCGACATAAAATTCTTAAAGAAAAGGAAAGACACCCCGTTTATATGCCATGAATACAGCGAAAAAAGAAACCAAACTCTTCTTAAATATACAGTACCGGTACCATTGATTTCCGGTTAAAATATTTTCTCTATTCTTTTAACGATCAACCACAATTCACATGTTTTAATAGTTTCTATAGGCTCAGACTTGCAATTTGGTTCCAAGATGAAAATATTTGGGAAACATTGCATGCAAGTGGATGTTGAAATTTCCTACCCAAACACTAACAATGCAGATTGTCACCATTCTGGGACAATGTGCTTCACACCCATTAAGCAATGAGGTTAAATTATTCAGATTCCATCTGTAGCAACTATGTGACATGATTGTGAAGTCTTTTTGCCTCAAGTAGGATGATTTAACACAGAGCCAAATTATACCAATGCCATGGCAGTGCAACATAGCAGAGGAGCATGAGGTGGCTCCAATAATTATGGAAATTATCCTAAGATAAATTGAGGTCCAAGCAACGCAGACGCTCAACCGAGCCCCGGAGGCTAACTGAGCAAGACAAGACAGCATGGCTGGCGGCTGCAATGTAGCTTCCTGTCATGTGACAAAACGTCAGACTACAGGGTCAAGGTCACCCGGCTACTGGTACAGGGCTGATACAAGGCAGGCACTGGCTTCCAGTCTGAGAGGGCAGAAATTCTGGCCCAAAAATGTCTGTAGGCAAAGGCTCGCCCAAATTCTATTTCCTGACATGCATAACTTAAGGCGAGTATATCATATGTCCTTGTGGCCCATAATCAAATTATTTGCGTCTCATGCTGTCTTTTTGCTTTCTTGCAATGGGTTATAAGGAAACAGCGGTTCGGCCCAGAGGCAACAGGGCTCTACAGGACCAGCCTGTCGTATGGCATTTCCGACAGGAGCCAGATGCCAGAATTACATTTGTGTCAATAGTAGGTACTGGGCATTAGTGTTGTCGCTCAATATGCAATATGGATGCAGAGGAGTGTTGGAGATGTTATCCGCCATTCGCCTTGGCTGGACAATACCTTCATCCACGAGCAGATTGCCCGCTCCAAGCCAATCCGGCTGCGAAATCGTCTTTATTCTCTCATCGACCAGTCAGTGCCACATTCAGCAGCAAACATAGTTAGAACAATTTGCTGCACACGGTCTATTTGAACACTCCATCAGCCCCCGGAAGGACATAATCAGCAATTGCGCATGCCTAATAGACCAGCCGAGCGTCCATCACTCAACAGTCGTGACAGACCATCTCCTCTTGAAGTGTCCATCAAACAATGAGCGAATTCAAAGAATGTTTGTTCAATGTTGGCGCACTTAAGAACGCCATCCTGCCATACCATTCTGTCATGCCAACATGCCATACAGGCTCTCCTCATGGAGCTTTGCAAGCTTTCCAAAACAGTTGACGGACAAAAAGTCACTTTTAATTTGCGGCAAAACATTACATTTTGAGTTGGAATCTTTTTTGACAGTGTCGTAAACAGCACTTGGAGCTGACAGGTTTTCTGCAAACTCTTTAAAATGGCACTGAGTAGAAATGGTGCTGCTTGAGGCGGCCAGTTTGTTGTGACATTGCAGGGATTTGCTGGACCAGAGGAATGTGCTGCAGAGCCTTCCTGATTTATCTCACAAATTGAGGTAGGGAAGGATCAGATGAACAGAATGCTAAACATGCTCCACT
Source organism: Platynereis dumerilii (assembly GCA_026936325.1). Lineage (NCBI taxonomy): Eukaryota > Metazoa > Annelida > Polychaeta > Phyllodocida > Nereididae > Platynereis > Platynereis dumerilii. The sequence continues at coordinate 123,062,349 of JAPTHN010000001.1, read as the reverse complement.
CTGAGCACTGACAAATGGTCGGAGGGCCAGCTGCCTGCAAGACTGACTCTCTGATGCCCCAAAAGATGACTCCGGTCCTTGACATCCCATTGCCTTCAGAATCCCACAGAACTACTGGAGAATAACACCAATTACTAGAGAAGATAAATCTGAATGTCTTTGTAGGCAAACCGGTGGTCTTCCAAACTGACTCCGAGTCAACCGCACAGTTGTTTGTGTTCTCAATACAAAATACAATATCTGGTATTCAGAGAATGATTGATATAACTTCAGTATCTTTACTATCTGTTATTCCCCAATAAACTTGAAATATTATTCACACCCCCATGGTAAGTGCCATTAGTAGCAGATTACCATACCACAGTGATGATGGCCCATCACCCACTTTGAGATGAACTAGAAAATGGGCTGTTTCTAGTCAGCCCGCAGCAATTGCCTGGAGGATAACTCCGCTTCTAATGCCAGCTTATGGCTCTCAGACATGTGTGGTGCATTGCAAGAATGAAACCAAGTACTTTTTCTTGTAACATCACCCTAAGCTGTCTGATCACCATTTTGACAAATCATCACTTTAGGGGAGTAGATTAGACAGCGATTATACGACATTCTCTGCCAAGGCCAGTCCTAGTGTTTTGACACTTCACATTCATTGCATTTATGGAATTATTGGCAGAGAGGCCATGAACACCGGGGGAAGTTGTGTGACACAAGTTTGTTTATAAAAATTCAATGTCGTTCATGCAGCAATTAAAGTTACAGGAGCATTCAACATGCGAATCAATGCTTAGCGCCATGATCGGAGCAAATAAATCGGGTTAGAACCATTAGAATTTCCGTTGCAGAATGGAATAGCTGCTTTATGGTAATGTTGCGAAAGCGTGAAGTCATAGTCAGATTACTTCGATTGGATGCTGGGAGCTGGATTTGCTGGAATAATAACAGCGACAAGAGCAATTTGGATTGTGTCTACTTTGGTAATCAGGGAATATGTTGGGAGTTTGCCTGCTGGGGGTTGCCGGGTGATGCAGTTTCCCTTGTGTTTGCAGAATGCTCAGGACTTCCTCGTGCTTTGGCAATGCTTTGGCAATGCTTCGGATAGCTTTGGCAGTACCACACAACTCTTACAAGTGGCTGGCAACGTCACTTTGCTGGATGCTATTGTCAAGTCAAGACGCTGAAGCCTAGGGCGATGTATGCTTGAGAGTGGCTGCGAAGAGGCAAAGCATATTGACATGGTGGCTATTCATGGCCAAGTTATTCATGAGGGTCCATGATGCAGGCCACAGGCCACAGTAACAAGAGGCAGCTTTGCCACGTTGCACATCGCCCGGGAACACACTTGATCTAGATCATTGTGAAAAAGACACATTCCCCGCCTTTGTAGCCGCACACAGAGCGGCTTTTAGAGTATGAGATCTCCCAGGTGCAGCATAAGATGAAGCTGAGCCGGAGCACTCCACCGGGTCCATGTACTGGGCCATTGTGCACAAGACTTGCATCAAATTGCCTCTTCCCAACAGCACTAGCCAACATCTATGGCATCTCCAATTAATCAATTCACTCGACTCCTTTAAAGCTGACAATTAAATTGAAGCTACCGCCCCAACAATGGTGCAATCAATTAAATAAAGTCATCACACACACCCAGTGCCATTCATCATACTTTCTTCAGAGTAAACCCATTGTGTCCTAAGCCTAACTTAATTAGATCACACGATGTTAGGTAAAGTTCTCCTAATGAAAAGAGATACATTAATTCCACACTAACCTGAGCCCATTATTTGTCAAATGGAGACATCTACAGGAGGGGACTGTTTTACAACAACAAGTGTAGTAAACAGGTTTCCCTTTGAGAGAAAAAGCTTTCCTAAAACAGGAAGTCCTCTTGTCTGTACCATTAACAGAATCCAAGAATAAAACTTCCTGTGGCAGCTGTTCAGGCAGGGATGTCTCGATCTCTGAGGATTGTACTGGTGTTCTCTGATGCAATAATAACACCTATTTCCACTCCCACTCCTTGGTATAGCAGCTATCAATTGAGTACCACTCATTCTATTTATAATGCTGCTGAGGAGAATAATTAGAATAAAGTTGATCAGAAAAGTTAATCTTCTAAATGCACCCTTAACATACTTTAAATTCATTCAAATTTGATCTATTTATAGTCGACGAATATTTACATTTAGTGGAATGCACCATGATATTATTCGGGTATAATCCTCAATTCTGAATCAATGTTACACACATGACATGTAATTTTAATGCAATTATACGTAATGTCATGGATTATTATACAAGCGTTGTAAGATCAACCAGGCCATGGTGAATAATAGATATGAAAGCAATCCAAAATCGAAAGTAACAAATACAACAAGCTAAAACGTATTATAATGAAGTCATTTGACAAGTTATATTTCTTTCGGATTAAGACTGTTTTTAAAATGTCTGATGATGCATTTTGTCTAAGCATGCATGGCATAGTATGCTCTATCTTTGTCACTTTCACTGGCACAAAAATTCATGAGGACTTTTGCCACAAAATTCTTTCCTTGCAATACATTAGTGACAATAACAGACAAACACAAAGCAATGTTTTGTATCTCATATATGGTCAGAGCAAAGAAGACCACAATACCCATTTTTCTAAGGGAGGAAATGAAATTTATACCATTCGACACCTCTGTCAGCCAATCATGAGCCAGTATTTCACTGCAATAAAACCCATATTCTCTGTTGTCCAGTTATCCTCCCATGGGAGAGAATAATAAGTGAAGCTGTGAAAAACCACAGCAACAAACGACAAGTTTCAGTTTTGTCTTATGGTATAAGCCAGTTATTCACCACGGGATCGGCAATATGTGTTTATCACAGCTCGGGCTAACGCCCTCGCTGGATAAATCACATATTGCCTCTCCCTAGGTGAATAACCTATACATATACACTGACATCCGTATCAACCTATACGGTACAGAAATCTGTATATCATCGGAGTATGAGACTTGCTTCTGTATGTTTGCCCTGAGATTGCAGTTTGTCAAATGTCTTTTCTGTGCTTCCATCAATCTTTACATATGGACCTGCAGCTCTCCTGCAATTTATGAGATCAGATCCATAGCAGATGCGTATGCATCATGCATGTGAGTGGAGGGATCTTCATGTTGCAGATGCAACCAGATATATGCAAAATATGCAGTTGAGCCGAGATATCAAATGAGGTAAAATCATCGCTTGCGTAATACACATTTACCCACGTGCTAATCTTTCGCAGTGACATTGTATTCTCAGCGTTGCAATAGGAACTGCAAACAGAGTACCAAAATGTGGTATTATAATTTTAGAGTACATGTATAGCAGTCATTACAAGTTAGCCATCCCAATTGCTTTCACATAATCTCCTCCTGAGCACAGTCCTTCAAGTTCGGCCTCTTAAAGATTTTTCCGAAACACTTTTCGTCGAACAGTTGCGGTGTGCCTCAAGGGCTTTTTCAACACATGCAATCATAATTCTGCAGTTATATATATTCGATTTGAACAGTTCGAATAAGGCAGATGATAATAGATATTGATATAGCTAATTATGTCTCGGGTTCAGTTCATGCTATTTGTTTTCTACTGGGTGGCTATCAATATTGGAACAGGTGGAGTTGACAGGTGGGTTGACTTCTTTGTTTACATAAGCCATTCAACAACAGCCTCCTGCAATGTATACATCAGCTAAGAGACCTTAAGTCTCATTTCCTTGGGCTACGTGGTGAGTCATAGAAAGAATAAATTGTCACAGCAATGAAATGGTTTGCCTAACCACCTGGGCAAATATGTCCATATTCCGTGTCAGCCGCGTAGTATAAACCAAACGGAATATTAATGGCATTGATTGCCGAGAAGAATTCTGCGGCACGCCCGGCTTCTTAGTGGAGAGCTCTGGACTTACACTTTCTGCATTCTGTTCTGCTGAGTATTGCAATGTAATGTTCCTCCATTCACCAATGTAATCCTCTTCAATTCGAGAATTCCAGAACCCAGCATCAGTTCCCAATTCCAAAACAATATATGACTTCCTTTGGCTTCATGTTTTTCAATGGAAGCTAAATTAAAAGTTACTTGGTTCCCTATTGCCTGTACACTATGCTTGATCCATAGGCACCTTTCGTACAATGGCAAACCTATATATATATATACAAAAAAGTGTCTAAGACAACATTCATGACAGGTAGGGGGATCTTTGTACATCATTTCCATGAAATAACCATCATTTTAAGCACCTCTTGTAAATGAGTGGAAATAATTCTTCTAAAAGTGATTTTTCAACTTTAGGCTGTTACTTCGACAGAAATACAGTGTTTTGCCATCAATTTCATTTCAATTTCTGTTTCGGACATCTGAGTTCTGCAATTTCTGCACTTCGCTGGAGTTAGTTCGTAGAATTGCACGAACTCAGAAAAACAAACTCGTCTCTGCATGAGTAGTAGGTGGCTGTCGGTGTTGCCACGAATGATAGATTCCCTCCCTTCAGCCCCAGGCAGCTTAACAAAAAGCAAATACGCTACACTGGAAATCAATTTGATTTTGAAATTGACTATGGCAAGAGCTGGGTGGCCAGTATTGTGTGCGCTTCATGTGTCAATCTATTATGTCATTCTGTTATGTCACTGTGCTGGCTTGGAAAAATCCTTTTTTAAACATCTATATTCATGGAGCATCCATTATCAAGAGGTGATGTCTGTATGAACACTTCTTTGTCATGTCTGCTTTGAAAACAAAATATCTGTATCAGATATCAGTTGGAGCACCAGACATGGAAGGAGAAGTTCCTCTTCAGATAAATATAGAAAACAAACAATGAAAGGATTACTCAAACTCCTAATATCCTGAATCTGATAAAGAGTATCATAACTGAACAAATGTTGATGGGTTTGAACACTTGATGCCAGTAATAATAATTTGAGGATAGGAGTTCACAGCTTTCATCAACATGACCAATGTGAGGAGACAAAAAAAAACCAGAAGCATGGCATGTGGAAAAAAAGTTTGATTGGCAAAGCCACAAGCTACAACTGTCACACAAAACTTGCAAGTTTCTGCATGAAACATGGAAACCAGGCAGCTGATTCATGGAAACACAGACCTCAACCTTGCTGTTTCAGCTGTTGCCTTCAGGTTGGACCATATCCAGTTTCCCTCTGCTTTTGTTTTAGTTAACTGCTGTTCAAAGAAGTTCACTTCATAGTATTAAGCAGATGCAAGCACAAGTAATGTAACTGGGGTAAGTGGGTTGGTAAGACTGTTAGTTCAGCCTCCCGGTGTTACACATGTAGTACTGCACAGCAGCTGTGTACATGTTTCTGGTACCAAGGAATGAAGTCAGGTCCTATCACGAAAATAATCAAATGCAGCCTGACCATCTTCACCAGATGCAGGGTTACATGCTGGCCACATGAAGAGTATTAGTTTAATGTTTGTGATAGGCTTTTCACATTGTATGGCTACTCAATTCATTCATTCCAAAAATCATTCAGGAGATATCTTGGGCTTCTCTGTTCATGCTCTCCAATGTTGGTTTTTGAACATTTCATATCATTGTCGTAATTCAACAGTGCAGTCTATAAAATCTACACCAGATTGGTAACTTGGATTTAATTTCTTCAATTCACAGCCTCATGCATGGTGTTGAACCTTACAATATTTGTCATTTATGCTTATGACGTTATGTCGTTATGACTGACAGCACAATTATGTTAACACACTATGATTTGCATCAGCCAGGCTTGATTTGCAATTTAATTGGCTGGTGACCGTTGCATCATGAGTTATGTCCTTGTGAAGAGGGTATTGGCTGGTGGAGCAGAGGAAAGCCCAGGAGCAGGCAGGACCAAGCTGGAGCACACTGGAGCACACTGGAGCACACTGGAGCACACTGGAGCAAGCCGGAGCAGGGTGGGAGTGTCAATCTGCAGCAAGTCATCAGCAGCAAATCCGTCTGGCGACTGCCATCAGCCCACTGGCGTGTTTCCAGCCATTACTGATAAGCCCCTACATTTCCCAGCTAGCCGTCTCTTTTAGCTGGCTATCCATATATAAAACTTGGAACAGCTGAGCTTGACTGATTGCAATAGTTCGTTAAAGTACGCCAGGCTAAAATAGGCGGTAGTTGTTAGTACAGAGACCGTTCCCTGTGATGTTGCCACTATTTCCCAGCTACATCTGCCTTAACTAGCCAGCCAGCCTGATGAGCCTCATTTCATCAGCTTTGTGCATGACATCCGAGCGGACCATCAGTTTTCAAACGAGCCGCTGGCCGAGCCTGCTGCAACTTGCATCATAACATAGGAAATTTAATAGATCCATGATATTGTTATGGCAACCATAGTAAATATCTGGCTTAGTTAGTGAGTGTCCCTTCCAAGACATTGACTCAGATGTGTTGAATTTACAATGGATCTTAGTAAAGAAGCTAGCCCAGTCACAGCAGTCTGAGGGACTAGCTGGCTGTTTGGACTAGCAGCAATGAATTCCGGATTCTCTTTGATTTTTGTCAAAGCCGGGATTGGAGGATCTCCGCTCTTCGATACCAGACTAGAGTCTCGTCCATTACTTGAATGTCTTGTTGAATTATACACAATGCGTTGGAGTGCAGATCCTTACCCCATCTAAAATGGAGTGGCAACCTTTGAGTTATTCCAGAACGCCTTCTTGTTAGTCGCTTATCAATCTTGTGGAAGCCCGGTCCCTTGAGGTATTCCTTTGAGGGCGGTAAGAAACCGAGTCACCTTTGGAGCAACTAATGAATGGTAAGACAGGGCTTTGTAGGGCTCACAGGTGATGGATGACCTCTGTTGTTTCTATTAAGTGTTCCGTTCCACTGTGGTGCCATCAGGTCACCTCAGGCAAAACGCATGTCAGCAGGCGAGAAAGTGCTAACCAATAACAAGCATGTTGTTGTTGTTGACATCTCGAGAGTTATGAAAAACCAGTCGAGGTACTTGAGTAAGTTCAATGGACGTGGCTGAGAGCAGCACTCATAGAAGTGGACAGGTTAAAAGGCTCTCAGACGCCAGGGCTCAATGCTTTCTGGCACAACATCACCGGAGTGTCAAACAAAGAAGTGGAGTGTCCTCTATGTCTCTGACTTCTTGACTTGCTATCTTAATGGTGTCCAGGTGATGGAAATGACCACTGATAATCCACATTACCAAAACTGACCATGCAGGAAACAAACCAAAGGCATCCGCTAGGTCAAAACAATATGACTGTACCGTGCCACAGACTGGAATTATATGGCAGACCGACCTTCATAAATACCTCTGATATTGGTGAAGATAGTAAGCCTTGCTATGTGGCATTGGGCCAGCCCTCCCCTCGTAAAAAGCCTCAGCAATGATCATATTCATGAGGCAATATAAGATGATAGCCGTTCAAGCAGTTCCACGGGAATAATCTTATACATAGTCTTCCCTTATTTTGTCAGGTTCAGTGATTGCCATTCCTCTGCGCGTGCTTTGTCAATCGCGGACATTGTCAGCAATGGCGCTTAACAAAGTTTATCCTCCTTAGGAGGGTTCTGGATGCATTTCTGCCCGAAAATTAGAGCAGATTATAGCCTTTCCTGCAATCACCCAGATTGCTTTTGCTTTAGTAGCCTCGCTGTGAAAGCTGAGTTTCTGGGTTTATGACCTCAATTTTGCCTTTGGCGCTAAAAATGTGGTGCACATATTAACTTACGATGCAAGGAACATAAAATCGAGGTAACGATTATATTTCTAATAGTCTGCATTACATTATTACACACACAATGAGCATTGCCAGTATCTTTCATCTGCTAGAAGCATCACAACACAAAAAATTTTCTCTGTCACTTTATCTTTGTGAAAAAGGTGTTGCGAAGGCCCTTTGAAAACAGACTCGTCAAGTGACCGTATATGCCGGAACACAAGATAAATCGAGTGACTTTTAAGGTTTCATACATGAAAGTGGTTAGCAACAAAAGCGCAGCTGCAACCTTCGTGTGGTGTGCATATTACCACCTGCAGGACACTGCATGGAAGTCTGCAGAACATAGCAGAAGTCTGCAGGATCGTGACAGGATGCTTCAGGCTACACTCAGTCTGGTGCCAGCTTAGATTTCAAAGTAACCAAAGCACAACACTACCTGAACTGCCATATGAGATGCCATATGAGATGCTGCATATGCCATTCCCACAATATGGTTTACTTCTTCACAAGTGGCAATTTCTAATAACATCACTGCTTCACAAGTGTAACTGCAGTCCTTTTCAGGCAATAGAGTAAGTACTGTTTGGGTATGAGGTAAAGAATTACACTGAACAGACCTTTGGTCATAAAACAGTACAATGTATCAATTGCATCATTATCATCCACTCCAACAAACTGACCAATTTGTAAAGTGAAAGCATAATATAGGATACAATCAACTCATCACCAAACATGCCCAAACTATTACACCGACACCAAACATTTCTACTCAGTTATGTTGTCTTCGGTATAACATTGGCATCAGAACAAGTGGTACTCTTATATCATTCAGGTGTACAACATACATACTAAACATGTATTGCAATACACGTACCTCAGCCTAGCGTGGGTTGGCAATGAATGCTGGAGGTGTAGGAGGCATATTTGCTCTTGGTATTTTCCTGATGAGTTCAGAACAAAACATTCTTCCTCTCATGGGTATTCATGATCGTCCGGCAACTGTTCTGCAAAAACAATAGAAAGCGATTGCAGTAACTGCCCAATGGAACATTATGCAAGCACAAAGTATGTTTGTTCCCACCAAGGGTTAAATGAAAATAGCAAGACTTTTTTTCTTTCTTATTTTATTTGATCTGGTAACTGATATGCGCAGTTCTACAGACTAGCCCGGTGAAGCTGTGCCGAGTTTTGAATGGCTTGAAAGCAGCGAAACTGCTCATTGACAAACGACATGCAATAGCCATGACTTCAGATCCTGTCACGCTTGCTAAATATAGTTTAGAACAAGCACAATCAGGACATGGCTGATGAAGCCTTTGCCACTCAGCCCCTGCATACCATAGTTGAAAATAGTTTCAATCTGATACTCGTTCAAAGGCAAACCGAGGAAAATCTGGATATGGTTTGAAAATTATCTGGATACGGTTTGAAAATTATCTGGATATGGTTTGAAAGTTATCTGGATCGACTTACGGTTTAAAACTGAAAAGCCTGATTTTGTTCAGAAGTCTGAATAACAAAGTATAGAAGCTGGTCCTATGGTGATGCTATTGCGCTTAATCACATCATATATCTACATCGAAGACATTGCATGTAAGTCAACACGATCCATTTCGAACCTGTGTCTGAGCAGTTAGGAGCAGATAAAACTCATCGATCAGCACGGTATTCCTCAGCATGTGTGTAGTCAGAAACTACAATGGAATAAAGGCAGTCAGAATCCCTATATTTGTTCAAGGGAGTTGAAAATTGCTGGTTATATCAGATCACATATTACTGACTTAATAAACATGGTAAACCAAACTTAATCAAGATGGAAATCGAGAAATGGAATGAAAAATTCGCAAGTGGGAGTTTGTGTTGATTCCAGATTCTGCAGCATGTGAGATTATAAATCTTTGTGGAGATTTGAGCAATTTTCAATTGAGTTATGAGGCCCTGGCTGGTGGGCGTCTGTTCAGAAGCTCCCAATTGCTTGTGCAGATTATAACATCAACTGCAATAACTAACATCAACAGCAATAACTAACATCAGCTGTAATAACTTACATCAACTGTAATAACTAACATCAACCTCAATAACTTTCATACGCAAAATCACAAGGCGGCAAGCTGCAATGAGAACTTTAGGATACAACGATGTGACAAATAATATCTGAATATCTGCCCGTCACTCTAGAGTTGAAAAGGAGTAAGTACAAGTATACAAGATGTCACATTATTACACAGGCTTCAACGTGGTTTCTTTAAGTTTTTTTGTTTGTTTGTCATTGCAAGAATATCGGTCAATTCGTAATCTCTTAAATAGTGGCTGCAGACTCCTTAGTCGAAGGATGCAACACTGCAAAATGCTGGATATGTCATAGTGCAACATATATATGAGTATATGGCTGCAGTCACTGAGCTGATGCTTGGAAGTTATGGCCAGTTATGTTATTACTTTCATAGATCACATACACAAAACTGACATCCCAGCATTTCTTTATTAGCAAATACGGGTTGGACAAAAGATCACATTGAATACAACAGATGACGTGTAAGACAAGTCAGGAAGCTGGTCCAATATATATATGGACTGGTCAAGAAAGATATGCCTGCTAAATGCCAGAAATAACCCTGTCGTATTTATCCATTTCCCCCATCACATAAACATCAATCCGCTTAGCGAATGGCCCCCAGTTTCTACAGCTTATTTAATCTGCCTGAGCAGGCCTATAGTAGCATTGACAGAGGTATATATTTGCCTTTGAGTAATGTCATATGAAACAACACATAAAATGCAACAGATTGTGGTAAACCTCATTAATTTCACCATAAACGAAGTTGAAAGTCAAATAAAGCATCTAAGATCAGCGTAAGCAGCCATTGCGTCCTCAACGCGAACGTCGCTTTGTGATATTTTCAATTTCATTTTATTGCTTTTGATATTGTAAACGAGCTCATTAGCCGAACAGCCAGGGGTAATTGTTATCGTCATCTGTGGTCCGGCTGGCCATTTCGAGCAGAATTAAGGATGTTTTATCTGGCGTTTTATAACATTTATGACTTTGTTTGAAACATTCGGTATGTTTAATTGTATTTAGTTGATGCAATCGTTAAAACTACATCTGATTTTTACTCATTTGTATATTAATGCCTTGATTTAAAATGCAAAAAAGTGAAACGATATTTAAAAGTGCATTAATGAAACTAAGTCACTGCAGTTCATGTAACTTTGTGATAAACAGTTACATAATATTGTAATTTCAGTTGATGTTTGCCACTTAAAAACAACTATAATGGATGTAAAGAACCCATAATGCTCATCCTCATGTCGATCGGATACTTTAAGCATTTAGATGCTACACATTAACCAAATTTCATTACCAAAGCAACTGCAATTTCTTACAAGTCCTCTGTAGGTTGGGGCCTGTGACAGCACTTTTCAATAAAGATCTTACTGACTCTCTGTATAGATATACCTGATTCCCAAGTCAAAAAGAAAGTATCAATGATGCAAAAGCAGTTCGTATATTCTGTAGCAGTTGAAAAGGTATTCTGTACAATGCAAATGTTTTCAGCGATGTTTCATCAGCAGTTTGTTATACATACATGAGTACATCACTTTGTAGATGAGCATTCTTCTCATTATGAGGAAGAAATAATTACCTAATCAGCTAATAGTGAAACACAAACATTTCAAGGATACCTTATTCAGAATGTCTCACTTCAACAAATGCATTTGCATAATGCCAGAATTGAAAGATGAAACTGCAGTGGCATTTTTGTGGACATATGCACTATTCCCCCAGGAATGGCGTCAGTATAATTAAATCTTCTGAGCAGAAGCTTGCTGGTTCTCAACACCTCCTTGCTGTTTTTTTCCTCTCCATCCTAATTTCTTCTAACAGCCTCCGAGATGCAATATTGCTCGTTAAACGTGATTAAAATGAAATGAAGTGCTTTCATGTGTTATTTATGAAGTTGGATATCACTGCATATTCCTAATAACAAGACACTAAGTAAGGTTGTTAGACTAACAAATCACGGTTTATGAACTGACTGTGGGTGTTCTGCTCCATTTCAGCCACAATTTGGTTAAAATGTAACCACTTTCATGAATAGAGTGTTGATTTACTGACTGCTGCCAACTTGATGTCAAACATTTGTTTTCAAATAAAAAAATATGGGAAGTTATTAGTAACTTTAAAATACCTGATGCAATAGCTAGACCTATAACATTGTATCCTCTGTAAGAATTGGTTGTGGTAATTAGCTTATATTTTCATAGGCCTACTTTTACTGCGAATTCCTAGAACAACATGAAGTGGGCATAAGAATGAAGTCATACCATGTAGAACGAAGACCATCACACTCACTATTCACAGTTGTGGCTTTAAGAGGACAGAAGGTAGCTCATAGTTTTTTTTTGCAAATGGTTTCGATACAACTCTTTGAAACACAGGTCCTGTTTAACTTTCATTTGGCGGTGAGAAAAAGTCTGAAAGTTGACCGATAAATAAGGCTAGTTAAGTATTCTCGGAGGACAATAGACTGCTGCAGGGAGCTGAAGAGTGGCATTGATGCCTTTCACCTGTCTCCAAACACTGGTAATGAGCCTTCGGGGGAGTCAGCTCAGAATCCGAAGCATGAGCTCATAAAAGCGCCTGGTTAGCTCAAATAAATCTAGCAATGTCGCCATTTCTGGGACTAAGTCAGATCTACTGTTGCAGTAAAATGGCCAACCCCTTCCCCTATATTTAGGCCCATGGGACACAGTGAGAGATAAAAAGAGACCTGGAAAGCATATAATAATAGCTGATTAACGGCGGAGTACGGCACTTTATGAGGAAGTGCGTTGTTTTGTTTGCGTTGACGCAAATGAGCTGAATCCTGGGCTCAATCTGCTGAGAACGCGATGATCACTTTCTCAAAAAAGGCAGAGTACAAGTTACATGAGAAGTCAGACCATGGAGTCGCTTCTAAATGTGAGTAATGATATCTTAAAGAGTCCCGATTACAGCAGTTTCAGTAAGCACGACTCCTTTGAACTTGTTACATATATCATATTAGCTTCTTTGGATTGGCTTTGCTTGCTATATGAACCAATCAGAGTAAATAACAATTCGACACACATGTATACCACTAGCAGTTTGAAGAGAAGCGCATTCTTATTCAAACTGCTATAAATAATCCGCTTTGTTAAATCTGTTGATATTCACCGTATGATGGTCCGGTTCGTCTTTTAATAATATGGTTTGTCATCTGTGAATGGTTATGGTATGTAAAGTATTTCTATAATTAAAAGCTAGATGTCAGTTACATGTGGAAGGCGTGGAATTTGGTAACATTTTGTTGGCAAGTCGCAGTCCCAGGTATTCCTTGCTTTGTTGATTCGCTCCACCTCGAATGTTCATAATCTTACCATGGTATAATGGAATTTTTCGGACAAGAACGTTGCAAGGAGTATTCATGCACAATCGAGAACTTGAACACAAAATGTATATATTTGGACAGGACAACACCAATGAGGTTTCCCTTACTTATTTTAACCTCTAAACAGAAAATCTTCTAATCATTTTATAGAAAAATAAACTTTTTTTTTTCATTATACACTATACAATGGTTTCCGGAAACAGACATTGATCCTATTATCAGGTTCATGATCTAACTGAAAAATATTTTAAATGTGACTGTGCGTCGAGCATATTTCATTATTTATTTTTTGGTCCCGTACATCAAAAAGTCAATATCAAACTGATAAGTTTATATGTTAAAATTATGCAGACTATATATTGAATGCAAAATCATCAATTGGCCTGAATATATGAGTCGGAATTAGTAATGAGTTTATATTCCGTTATGTGTATGAAGGATGGTCAATAAGCAGGTAGCTTACATAGCCTGGCCTGAAGTAATGCATAAATGGCAGATCTCTCACTGAGAAATTAGTAACAACAATACATGACATAATATTGGGTAATTGGCAGTAACTACCGCCAACTGGAAGTAACTGGAAGTAATTGTTGGTGGCTGGACAAGAGGAAGCTCTATTCTTGGCTAATTCTGCAATTATGGTCAGAAATCTTCAGTCCACAGAGGATGCTATATATAGTGAGAGCGAAATGTCACAATAAAGGTTAAAAGTAAATCTGGTTATCACACCAAACAACATCTCATTTTGAAGACGTTTGGTGCACGTAACCCAAAATTCAACTTATGATATGATATTTCATCTTAATATGTAGCCTATCAAACACAACTTTCATAGTCTTTATTAAGTACATATTTTAAAAATGTTTGATACTTCTATATCTCTTTGCCTTGCTTTGCTTTCCTTAATTGATAAAATGCCATCACGTGAAGTGCTAGCCTGGATAAATGCATTTATAAGGTACAGTTTAAATTAATAATAAAGTATTATCCAGCTTGTGCTATAAATATATCCTTAACCTTCATCTCCTATGTTGTCCAGTTTTTTATGCAGTATATTGTTCTTTTTTCTTTTTTTTTTAAATACAAAACCAATTGAAATGCTCGTCAGCTGCTGGTGTTTATTATTCTATTGAGGGTCGTTTCCCCGAAGTTGACATTCTCCATTGTTTCAGCTCCCTGTTAATATGGATTGAAATTCGATTCTGAAAATTGATGCTGACAGCAAATGTCAATGGAAGTTGTACAACTCCAATTTAACACGAGCTAAATGTTTGCAAAACATGAGCAAAGTCCTATGAGCACAGATTTTCTATGAAAAAAGAAAACGCTAAAAAGAAAAAAAAGCACATCGCTAAAGTTGAGCAACCGTGACAGCATGTACAGGTTTTGATTTTGCATGGCCTCACAGGAACATGCTGATCAAAATGCTAATCACCAGTCGATAGCAAGCAGAAGTGATGAAATGATAAACCTTTCTGCATTTAAAAACAGTTTTTAAAAAATATCATATGAAAGATAACTAATTAAAACGTATATCTAATTATTATACTATTGACAGTTGCTATGCTTTTTCCGCTGACTGATGTCCAATTTGGATAATTGAGAGTGACCCCCACATGATCAAGTCCAAGTCAGAAGTATGATGTTCCTGAATTAAAATGAAAGTTTGTATTGTTGTAGTAAAGTTATCCCATGCCACAGCTCTGCGTTCTGCTGTTCCAAGAATTGACACGTGCCTTTGGGGACACTGGCAACTTTCTAAAGTTTATGGGTCCCAAAAGCTATGAGCAATATCAAAGTAGAATGAAGTACTGGAATGAAAAAGTACACAGATAGTCCTCTTGATGTGTGTGATAATATTGATTTTGTATGACTTACCTGGTTTCGCATGGTGCTTTGATAGGAGCAGATAGGCCAGTGTGCATATGAGGTGGTTCTCACCCATTGATTCTGTGAAGACTGCTTCTGCCAAGCTGATGCAAAACTCTGGCGCTCACCAAAAGCTGCTGATGCTGCTACAGAAACTAGTAGCTCCACCTACCGACTAACACCAACTCCCACAAGTTACGGAGGCTGCTCAGCATCTTTCGTGGGGCAGCAGCTTTCCAAACAACACCAGAGAAATATGCTAGCTGTAGAAATGTGTAATATGTAGGTGCACGGAGGTAAAATACGACACTAGAAGAACTAATCGTCTTTTGCTGATCTCGTATTTTCCCCAACTCCGCTCCTAAGTCTCATCCAATATGCTGAATTGAGCTTAATTGAGCCAACATCAATCATTAACCACTTGTGTTGGTGTATATGTCCTGAGAAAGTTGTGGGAAGTAAGTGTTCTATATATAGCACGTGGGTGACATTATTTGATGTCTATGAGCAGCAAACATAGTAAGTTATTTTTTCGGAATAAGAGTTGAGTACATTGTAGGCCTAAACCTAAGAATTTGGAGTCAGCTCAAATGATTGAGTGAGATGGTTTGAGCTAACATTGCTTGTTGTTGTGAGTTATGATAATCTTTCCATCGTTACAACCTAAAACAACAGACCATGTCAGCCCTAAGGAATTATACAACCATCTTACTCAGTCATTTGAGCTGTGTCAACATTTCAAATTATACAGTGTAGGTCTATGATATTAAAGCTGGAGACTTCTTTACCAAATCAAAAGGAAATTGACTTTCTCAAGCAGACCTGTGCCCTTTTTTACTTGCCGCAGCAGAGACAAAGTTCTGCTGAAAGACCAAGGTACATTAAATTATTATTATTTTTTTTTGTCAGGAACTGCGCCTGAGGCCAATAGGTTAACCAGTTGACAACTTGACAGGTTGGCAGATTGACCTATCTGCACCATATTGCAATCACAACTCGAGTGGAAAATTCTATATAAATAGCCTGTCACTGGGATATATTTAGAATGAAGCTATAAATACACTCATCATTGTGACTTTTTCTAAAATCAAAATAGCTGAGTCAGTGCACTCAGTTGGTTGGGCTAACGTGTCATATTTTCTGACCTTTGAGGTCCGATATTTATATGACTTTCCTTTACAGTTTCCAAAGTTAATTGGATTCAATTATGTAAGGAAAAGTCAAAATTAATGTATATTCTTTTATGTCCCTATATTGTTTTAAGCCTATGTTATGAAAATAAGCAGTTATACTCGATGATATCATCCATCAAAACATAATATACAGAGCCATGAAAAGGTAAATGACAACTAAATGTACATATAAGTGCATTCATTCCTGTAGTGAACACCTTATCAAAGCTTACCCATTCAGGATGGTAGTGATAAACCATAACTACACTAGCCTGTGTGTGACAAACTTGCAAGAGAAACCAGAGGGCGACACGTGCTAGTTTAAGGTGTCCTATGGGGAAGGCAGGGAGTTTCTGTTGAGGCTGAAATTGAGCATCAGGATCGGGGGGGGGCGAGCAGTTCTAAGCAAAAAAACATCAAATTAGTCGACAATAGGTCAGGAACTATACATGGACTGAGACACAGTGCATCAGAGGGCTAGCAACACTCTAAAACATTTCAAACAAAATTGGTTTTTTAGATTCAAAATGGTTTTTTGAAAAAACAAATTTCAATGCAAAAAACCAACATGGATATTTAAAAAAACATTTTGAATCTAAAAAACCAATTTTGTCCCGACATTTTTTAGAGTGTTGTGATCAGGTTTTCATTGGACGATTTTAAAAGTCTCCATCTGAATCGAATTCTACCTAAACTGAAGTCAACCAATCAAGAACCACCAGCCAACAAGCTGCTACACATGTCACGTGTGAATATCAAATCATCCTAACCAAGATTTACCTAAGTATTAATACATAATTGAAACATGAATATATGGATGTTTCCTAATCACTGCAGTCGTGACAACCAATCTATCCCTAAAGACAGTATTTTGTTAAATTGCTTGCTAATCTGTTTTCAGGGTGTACGATCGAGGAAGAAAGGTGGAAGAACTCTTGGGTAGAAGAAACACCCCCCCCCCGACAATTAATAAACTGGAAATGCACACGTATCTTCATTGTTGTAACTCTACACCCCTGAATGTGACAATTAAGATTGTAGATTAATTAATTCGTGTTCAAGCAGTATGAGACATGATTATTGGAAATTTGTATGGAAGGAAGGAAATGTGTGAAAACCATTTACAATGCAATGCACTTGACAACAAATGTCCCCACGCGTTTATGAGTTTAGCCTTGACCTGGTTTGTGCCATTATTCTCAGATTGATGAATGTTCAAAAGACATGTCTGCCATTAAGAAAGCCTGCAGATCATCTCAATACTTTTTCTGGGATTTTTTATAGCAGATCTTTATTTTACTGTTTATAAACATAATGAACATACCAAGTCATTGAAGTGAAGTGGTTAAGGCACATCCCTGTCCAATTAACTGTGAAATGTGTTTTTCCTGTCTTCATTCTGTGAGTAAACTGACAGATTTGAGCCCAATTCCTTTAAGTGCTCTGTTGATGTTCTTTTTGTTAGTTTTTTGCTCAGCTACAAACAACAACAGGAACTACTGCGTAAAAGACCACTGGAGAGAAAGAAGTGGCCAGTGTTGTTGGTAAACAAATAAATAAGCATTTGGCCCACACCTGACGTAGCATTTAAGAGGCACTAAATCGCTTGATGATATCTGCAGCTTGTACAGCGCATTGCAACTCAGCTCGCTCCTGGCATAATCATTGTGGGAATTATTTATTATAATTTAGAAATAATGATTGTACAGGTGAAGGAACTACCTAATGTCATGCGTAGTAATTAATTCTTACCAAACATAATACCTGGTTTATCTTTAGTTAATGAACAAGGAAAACAAAGATTTTCGAAGCTAATACTTTTAAAACCTGGTGCAGATAAGAGCGTGACAAAGATGTGAAAATTAAAAGTGTTGTTTATGCACTGAATCTTGCAGCAAAATATAGTTACTTATGTAGTGATTTAAATCCAACAAACTCAGCACATTTTCATCAAGGGCTCAAATTCTCCTTATTCCCTGTCTCTATTGAGATAAATATTTTCAGTTTAAAAACTGAACAAACACGCCAAAGCCTATTTGGGGTAGCCCGCTGCAAAACTGCATCACTGGTTTAGGCCAGAAAGCTGCTAGGGGCAAACAGAAGTGCTAGACAGAAGATGTTAGGGTCGGGACAGAATGTTCGGTTTGGGACAATCAACAGCTTTTGGCATCAACTGTAAATACAAAAGTGCAGGGGCAACTTTTCCTGTGATAATGAACTGAGTCACTCTAGATAAAGGAAAGATATCGTAATGATGAATTTTTAGCCGCATGTCTTGGTGGGACTGGGTAGAACAAGAAACTGCGCATTAGGGTTGGGACAACTTTTTGGCTTCATTTGTGACTTGGCACACTGATTGCCACTCCTTGATGTGTACACAAAGTATCAAAAATCCATTGCTAGTCACAGTTTCAGAACTTCCATGGCTGCAATTTACAACCATGGCCTTTGACAAAATATTGCATATTAGGCCTATTATCAAAACTAAGGGTTTTATATCAGCAAAATTTTGCACGTCACGCTAAAATACTAAAAAATGATCATTTTCTGGTGGTTAAAGAGTTCATATATTTGATCTGATTTTGCTGAAATTTTAAACATTTATTGACATGGCAACTCACAACAAAATATGGTACTATAGGCTGATAGACACTTAATTCTATGTGGTTTATAGCCGGTAGACGTCTGGCTTCACCTGAAATATGCAAACATTTGCACCAGGCCTTGACTAGGACATCACAAATTGACAAAATGAATGTTATAGGTCATATCTACACAACATTCGTGCATAAATTTAATTCGTATTATGGAACAGAACGTATTAGTTAGATACCGATTTGGACAATCTAACTGACAAAAATGCATGTTAGAACCCGACAATGAGGTATCTAACTGACTTAGACATCATATGCTTCTTCTATTATACCCTATAACTTTATTTTTTGCAAAATAAACAATAATCTGATTGTTTGTTTGCTGTTATTAATAGTGTTAATCCTTAGCTGGGCGCTAACATGCAAAACTGTCAGTTAGATACCAGCTTTTCTAATGGTATTAGTATCTTGGTGATGTCTAAGGGAAGTTAAATCCGTCACTTTTGAAACATTTGGGTATACTACAATAAATCAGGGATATTTATAAATGAATTTTCATCAAATAAGTTGTTTTTGTCTCCAGCATTTCATCCATGAGGGACAGACCACAGTTGCTAAATGTGTTTTTGAACTTAAACAGAAAAGACACTCCCAGTTGATGTACGTAACCCTACGCAGAAGCGTAACTCTTTTATATCTTTTATATTAGACTATAATATTTTTCCTGATTCACTGTGTTCTGGCTCCCACTAATCGGTAATGCTGTGCACAGTTATACACAAGACTAAATCTTGATAGTATTATACTTTTATGTCCTCACGATTCCATATTGTGACTGATTGGTTTCCAGAATTAACGTGGAAGCACAAAATTCCAAATTAGTTTTCAAACTGCAGTTATATTTAGAGACAGATCAATAAAAGTATCCCAATGGGGGCAAGGGTGGGCAATGTAGACACAAGGAAATGTAACAGGTGGCTGTGGTCAGCCTGGGGTCCGATAGGTTGCATAGTGTTCGGAGTGTTGCTGATTAGTTATGTAGGTTGGCATTGAATGAGTGGCACACAGATTGCCCCAGCACTTTCAAAAGTATTGATAGTATAGCAAAGCTCTCTTAATCAAACTGGGGCATAAGACAACAATATATAAATTGAGTAAAATGAGCTCTTCCACCATTCCCAAACCTTCTGAAGAATTCACAACTCTATAGGTTCAAATATGCATATTGGCATCCCGACACTCTCACACTTCAAGTCGTCATTTTCTTCGCTCTATTTAACTAATTACATAGTTATGAAATGCACTGTTCTTATTGTATCTTTATTTCCAATTAACACCAATCTTATCAAGTTTTGTATTGATGCAAAATTATGTAAAGGATAGGCATGCATACCTTTTTTTTTGTTTCTCCTATTTCTCTGAGATATTTTGGGTGTGGGACTGCTGGCAAGTGGCCTGCATCTTACTCCTTTTCACTGCTACTCTTTCTGCCACATTAACTAATTATTTTTTGTGATTTCCTTGTTTCTAACCAATGATAATGTAACATTTTTGTGATGGAATCAAAAATGGCAAATCATGCCAAGCCAATAATTATTAAGTCAGTTTACTTATTTTACACTACAGACCCTACAGATGATTTCATATTATATATATCAGAGACCAAATGTGAATTAGTTCCCTACACATGCTATTCTATTGGGAAAAACGATGATGTCATAAGTATTTTGATGTCACTTTTCCCTATAGGATACATGTCCAAGAAAACAATTCACATTCAGTCTCTGTGTCAACAATTATGAAATCATCCTTAACCATTTAATGGAATACCAAAATTTATACATGTTTCTGATCAGATTCAGGAAACAGCAATAATTTCAGATTTGCTCAAATCGACTGATCAGGATTTACATTTTTCTCTCAATATGCACAGCAATGTACCTGATACAACTGCCGTGCTATTAGAGACTTCGTCTAATGCTGCTTTCTAAATTGATGGTGTATACCGACAGCCAATATAACCACTAAGTCCTGTGGAATGACACCAGGCGCATATAGAGAGCCTCTTGTCCCCCAATGCGGAGTCCGTCCCTCTAGCAGCACTTTCCTCTGACCTTTCTTGTTAAGTATGTTCAATCTCTGGCTACCTATTGTGCTTGCCAAAAAGGATACAGTATTATGCACTATGAAAAATGCCCATATCCTTTATGGTAAAAGTTGATCCGAAAGTGAGGTGCATGGGGTTCATTGGTCAGACCGACACCAAAAAATTCCTCGTGAAATTTAGACAAATATATGTCATGTCTGATGAGTGAACCCTGTAGTTTGTGGTGAAAACTGGCTTTGAAAGTTTGAATCAAGGAAATTTCAAAATGGCCACCATTTGTAATTGCTCTCTGCACATGCTCAATAGGTCTGAGCATGCTCAGTGAGAACCGTATGACTCCTGGGCATGCCAATTACCAATTGGGTCAGAGCAAATTTTCCATTGCATTTCTATAGTGTTATGAAAGTATTTAACAAAACAAAGGCATAGTGGAATCTACACAAAAATGTACTAAATATAAACTTTATTGTTTATTGGTCGAGTGTTGAGGCAACACTTCGGCGACTCCTAATTTAACGATTATACCATAACCAAAGCCGAAAAATTATCGAATATTTCATAATTTATAACCTGGAATAGCATCACCCAAACATCCTGATTATTTTCTCACAAACAAATCTAAATTCATTTGCTTGTGGACACAATTACCTAGGTAGCAGAGTTAATCTTTTGTGATCGCTCGGATTTCTGGGATTGAA
The DNA here is from genome assembly GCA_026936325.1 of Platynereis dumerilii. NCBI lineage: Eukaryota > Metazoa > Annelida > Polychaeta > Phyllodocida > Nereididae > Platynereis > Platynereis dumerilii. The sequence continues at coordinate 123,040,785 of JAPTHN010000001.1, read as the reverse complement.
GTGAATTTCAGAATCATCCGAAGAGGAAATCACATAATCCTGGTGGATTAAAGCATTTGGAAAAATTAGCCCATGACAAATAACCCTATCAAAGAGCTGCGAATGGATCAATCGGCAAAATCAATCAGAGTGCAGATGTGGATAATGAACTAGCTGAATAACCGCTACAAGGAACTATACACAAAAGCCATTTATAACCATATCAATATGAGAAACATTATGTAACCTTTTGTTAATGGATGTGCATTACATCAGAGGAACATGATCTGGATTTGGCTGTATATTTTTTATTCCGAATTGTTTTAACATTTTGATAACTATAGACAACTGCTGCTCTATCTTAAATTTATCTCAAAAGGTATTATGGACAAGTCTCTAATAAAGACAGCTTGAGAACATCACAAATTTTCTTGTCATTTTTGTTGCTGTTGCATGGCTGACTTGAAATGGTTTAAAAACATCCAACTAGTATATTAACTTAACAATGACAAAAACCACTGCGTCAAAGACAACTGGTGAAGGAAGTGGCTGCTGTTGTTGGTAAACGAAGCAATAAGGTTTTTGCCCACACATGATGTAGCATTTAAGAGGCACCAATCATTTCAATCATTGTTTCTGATGCCAGATTCATTCTCGCTAAAGGCTTGTAGCACACTATTGTGTACACATTTTGGCCACCGATGTCGAAAAATTAAAGTCATAGCACACTTAACTACTTCTTATATTTTTATAGCTAATCTATTAGGCAAACTAAATCCAAAAGGATCAAGCTTACTGAGCTTTCTTTGTTCCGTAACATGGGGTGAATCGGTACACGGGGGTGAATCGTGACAGAACAGGAATATGGTTCATTTCTTAAAAAAATAATAACCCGTTCCACTCAACCCAGTAAGTTAATGTTTGGAACACTTATTATAAACATACTGGAGTATATTTTGATGGGGTTTTACATGTCTAAAGTAGTTCTGCAGGCAGTGAGGAGCCGCACCTTAAGCTTAGCCTTGCAATAATTGAATTTTCAAAAGCTGGTCAAAACACTTGTATCACAAAAAGTATTAGTATTAGAGCCACCAAACCAGCAGGAAACGTCCATGATATAGTGTTGACCAACTTTGGAGAAAATGGTAACCATAGTCATAATAGCATTGATTATACTCAACAAAAACCAAGCCAAAGTCAATTTCAGTGTCATTTTTGGTTGAAAATAAATGATTAATAACAGCACAAAAAACCAAATTGGGGGTCAAGTAACATGAAATGACTAATGACCATGGTAAAAACATATTGGAAAATCAATTTAGCCTTTTAAAATAGGTAAATAATGATTGAACACTTCATTATTGTGGCAATGATGCATTCCCTGAAATTAACAAGAAATTGTGTGATATAATATAGAGATGAAGGTATCAAAATAAGGAAATTCTGTTCCAAATCAGTTAGAAATAGTTTTAGGTAACCAGAACATTTATAAGACACAGTATTTGATTTTGGATGTTGGGTCTTGGACACTCCTCAAAATAGCCCTACTAATTTTCATTTGAATATACAAGCGTGGTCCATTGAAGAATATAATTGAAATTGGCATGATTGATATTGGATTTAATCCAGAGTTACCTATCTACGAGGGGTTTTTAGCTCCAATAAGTTCAATATAATGGTTAGAGACTTAATATTTCGTCCTGTATTGCAGTTTGATACACTTAATATCTGTAAAAAATTGTCAATCTTATCTTCAATAACTTGACACCTAAACATTCAAGTTTGTAAAACATGACGTACTTGTGAACATTTGCTTAGGCAATGCAAAAGTATCCTAAATGTGCTCTTATAATGGTCTCAGGAATTGAAGAACTGTTGGTCTGGAAGAGGAATACCATGGGGCTTCCACACAGCCATCAGCAATATCCCAGATATATTGCATAATAAGCATATATATTCAAGAAGAGATCGAAAGTGCATGCTAGGAATTTAATGGTTTTCGAACTATGTGACATTTTTATGTAAAAAATTCTCTTGGTGAATCCAAACACCGGAAAAAAAACCCAATAATTTTGGCTAAACATGATCTGTGTATTCCAGTCTATGATACTCAACCAATTATTTCATTTTCAAAATTGCTCAAATATCAAAAGAATGATTCTTTATATATATGCAGTACTATTTTTAAATGAGCTATAAACAAGGCAAAAAAATGTGTTTTTTGAGCCGAATTTTGATTTATGGTGATAGACAAGTTAAACCAACACATAGCAAACCATATATTTCTGAAAACTACACATTCTTCCCTAGTTAATTAGATACATGCCATGACCAAATGACATATCATGTCGAAATAATAAGCTCGGTTGGTTTGATTTCTTACAGATAACATTTTAAGAGCAGTATAAGTTATCAAAGTGTTCACCAGATTAAAGGCAAAAATCGAATAATGAATCGTATTCTAAAATTGCTGTAGCAGATTTGTCCCTGTACTTCATCCGGCCTTGCAATATTTCATGAATATGATATCATGCACATGACAGTATGTTCCAGAACTCTGATAGTCCCAAGAGCCTGTGACTATCAATGTCATAATTCAGTTCATGAAATGTAAGGGAATCTGCAGCAAAGTATGAGTCAAAATACCTTGTTGATCATATGAACAAGCCACCTACCTGATTCTGTTTCTCAAAGTTCTGCAGTATCATAATTTATCGTAATTATTATTATTGCTTTCATATATGATAATTTTAAAATGATCGGAGTATCCAAAATGTGTCTTTGTGAGAGAATTTTGCTACAATATTAAACATGAGAGATTCATGAACACTCTAAAAAATGTAGGGACAAAATTGGATTTTTAGATTCAAAATGGTTTTTTGAAAAACCAAATTTCAATGCAAAACCAACATGAATTTTCAAAAAACCATTTTGAATCTAAAAAACCAATTTTGTCTGAAATTTTTTAGAGTGAATGGAGAGGTGAGATTAGGTGATGCACTATTAATTGTGTGGGTGTCAGAAGCTCATGCAAAGACATGCCAATTACAGTAGTGAAATAGATGAAATTACTTGCTCCTTCTGAGAAATTTGATGATATAATAATATTATTGATTACTAAGAGCTCTTAATTGACAGGCTGGTAATCACAAGCAATGAAGCAGTTGGTCCTATTCACTTACAAGAGCTGTCTGCATTTGCTGCAGAACTTCTTGAACTGGTAGAGCAAAGACTGGCCACTTGAACTTTGCATACACTTGGTCACTGCAATCTTGGGCTGGTGAAAACCAGAAGAGAAGCTTTTCACAATGTCTAGCTAGTGACAAATCATAGTCCCCTCAAGAAAATATGGAAGAGACTGAACACAGTTGGTTAATCGATCTCTCCAGTCTTATTCATACTTCATTGTGTTATCTGTTTTTCATCAGTCCTTGTCAGTTAACCATTAACCATCAATATAGTTATAAATGATTTTATTCTGTTAAGTAAATAGTATAGAGTTGGTGTTATCTCAGGAAACAGATCCACAAAAGTATCCCAAGGTTGGGCAAGGTTGACAAAAGGAAATGAAACAAGTGGTTGTGGTCCGCCTGGGGCTTATAGGCTGTGATGTGTAGGGGGTAACCTTGATCAGAGTGGTGTTGATTAGTTCAGGTAGCATTGAAGAGTGGTCTGTTGGGCTGCAATGTCAAATGAATTGAGTATGTGTAGGTTGCACGGTCAACCAAGTTGACACAAGATGCAACAAGATAATTATATGACATTGATCTTGCTCCCATTTTACGCCTTCTCTGTTTTCCTCATCAGGCAATTAAATTGTGTAATTTCCTTCTTTAATTCTCGTGATGTCTCATCTTTAATGACTCAAAGTTATGCAAAGTTTATCCAGGAAGCATAATATAGACTCTGTATGCCATAACAAAAGCTCAGCAAGCTGATTGATAAGAGTAAGATTAGTAATTTCAGCTTTTGTATAAAATACGTACTTATGTCATGAAGCACATTATTGTGAGCTGGCCATAAATTCAGCTGTTTTCTCATTTTATTTTTATTATGGTATTATATCCAATTTGTTCAATTTTTCCAGATAAAGTGTTTTGAGCAAACACTACAAAACTGGGCCGGCTCTTCAGAGACAAAGACCAGTGCTGACATTACTCACTTCATGAATAACATGGGACTCGATAATTGCTTTATGACCTATAAAATGTTTTTAAAAATTCTCATTCAGTGATGGGCCATGATGGCGGCCTGATTGATTGATTAACCAACGGAGTTCCCATTTGATTTATAAATGTAACTTCCGAGTCAAAATGTTTTGGAGAATTACATGTATCTTTCAACCAAATCCATTGGTTTCTTGGGTATGGTGTATATTGCATGGCTGGTTTGGGCCATAAAAATGTCAAATGAGTTTAAATCAGAACACTCGGCTGCAACTTGTTGTTAAAAAGGCTTCACAGACTACTGACTAAGCTTTTTGTGTTCTCCTGGGGATTCTCTGTAACTGCAAATAAAACGCAATTTATTGAACATTAATATTTTCAACACTTTCAGGACTGCTCATTGCCACTGAGTTGTAATAGTTGCCTTTGAATTGTTTTATTTTACTATTTCTGGTAATAAGCATGACCGGAGACGGAGGATGAGCTGTTTTCAAGATGTCAGAAAATATTTTGAAAGGGATTGTAGAATGTACATAGCTGTGAAATGTGGAAGAGATTCAATTGATTCATGTATAACAGAATACAAATATATATATGTACGTATGTAGGCCTATCATTTTTCTCGTAAAAGTTTCGAAGTGACAAATTTGATTAGAAAATCATGTCAATATATGTCACAGAAATGTTTTCTTATTTTCTTACCTTAGCTATCTGATTGTATATAGATCATTTTTTGTTATATTATGAATGATGATTGATTGAGAATTGAACTTAGGTTGCTGAAAAGGATATAATGTGATGAAAACTAAATAAAGATCGATATAAATATATAAGAGGTCAATCTATCAGCTCACACATTCATGAAATTCTTGTGATCTAATGAACACTGCATGCAGTAGCTCTGCTCTGCTGGATGGTGTTATTCTGCAATATATGTATATCATTCTGACTTTGAAGAATCATTTATAACAATTTAGTTCTATAGGCACCACGATCAAGGCATTAGTAAGAAGTTGTGCTAAAAAGTATGCAGCTAAATTAATACCTGCTTTAGGAGAACGCCAAGAGCAAGTTTTGTTAAAATTTAGGACCAAGATAAGCATGCGAGATTATTTCAGCTATTAGGGAGTAACATCAGTGTACTATTAGGAACATTTCATGTGAACATGCCATGCAACCATGTAATGGTCACATGACCCCTGGTCACCTTGGCCACTTGAAATGACCTTTAGTGCACAAAATGAGTCCCTCTTGTGCCTTAAGGTGGCAAGATATAGATTAAGCTTGAGCAAGGTTCATCAAGGCCATTGTATTTGGTTTTTGTTTAAAATTGTCAGTTGTTATTTCATGAACGAAAACCTGCAGTTGCCTTGTTTCCGAAAGATAATTAATCTTAAAATATATCTTTGCATCTAATAGCATTCATGTGAGACTCTTCCATTCTGATATAAATTACAGAGGGTTTAGGGATTGTTACAAAAAGAATTGGGAAAATATCTAAAGAAAAAAAAGGAATTTTTCCTCATTCTCATGAGGACACATCTGTTAAAAACTACCTTTAGAGCATTACATTTTGCATTTCAAGAGGTACAGGTATATTCTGCACATGGAAGACTATAGCTTATGAAAAAAGTGTCTCACTTTGGAGATGAAATTTTCCTTGACAATGATGATACTTTTTGAGTCTTCTTGTTCTGATTCATTCTAACATTTCATGTCATTGTGCATTGCATTTCAGGAATTGCATTTACATCCCTTAAGAGTATCTCATAAAAAGAAGCTGCACTGAAATTTTCGGATGTTCCCATCTCAAACAGAAGTGTATTACCAAGAGAGCATTTGTGATTCTTTAGGTTAAATTCAGCAAGTGTCAAAATTAATGTGCTCGGTATGTGAATTTCAAAGATATAGTGCTCAGGTGTTGTATTGTTATCTTTCTAACTCCTATGAAGTAGGTTATGGATTTATATTGTTATGAGAACAAAAAGAGTAGAAGGAGAAAAAAACACTAGAGTGAAAAAAGTGTGTACTTGCCTGTAGGTATAAATGAGCAGCAAATCACCTTTGAGTTTTCACTTTAAGGGACGTTGTTCTCCATTGCACATTCAGGGAAAGGTTTAGAATTTAAATGAGGAATAATTAATATATATGGCTTATGGTGAGACATTGATGATATAGAGAAAGAGAAGAGTGGTACTCCAAAAACTCCAAAAACTAGTTACTAATGGCTTGGAGAGATGGATGGAGTGTTACTGTAGCGCAATTACTTGTAGCTGTGGGTGTCAAAAGCACAAGCACAGACATGCAAATTGTGCGAGTGAGATAGGAGGAAATTGCTCGCTCTTTCTGAGCAATTGAATGATATATTGATTACTAGGAACTATGTGTTGACAGGCTGGTAATCACAAGTAATGAAGCAGTTGGTCCTATTCACTGACAAGAGCTGCCCACAATTCCTGCAGGACTACTTGAACTGGCGGAACTAAGACTGGCCACTCCAACTCTGCATTCACTTCTTCATTGCTACAGTCTTGGCCCTGATGAAAAGCAGAAAAGAAGCTCTTCACTGGTCCAGATTGAGATCCATTATATTGGATAGCGGCTCAGGTGCTGTTTTTCGTAAGATGGAAAAGACATATTGAATGCCTGTCATTGTTGGTTTTTATGTTTGTTTCACAACTACTTCATCTTTTGCGAGATTTCATTATTCTCTTTCTTGATGATTTGTGTAAAATGGCCATATTGTGATCTGTGATGAAGGTGGCTTGGTTGATTTCACCGAACTACCCTTAAAGTTCTCGATTCCATTTGATTTATGCAGGTCTGAGTCCAAGTGTTTTGGAGAATTATTTTTCATCTCAATTCATTGGTTACTTGGGAATGGAATTTATAGCATTTCTGGATAATGTGGGCCATACAAATTGTCAAATGAGTTTCAATCAAAAAAAAAAGATAAGATAAGATAAGATAAGATAAGATAAAACTTTATTTCACGTCGGTGATGACAATAAAAACAAGAAACATAAGCTACAAAGCTTTTAACCGACAAGTAAAATAACACAACAATAAGGCGATAATATGATATATACAAATGAGAAATGAAAAAGGTGAAACTCAAGTTACATTACAAAACAAGTTAGCGTCATTTGATTTTAATTTGCTTTAAGATAACAAGTTAGCGTCATTTGATATTATATGGAGTTTCTCAAACATAGTATACACAAAGTACAGTCACAGTTCTTCAGGAAATTACTTTTTAGTAGAGCTGACTTAAATGAACTAAATTCTTCACAAGATTTTAGATAGTTAGGGAGTGAATTCCATAATGAAGGACCTTGAAACCTTATTGACTTTTTACCATATTGAATGGTATTAAACTGACAAAGTACAATTTTGTTACTGTCGCGCATGTTATATGGAGATACCTGCTTCTCAAAAAAGTTACTTTCCATTGGTGGTGCCAAGTTATTTATAACTTTAAACACAAATTCCACTAAATTATTTGTATGGTTTACATACAGCATCTTTTTACCCGTTTTTATCAATAAGTCATCATATGTGCTCTCATAGTCATTACATACTAATCTTAAGGCCCTTTTATTCAGTTTCTCAATTTTTCGACTCTGGCCGAGAGAGAAAGTATTGTACGCTAAGGAACAATACACAAAATTGGAAGCCACAAATGCCTCATATACCGTGAGTCTGCCTTCATAGTCAACATATTTGCATATTCTTTGCAATGCATTTATTTGTCTTCCTGCCTTTTTTGATATTATTGAGACATGGTGGTTAAAGTTTAACTTTTGGTAAATGTGGATTCCCAGCAGCTTGACAACTGGTTCAGATTTAATAGTTTTATTTTCCGCTTCCAATTCTATTTGTTGGTTGTCTCGACTGAAACATATTGCCTGGAATTTGGAAGGGTTGGCTTTCATATAATTAGCTTTGAACCAAAAAATTGCCTGTTCAGAGGCTTGCTCAAGCTTATTCTTCACAACCGATAAGTTTTTATGGGAGTATGACAGAGTGTTATCATCAGCATAATTATAAACTTCACATGTCTTCTTTAAGTCCAATAAGAAATCATTCATGAAAATATTAAAAAGTAATGGACCCATAAGTGATCCTTGTGGGACACCATTTTTTAAGTTTAGCCACTCACTGCGGATATTTCCTAATTTTACAGCTTGTTTTCTATTTTGCAGATGATTCATAATATGTGAGCATGCTTCTTTTGAAACACCATAGGCATGTAACTTAGCTATTAACAGTCCATGTGGCAAACTATCAAAAGCTTTAGAAAGATCAATCAGAATACACCCGACATGGTAATTATCATCCATCGCCTTCCTCCAATTTTCAATACATTTAACAAGTACATTATTACAACTATAGAGTTTACGGTAAGCCGAGAGATCATTTGACAGTGACTGAGACATAAAATTAAGTAACTGGTCACATAAGATTCCTTCAAAAATTTTTGAGGTTGAAGGAAGTACACTCACAGGCCTGTAATTTTCTTTGGCTAATTGGTCAGACTTTTTGTAGAGAGGAGTTACCTCAGCCTTTTTATTATAGTCAGGGAAATTACTTGTTAAAATACATCTATTTATTATTGGCGTGAGATTTACACTGATAGCGTTGCAACCTTTGTTTAGGAATTTGGGGGAAATGTAATCAAAACCAGTAGCTTTGTTTGGTTGCAGGAGTTTAAGTTTGTTTAGGACAGCTGTTTGATTTACAGGGCTGAAATTGAATGGTTGTACATTGTTTTTTGAGTAGCTTTGGATTAGTTTAACACTTGGCTGCAACTTGTGGTTAAAAAAGGCTTCACAGACTACTGACTAAGCTTTTCTTTCCCTCGAGGGGATTCTTAGAGTGTCAAAGCATTAAAAGTTATTAGTTGTTCATATTCCTCAGCACTTTCTGGATTGCTCAATACATCTGAGTTGTAATAACTGCCTTTGAAAAGTCTTTTCACTATTCCTGTTAATTACCGAGACCTGAGATGAAAGAGACCAAAGGTTGTAAAGTTTAAGTTACTGGAACAATCTAATGTTAATTATAGAATAACATAATGATTTCATCTTACTTGACATCCATCAGAAACCTGTAGAAAATAATCAAACACATTTTTAAGCCGGGTTTATGACACCTGAAATATACTAACAGGTTTTGATAATGATTTTCAAAGGTAGGGGAAGAGGGGGTGAAAAGTCACAGGGGTAAAAAGTCACAGGCCTTTTTGACCAACTTGCAGTGACCTAATTCTTAAGCTTAAATCATAATTTGGGACACTTTTACGAGAAGAATGTCTGCAGGGAATACCAAACTTATACTCATTGTGCAAAGTTGGTTTTTACCCACCTCATGCATTTTTACTGTCGCAAACAGGTTTTATTGATTCTGAACTTTCTCTATTAATGTCTGGTCACTGTGACATAGGAAGTTGTGCTAGTGTTTCAAGGTCTTTTGGATAATTGTCTTTCATGCTGTGAACCCATTTTTTGCCATTAGGTCACCAAGTTGCCATGATCATGTGTTGAATTTAAAAAACAGCTGAGGGGTGAAATGTCACAGTGTGATATTTTACCATAGGGTACCGGGAAGTCAGTATTCTGTGCTAAGGAAAGTAAAATATTCCACACTAGAAGCTTTTAGCTTACAATCTTATCATCATCCATCATCAATGATACCGATGAGAGAGCATTGCAGCAAAATTTCATTTCGCAAACTTTGGGCAATTTCCGATGCCGGCTTTGCTGATGGTGCATTGTCATTGCATGCTTATAGCTTTGCAAGGCTCACTATAAATTTCATGCACAAGGATGACTATCAAGTCTAGGTCTGCATATTGCCTCGTATAGTGTTGTATATTCACAACAATTGCATGTGACTTTTTACCCCAAGGTTGTGACTTCTTGACCCTGACATGGGGTAAAAAGTCACATCGGACTTTGCCTTAAATAATTGTGAACTGACTAAAGCCTATTTACAGCACAGCAGCTATCATGTGATACAACTATAGTCAACTAAATACTGCATAATTGTGCCAAAGGTCATTCAGATATAACAAACACCTGCTCTGTTCTGGGGCTTTTTCTGAATTTTGTGACTTCTGACCCCCGCCTCCCCTATATTGAAAGAAAATGCATTAAAGTCCATCGGTTAGAAATAAACATGATTAACTTAAAAAATATATCCAAATAGATTCCTTCCATAATATTTTGCACGAATCAATTGAAATTATTCTTCCATAACTTATGATAATTTGCACAAATCAATTCATATTATAAAAGGCTGGTTTCTTTGCTAATACAAACTGCAGAAATTAACTGATATTTGGATATCATTTAATAAATATATAATATTTCCCTTCACAGAGTGAAGACCAGGATATTTATTGAATTACAGTGAATGACAAGGTTGATTATAGGATCATGTCACAGTAGGATTTCATTATTGATTGTGGTCCTCACAAACTGTGCAAAATTCAGATAATATAATTATTTCGCGATGAAGAACATTAAAATTCTAGGTTCCACCACTGAAAAGGGTAGACTGTGTCCATGATTGTAAACAAAATGAAGATATGGTTTGATGTGATAGGGGAAAATGATACCACAACATCCTGACTTCCTTGTCATAACATGGACCATATGCATAATGCAATGCAGAGAAATGAAGTGAAATATCAGAGAACCATTTGCATGATTCCAGTTTGGAGACGACTAGCACAAACCGTTTGCAAAATGTGAAAAAAGCATACATAGTTTCTCATGACTCATCAATGAAAAATTAGTGATATATTGCTTGTTGGTTTAGTTCATTACTTGTGGATTTTTTAATGCTGAATATGATCAGTTCTTTTAGATATAATCTGTCAGTACAAAAGTCACCATTCACACAAACTTTCTGAATGAATAAGCATGACTTGAAGGTATTGAACTGAGAGACATCATGGGTCATTTTCTCCTCATTTGTCATGGAACAACAGTAACTATCCTGAGAAAAAGAAGGTAATTGCACAATTGCCTGATGAGGGAAACAGAGAAGGTGTAAAATGGGAGCAAGATCAATAGGCCAGTGGCCAACATGGATGTCACAGGCACATGTATTGATGTGGCAGGCTCCCTTGTTGGGCGACAGAGTTTTGCTACAAATATTTGCAGTATTTGAAAATGTGAGGCCTTCCCTGATTTTATGCAAACCTACACAACTAATCAACAACACCCTGAACAAGGTTGCCCCCAGACACTGGAACCTGTATGGACCCCAGGCTGACCACAGCCACCTGTTACATTTCTTTGTGTCTACATCGGCCTCCCTGCCCCATCTCGTATACTTTTATTGATTATAAACCATATACAGCTGCAGTTCCAAAACTTCTCAAGTTTCTCACTACCTGTTAATGCAGCTATGCTATTTTAAATGTGTAACATGTCGAGGACTCCCAATCTCTCTCCCATCTCACAAATCAACCCTCACTGAGTGCACAGAACTGGGCTTAGTGGGCTGCACTTAACCATATCTATCTTTCAATATATAACTAGAAGACTAAACTAAATGCTCTTCAAGGGGTCAGATTTAGTGGATAGAGGTTTGCACCATTTCATACAAGGTCGGGTAATGCTTGCATGACCTTTGGTGACCTTGGTCATTTAAAATGACCATTTGCGAACAAAATGAATCTATCCTGTGACTTAAGGGTGGCAACCAGTGATCAGCTGTGAGCATGCTGCATAAAGGTCACACCATGTACATTATATATATTTGATATTTGTTGGTTTCAAATGGATGCACAATGTGATAAAACACTTGTCACGGATCCTAAAATGATTTCCATGCATGCTGTTCAATAATTTAGCCAATTATCTGGGTGATTCAAATGACCTTCTGCACTCAAGATTATTGTGGCTCGAGATAAACAATTGTTGCAAACAACAACATTATGTGTTATATAACTGGAACAGGCTATTATCTGTTTTTGAAAAGTCATATAATTCACTGCAACAATGCTAAACTAAATCTGACAATGCAAATTCCTTTGACGGGACCATTACAATCAGGCAGTCTAAACGATGACCCATGTAAACAAAAGATGAAAATTGCACATTATGTAATATAAAACTGGTGTAGCTCACCTTTTCTTTTCCAGAAAAGAGTCACTGAATTCACTGCAACAATGTTAATCTAAATCTGACAACATGAATTGTCCAGGTGGGAATTCTTAAAATTAGCCAGTTTTTAGTTTTATTCTTGGAATTATTTATGCAACTTTAAATGTATTTTAAAATGTATGTGAATTCTTTGGTCACAACTGTATGATGATTACAACAGTAATGGCAATGCTATAGACCAGTGCCAGTAGTGTTTAAGGATTCTGGTTTTTGGCAGATCCAATTTCCTACATGCCACTGAGTTGTAATTAAAAAGACAATGCCACAATCAAGGAGAGATAGGTGCCACATAACACAGCGATTCAAAAATGTCTATCTCTGTCATTCCACATGATATCTAATAATTTCTGTTATTTCCAAATGCTATGCAGACCAATATTTTCAATTTAATCTAAACATATGAAACCTGACATTGTGGTTATACAATCAAACTTGCGGGCTTCTGAAAAATGAAATCACTTCATATATATATCTGTCCTCACAGACTGTATGTGAACCGACATGTCCAATAATATGATAATAGATCTGGGATTCTGGGTTTCTCATTTAATCAAACTGGACTTGATATTGAGTTAGTCAAAACTAACTTTTTTAAACAAACATTCTCTGATATTAATCAGAACAGAATATGAGGCATGTGTGGTTGACATAGAAATAAATATATATGTATAGAAATGCATTGAAATGGTACATTAATTTTGAAACATTATTCCTTCTTATATTTGGCACTGGTTGCTGCATTGCATGGTATTTATTACACATCACAATTTACCTTATCTCAGTAACCTGTTACAGGAGTTTTTTTTTATTTAGCATGCGATTCTGATCTTGTGACTTGCTAACAATGTTATATTGCACATATTTAACAAAGAAAAAAATCCTGTAACTATATCTTTTAACATCTTGCATCCATAATAGAAATTGTTCTTCCTCTTTTTACTAAATGTGGATATGTAGCTTCACTTCAAATGCCAGGCGTCTATGTGAGACTTTCCATTCTAATACAAATGACAGTGGCTTCAGACAAAAATTTATAAAATATGAAAGACATATATCACTTTTTCTCATTTCCATAAGAGACATCCATAAGAGACATTGAGCAAACAGTATCCTTCAGAGCATTTGCAGTTTCTAAGGAAATTTATTGAGGGATACATACATTTCAAATGTGAAATACCGTAAACAGATAACCTGATCGGTCACAGATTGATCTGGCTCCCATTTTACACCTTCTCTGCCTCATTAGCCATTAATACAGATTTCCCAGCTTCTCACTTAGGAATGACATTCAGCCTACCATAGTTCCATGACCAATAAGGAGCAGATCACCAAGGACATCTTCAACTTACCCAGGACATCTTCAATTCTATATTTTAATTTAAGAGTGCTGAGATTGTTCGTGAAGTTTACTAATATGTCAGCCATTCGACAAACACAAATAAGGGTCCTCAATTTCATGTATAGCTGAATGGATGAACCGGTTTTTTGTGCGCCTGTTTGCAAAATCCATATTTGAGCATCTTGTCAAGAACTCTTTACATGTGCCATGCATTTTTAGACTTCACTTTTCAATAATTATAGTGATCATTAATTCTAAACACTATCCAGGTTCGCCTTGACCCGACATAATAATTTGTTTGTGATGATTTTTGTAATATGCCCAAATTGCCCATGTTGTGATCTGCTATAATGGAGGCCTGATGGATTTTACTGAATGACCCTTAAAGTTCTTGATTCCATTTGATTTATATTAGTCTGAGCTCAAGTGTTTTGGAGAATTATTTTTCATCACAATTCATTGGTTTCTTGGGAATGGTATTTATTGCATCTCTGGGTAATGTGAGCCATAAAAAATGTCAAATGAGTTTAAATCAAGACACTTGGCTGCGACTTGTGGTTAAAAAGGCTTCAATGGCTCCTGACTAAGCTTTGTGTGCTCTTGAGGGGATTCTTAGTCTGTCACTGCATTACAAGTTATTAGTTGTTCATCAATATTCCTCAGCACTTTCTGGATTGCTCATTGCTTCTGAGTTGTAATAACTGCCTTTGAACAGTCAATTTTATAATTCCTTTAAATTATCAAAACCTGAGATGAAAGAGGCCCCTGATAGTTTGTTAAGTTTGGGATGGTTGAGTTACTAGAACCATCCTGTGATAATTATCAAATAACATAATAATAGTATCAGAAACCTGTAGAAAATAGTCAAACACATTATGTAAGCTTAGTGGGTTTATGACAGTGTCACCTGAAATATACTGACAGGTTTTGACAGCTTTATTTAATTGAAGTCCATCAATTGCAAGTAAAGAGTTGCTCATTTTGAAAGCTAATATGTCAGCCATTCAACATAAACACTGCTAATGACTAACTTGAAAAATATATCCAAATGGATTCCTTCCACAATATTTTTGCACCAATGAAATGGCAAAAACAATGGTTTCTTTTTCTGATATAAAAGATAGTCAGACTGCGAGATTAACCGAATTGTGGATATCACTAAATAGATATATATTTCCTTTCACTGAGTGAAGACCGGGATATTGAATTACAGAAAGTTTGGTTAAAGGAGTAGGATTTCATTATAGAATTTGGGCGTCTCAAACTGGAGAGAATTTAGATAATATAATTGTTTTGCAGCGATGTAAAGAAACATTAAAATTTTAAGTTCTACTAGAAAAGGTAAACTGTGTCCATGCTTGTAAACAAAATGAAGATGGTTTGATTTGAAGTGATGGAGAAACAGGATTTGACACCAGGTTGGGTCACAATATGATATTGCTGCAGATATAAGTTTTTTCTGTCCTGACTTTGCTTCGTATTATGAACCATATGAAATGCAGAAAAACATAGTGAAATATCAGAGGACATTAGCATGTATGTAGTTTGGAGATGACTTGTACAAACCACTTGCAAAATGTGAAAACACATATATAGTTTCTCATGACTTCTACAAAATATAAGACTGATATATTATTGCTCAATGGTATAATTCTTCACAAACAGCAATTGAAAAGCTTATTCTGACCAGTTCAAGAACTTTAATTAATCATCCAAATGCAATATAAAAGTCACCATACAAGTAAACTTGCCAAAGGAAGTGGCATGACTAGAAGGTATTGACGTGAGAGACATTTTGGGTCATTTTCTCCTCATTTGTCATGGAACAACGGCAACTTTCTGAAGAAAAAAGGGAAATTGTGCAATTGCCTGATGAGACAAATAGAATAGGTGTTGAATGGGAGCAAGATCAATAGGCCAGTGGCCAAAAGGAATTTCATAGGCACAAGAATTGATGCGGCGGGCCCCTCGCTTGGATAACAGAGCTTGGCTATACATATTGCTGCTTTTGAAAGTGTAAGGGCTTCCCAGTGAGGCCATCCAGTGAGACCTTCCACTGATTCCATGCAAACCTACACAACTAATCAAGAACACTCTGAACAAGGTTACCCCCAGACACTGGACCCTGTATGGACCCCAGGCTGACCACAGCCACCTGTTACGTTTCCTTGTGTCTACATTTCCCTCCCTGCTCCAACTGGGATGCCTTTATTGATCGTTGACCATATACATCCGAAGTTCCAAAAGTACCGGTTAATAAAGGAAAAACTAATTTCATACATAAAGATGTTTCTTTTTACTGCTAGAGCAGCCACCTCCTCAGGAGACCTAATGGTTGCCCCCTTACATGCATTTTCCGATAACTTTCGGATTAAGGTGTTGTTTTCAGTTTTGGAGATTTCTACACTCAGTGCTCACTGGTGCATGAAAAAATTGCTTGTCACAAGACCACTTGAACAACAAACAATATGATCATTCCGTTGCACTTCTTGTTTCCCTGTAGTAACAGGAACCCTATACTTTGAATAGAATGTAACAATCCATTACTATTCTTTTTTGCCCACTCTTTTCTTGTTTTTCTGATGTTTTCATCATCATGTCCATTTCTACTCAACAGGAGTGAGTGAGACCATAGTACTACACCTGAGCACTATATCTTAATTTATTTTCACCTGTCAATCACACCGATGGCTGCTGTTGGCTTCCTGAAGAGTTAGATCAGAATCTCTTGGTAATACACTTTTGTGAGGTGAGAGCATGACCAAGTTATTTTTTTCCATTTCAGCTGCTTTTCTCAGTATATAGTGCTCCTCGGAGGATGAAATACAGATAAGAATAGTAATCTAACCGAAATAAATTCTCTAAATTTGGAATAAATCTGAACACAAAAACATATTATGCTGAATTTGTGAATCTGTATGGCCTACAGTGCCGCCTGTAAGTGAAACGCATGAAATGGTGCCATTGCATCAATGCTAAACATACGCAGCAAAACTGCTTTTGGAAGCATGAATTCTTATCTGATGAGAGGAAAACATGTTGGGTCATAAAGGCCGATATGTTAGGCATGTGGGATAACAATGGCAGCCAATTTTCTTCGCTGTAGTTGGAGTTAGGTATGGGTCAAAGTCTTTGATAAGTAAGTGAAACACAGGTCCAATGTTATTTAATAGGGAAGGGTGGTTCACTTACTTATCAAAGACTTTGACACATACCTAACTCCAATTACAGCGAAGAAAATTGGCTGCCATTGTTATCCCACATGCCTCACATGTCGGCCTTTACGACCCAACATGTTTTCCTCTCATCAGATGAGAATTAATGCCTCCACAAGCAGTTTGGTTAAGGATGTTTAGCATTGATGCAATGGCACAATATCATGCGTTTCACTTACTTACAGACGGTACTGTATATAGTGTGAACGGAAGTAACCTCTTCAATGTTCTATTTAAAAAAATGGCTTATGAATACTTACGATTCTTATTACAAAACTGACGGGCAAGAAAGACTCATTCAGAGGCAAATTTTGGCCTTACTTTCTGTCGTTTAAGAATCCACTCTAACTTTCAGACAACTAAGAAGTATTTGTGAACAAATAATTTATGGTACTCGTCTAGTGTCTAATGTTGTCTCCATTGTGTTTTGCTGTACAACTGTTGAAAAGATTGTTACAAATGTTAATTCATGAAAATTTAAAATAAAAAAGACAACACAATTTATACTTTAGCAGAAAAATATCAAAATGACAGGAAGAAGAGGCGTAAATATTGGTTTCAAATGCACCTGGGAACGTCAAGTGAAGAAAAGCAAATTTGCAATTAATGAGTGTCTCTGAAAAAAGTAGGTGCCCTAGTAACGCCAATTTGCCGATGATTGAGAGACCAAATCGGTCCAATGGGACACCGTTTGGTCTCCCAGTTACTATGTTAAAAAACCCACTTTTTTTTTCTTTATTCATGAAGTGGAAAACATGTGAGCAAACTAAAGGAATTGGGCACAAATGAGGCACTAGCTAAATCAAGACAGGAAGATATATTCGATGTTTTTGTTGCCTGTGGGATGTGTCTAACAACCGAAGATGTTTTATACATTTTTAAAGTAAGGCTACTGGGTGACAAAGTGGTTTTAAGGTTCCGGCGGTCACAAATGAATAAAAATAATACCCTATAAGACAATACTAGCATATGCAATTCGAATTTGGAGATTGCAGAAGCATAGCCATTTTGCAAACAACATACAGATGAGGCGAAAACGCAATAGTTGACCTTGTACATCTCACTTATTTTGATAATGATGTGGCATGCAAATAATCTTTTCTTTTATAGTATTTGCATATTTTGAAGAAATACATTATTAGTGGGAGCCTATTCCAGAATCACATGACAAATTCCAATTAACGTACATCAACAGGAGTGATTACAAATTGGTATAATTTGTTTTTACAATGTGTGCTTTTAGCAGTTAGACATAAGATAGAAGTAGGACCGAATCTACAACTTATAGAACCCACAACACCAAACAATAACTGTGAATTTTGAGAAAATGTTTTTCATAATCAACTGTCAAATTGGAAGGAATCTGTGACAAATATATCAAACACACATTTCTATGGCATTTCTTTGATTTGTCATATACTAGTATACAAGTGCACTGAAGCCATTTGCTAGCCCTGATACGTCATGTCTCTCAATGATTAGTATGGCCGCCTATGTTCCGCCATCCTATATTCATCACAAAATCCGTGGCCTTATATGAACATTCCATGCAAGGAACGGGTAATGGTTTCATGAGCTTGGGTGACCTTGGTCATTTGAAATGACCTTTTGTGCACAAAAGTATTCCCTCCTGTGGCAATCCATGGATTAACTGTGGGCATGCTGCATCAAGGTCACACCATGTACAGGGTGTCTACAGAAAAACACAATTTGATTTGTTTGCAGTTAATTTTGTGCCAAACATCATTATTCGACAAAACATGAATGTATTTGAACAGTATAATCAGAAGAGTCAAATTACCCGATATTCGCACCCCTTGCAGTGGTAACTTCCTGCAGATGAGACCAAAATGATGTGAAAACATGCTTGATGCACTCCGCCAACATTTTGCCCCATGCAGACATGATGGAGACCTTTAACTTTACTGTGAGGGTTGGGATAACTTGCTGGATGCTGTCTCCCAATTTGCCGATATTGAGTAATCCACTGGGTCCAGCTCGGGAGACAAGGGGTGGCACTCTACCTTGCTCAACAGGTTTGTTTTGAGGCACCCCTGAGTCTTCTATGCAGTATGAATAGGTTCTCCACCTTGTTGGAAGATGATTTTGCCACAGAATGAGTTTTTTTTCTGAGGCCATGGCATCACAAATTCTTTCACAATGTTGTTATAAGCATTTGCATTGATTTCAGTGCTCTGATCAATGATAATTTGACACATTTTTGTGATTTTATTGTCATCAGAAGACTCCACATTGAAGACCAGGTGTTAGGTCCCTAATTTGAATTGTCGGCAGCTTGAGTCTCAGCAAATGTCCCACTACTCACAAATGATTCATTCCTTCCCTTACAAGCACCATAAATGGTGAAAAATTTCTAATCAACAATGAGGAAGACAGGACAACCGTAGTCAGCTTGAAGGAAGGCAAGCACTTTCGCATATCTTGCTTCCGTTTTGACATTAGTAGTGATCTAATTCACAAATAAACATATTTGAAATAGATCTAATATGGCTGACTATCGAATCCACTCTTATAAATGTCAAGACTTATCACCAAATTCTGAACTTATATGAGTACAAAAAAGAAGACAAGTGACTGTCCTCTTTTTCTGTAGACACCCTGTACTTTATATGTGTTGTTTGTCTGTTTCGAATAGGTGCATGGAGTGATAAAACTTTTATCTCAGATCCTGAAATGATTTAAATGCAAATTGTTCACTAATTTAGCCATATTGTTGTCCAGGGTAGGAACATAATTATGTGGTTCTCACAGCAAGAAGATATACTTTACTTGTACATAATAATAAGTAGCATTACTCAGTGCATTTGACCGAAATGACCATATTAACAAATATTTACAAGGAGGGCGAAGGATGAATGCTTAGCATAAAGGAATACCGGTATCAGAGGATTTTACAAGTTGGTGCAATTTTTAAGTGACATTGGAGTACTATAAGAACTAAGTAATATGACCATGCCGTGAAGGCAAATGCAATTACAATGTCCACATGACCTTGGTGACTTCAAATGACCTTCTGCACACAAGATTATTCCCTCTTGTGGCTCAAGGTTCAAATTCCGGATTAACCCTCCGCATAATGCATCAAGGTCACAGCATGTAGGCCTATGCATTGTTAGTTTGAGAAGGGAGAGTTGTGCCTTTTTTGTGCCTTTTTATTGGTTCAAGCTAATAACCAAAACAAACAGACAGAGTAGGTTTTATAAGCAATATGTTATACCATGTCCCAGTGGTGCTCCTGGTTTGCGAGTTGTTTTACAAAACCCAGTTTCTTCTTATGAAAAAAGCTGTTTATCTAAAGAGATCATTAATTTTGATACCTTACATGAAGCATTTTGACCACTGATGATTATCGTCTAGATGGGACCTCAGCAATTTAATCAGTTTTTGTGTTTCAATCTTTGATATTCAATCACGTCTAAATGTTTTGAAATATATATGGACATTGGACAACTTCAATATTCTCCGTTTCAATATTCTTTAGACAAAACTATATGATGATTACAACAGTAATGGCAATGCTAGATCAACGCCAGTAACGTTTAAGGATTGTGGTTTTTGGCAGATCCAATTTTCTCACATGCCACTGAGTTGTAATTAAAAAGACAATGCCACAATCCAGAAGAGATAGGTGCCACATAACACATGGATTCAGAAATATCCCTGTCATTCTATATGACATTTGATCATTTCCGTTATTCCCAAATGCTATGCCGACCAATATTTTCAATTTAATCAGAACATCTGAAACCTGACATTGTGGTTATATAATCAAACTTGCGAGCTTTAGAAAATGAAATTATGCCTCATATATATATCAGTCCTCAAATGGTGGATAGGAGGACATGGCATAGACTGAATGTATGTGAACCAACATGTCCAATAAAGTGATTGTAATCTGGGTTTCTCATTTCAAACAAAATTGGACTGGATATCGAAACTAACTTTTTTAAACAATCATTCTCTGATGTTTATCTCAACAGAATAAGAGACATGTGTGGTTGACATGAAATGTAAATATTTGATTTATTCCATATTTAGGGTATATACAGAATATCTGAGTGATGAAATTATGTTTTACATTACCCGTGCTTAATAGTAACAGTATCATACATACTAAATGCTTTTAAGATCATGTGAATCTAACAAAACAGTCATCGCAATTAATATATGCATGTAGTGATGAAAAAATTAAAATCCACAAGTGGAAGACTTGCTTATGTGGAATGTGCCAGAGCTTCATTTTGAGCCATTTAGATTGTAACATGCATAACCTCCTAACAAACTTCGTCTCAGGATGATGTAAATCAAACGGAGAATATAAGACATTTTTTGGCCTATTAGTAATTTCGATGACATATATATGTCCTGACTACGAAATAAAAAATTTTGCTTTGCATATCTGCATCTTTTCAAACTTGGGGAAAACGGAGGGACTTGGGAAAATGTTCCTCCCACTAACCAGTGGGTAGTACCCATATAACTTGAAATCTTATAATATGGAATTACAGAGAACTGGGATGGGTGTTATCACATTCACCGGTGAAAAAAATCAAATATCTCTACTTGACACTTACTTAAATGAGTGTTTCACACTTTTACCTAATCAGCTTATTCATATACTAAGGTTGAGTGAAATTAAATAATATTTTATTTGAGTATTTCATGATGCTGTTATATAGTCTACAACTGATCGCAACCCAAACTGACCTTTGAAATGGCAAATGAGTCCAAAATGACTTGCAAGATAATGTAGATCTGTGTTAAAAGGCACTCATGAAATTACAGAACGATGCTCTCAGGTAAAAAAAAATTAATAAATTACTGATTTTCTTATTTTTCTTTACCTACAAACATAAAGTACCATATACACTACAGCTAGGTGGTGTGGATCAAAAAGTTATTGAAGATCTGCTCGGTTTGCTCTTGAAAGCAATAACAGGAACTCAAACCAGCAATGTCTCAGTAAACAGGTAAACACCTTATCTAGTACTTGGCCAACCGGCCGAGGCACCAAAGATCAGGAGCCTAAGGCCATATATAATATGAAGCAAGCCAACAAGCGCTTGTCGATAAATGGTAATATATAAATGAAATGGCACCGGGAGCAGCTGTTATTGGGTTACCAAATGACAATTGCGCAATTGATCATAAAATAAGACAAATGCTTTTGATGTTTTGCCAAAAGTAGTAAATGTGAGTAAGATCTAACGCAACATAGCATTTATCGTTTTATAAATGATTTGTGCATTTGCCAGATGTAGAAGTAGGGCAGTATCATTTATTTGATTTATTGCAACCATTCTGTTGAACATGAAGCTTAATGTTTCTTCTTCGTTTGCTCTATAGATAAACGAAAAACCCAGTTTTAAAATGGTAGTAATGGTTACGGACTTACTATATGAATGGGACATAACCATATTTAACAGTAAGTATAGGTCATTCAACAAAGACTGAAGGAATTATTGCCCTGAAATACTGCATGTGATTGGCTGACAGAGGTGGCAAATGCGTGGTATAAGCAGGGGTATAAGTTTTGAAATCAGGTGTGTTGTGGTTATTACATTGTGTACACTCAATCTAGCGGGGCAGGTATGTAAAAAAATAGTGCATTTATACATAGAAGCATGAAACTTTGTACACACTGAGAAAACATCTATACAAACATATTTGGATAGGGAGCCACTTCAGATTTAGCTTAGGTGGCTACTGGCAGCCATTTTCCAAAATGGCGGTCAATTCTTCCATTTTGCTGCTTTCTGTGTAGTTCCTACTTTGTACACACTGAGAAAACATCTATACAAACATATTTGGATAGGGAGCCACTTCAGATTTAGCTTAGTTGGCTACTGGCAGCCATTTTCCAAAATGGCGGTCAATTCTTCCATTTTGCTGCTTTCTGTGTAGTTCCTACGAAGAGAATACACATAAATATTGTTTTTTATTGCTTCCCTAAGTATTCAGAACATTATTATAACATTTTTTGGTAGCCTTGGTCTATTTCCAGGCTTGTTGGAATCCCTTTTGTTAGAAATATTGAGTCAAACACTGGATTTCGCGGTTACGGATGGTTACACCAATTCTCCATAAATCTCAAAATAAGTTACATACTTGAATTCCTTGTAAGAAGAGCTTTCAAATGAGTACCCGCATTAATGGGTTTCGTAAACTTGGTACGAAAATGGAAGGAAATAAAATAAAATGATTTTGAAGATTTTGTTTTTTCTTTAATTTTGGCAAAAAACTCACGGAAACTATTGATGCGACCATTCATTTGAAAGCTCTTCTTACAAGGAATTCAAATATGTAGTCAGTTTCAAAATCAATTGGGATTCCATGAAACTATGGGAAACCGCGAAAATGATACATTTCTTCAACAGTTCCAACAAAAAGGACCCTGACTACCCTAGAATTCATCAGTTCAATCTAGAAATCAATTGATAATGTTTCTGAGATCAGTAGAAGGAATGATGAGCACTGTTTTTATAATTTCAAACCATAGGCACTTCACAGAAAGAAGGAAAAGAAGATAATTAGCCGCCATTTTGGAAAATGGCTGCCAGGGGTCAACCAGGTCAAATCTGAAGTGGCTCCCTATCTAAATATTTTCTTTAAGACGTTTTTGAAATTTGTGCCAAGTTTCATGCTTCTATGTATAAATGCACTAATACTCCCCTATTCATGACAAATCTGCCCCGCTAATCTCTTGCCGAATAAATCGCTTATAGTATCACTGATAGATACATGTACGAGGGGCGTTCAGAAAGTTCACGGCTTTTTTTACATGGACACATGTTTTCAATCTACAACTATAAATTTTTTACAGGATAAAATTCAGCAGTTTTGGAATGGGTTTCCAAAATTTTGGAACATTTGGACATTTTTAAGCCATTCTGTGGTTGCCATGGAAACAGCAAGTTTGGCTAGGAGGAGCAGGTAGTACGGAGATCAAGAAAATCGATGAATTGCTGCTGAGAAAGACTTCTCTGTCACTTGTATTAGTAAGATTGACAATATTTGACACAGGAAATATGATTTTAGCTTCTAAATATACTTTCAAGCATACCAAATGTTTGTATTCTTACAGCGAACCAATGTGGGAAAGCACTCCTGCATGCCTGATTTGGCAAGAGCGATTCAGGTGCCAGAATTTGAGTCCTTAACTACATCAGGACTAATGACAAAGCATGGATTCACTGGTATGAGCAAGAGACCTAAAGGGACAGCATTATCCATCCCAGCTTTTCCTTTGACATATAGCTTTACATAAGACCTGGTTTTCCATTACCTTAATCACTGGGGGCAATAGTTTCAGGCACTGGAGGAGAAAAGGCTTTGGATGACTAAACTTTTCCTGGAATGCTTCAAGGAACATTTATTTCAACGCGTCAGGTGTATCAATTAATGCTCTTGTAGTACTTGCGAGTATTTTTAAAAGGTAATATTATATTTCTTGTGTTAATTATTGTCAATCTTACTAAATACAAGTGGTAGAGTGAGGTCTCTCTCAGCCGCAATTCATTGATTTTCTTGATCTCCGTACTACCTGCTCCACCTAGCCAAACTTTCTGTTTCCATGGCAACCACAGAATGACTTAAAAGTGTCCAAATTATCCAAAATTTTGGAAATCCATTCCAAAACTGCTGAATTTTATCCTGTAAAAAATTCATAGTTCTAGATTGAAAATAAGTGTCCATGTAAAAAAAGAGCCGTGAACTTTCTGAACGCCCCTCGTAATTGGTGATCATTTCCTTGATGAGTATTTGTGGCATACTTTTCAAGATGGTGCACCTCTCGTAAAAAAAAATGCACACATATATACCGTTAGAATTTTCCACTCATGAGGTACATGTTTCTGGCAGTGACCTAAATGTGTGAGAAATAAACAAAGTTTCTGCAGTTTCAGGTTCATACAAGTGATGATGCTGTTTTTTACTGTCTGTTTTTTAGTATCTTGAGTCTTGCAGTAGTAGTAATATGGAGAACACAGAAGATCCCACAGATTGTAAATGTTGCTCAGTAAAAAAAGTGATAAGAAAATGTGCCCACCATTAGCTTACAGCCATACTAAGCACAGGTATGCATTTGTAAACTGAGCAGTAATTTGTTGTGGAAATACGAGAATTTGCTAAAGAATAATAATATAGAAAGTTACAGAAAAGTGTGATAACCTTTGCAAGTTTGCATGTACCATGTTGCTCCGTTTCTTCTGGTAAATATTCAACAGTGGGCAATCTCAGAGGTGGTGCATTTAGAGTGTAGGATGCCCTCCAACCAAACCAACTGTTAAAAACCAAAACAGCACCCCACAGAGATAAAAGCATAGACCAAAGAATTCTGACTTTTGGTTATCTGGCATGGGCAGGGCAGACGTCTGTTAGGGTCATTCAGCGATTATAAGTTGGTTCTATCAGTGAATAGGATAAATAGTAGGTAGCTCTGAAAACTGTGGAAGAATTCTAATAGGCCATTAGATGTAGATCAATAAACTACATAACCAATGAAGTTTTGTAGAAATATACACAAAGCAATAAATGTACTATACAAATCGAAAAATCTTATTTGAAAGGGGGAGTATGGCAGCTCAATATTTTCAACTACCAATAATATTTTCAATATACAAGCATAAATAAAAATAACCAGTAGCATATACCGGTATAAAAAAAGCAAAAACAAATTTTTGTTTCACAAGTTGCATTTTTCAGAAGTGAGATGCAAATTGGGAATTCCTTTTTCTATGGACCAATATCGAGCTGCATGCATGTGCTGATCCTGCACTGTTTTGCTGGTCCTGCACTGTTATAAAGATTGGAACTTGGTAGCATTCCATCTGTATTGACTTCAAGTTAAGCAATCATATCGTGACAGCAGTTGGTCCCTGACCTATGACCTATGCCCTTTTACCATTGATGCCTGGCTGAATGGCTTGTGGGTGGCCATATTCCTGATGGCTTGTTCACAATTTTTTCCCCCAGCAGATCAGTGGTCCATAATTCACACAGCACTGGCCCTGCAACAACCAGTAGCCGCCCTGCTAAACCTTTCATGTTGGTTAATTCCACTCATTTTTTATTGATGGCTTTTTGCTAGTTTTTACTTAGCTTTTTTTGCAAACTACAGCTGCTACTTATTCTCATCGCATAGTTTGTATACCAAAATACTTCGCCTGATTTAGACATAAAAATAGCTGGTGTGAAATAATGAGGAAAACTCTCGTACTGTACATGTACATATTTTTTCATTCCAATGAATGAGAGCATGTCAAACAAAGTAGTGGTTTCATTAAACTTTCAACACATGCATTTGTATGGCAAAGGCTGTATGATAGTATTTGATACTGGCAAACGCAGTCAATATATTTTGCATCTTTTGGAATCATGTAAACCAGTATAAGTGGATATAAAAACAAACTGCTAAGTAACCTGCATTGCAGCTTTCATCTCAGAACTGGGTCTACCAAACAGTTCAGGTGTTTATCACATCAAGTGTGGGGAGGATAAATCTGTCATTTTCTGACGAAAGGGTATAATGTGTTATTGGCTCTAGTAAGTGGTTGGAGTATTTTCAATGGGATGGAAAAGCATACATGTCATTTGTACTACTATTGCTCCTTACTTCAGAAGCATGGTAAAAAGTAATAGATATCTTCAGCAACATACATGTAAGCCTAATTGCATTTGTAATACTTGACAGCAAAAAAATGAAAACGCTTTCCTATTACACTTGCTAAATTCCTTATAATTTTTCACATCAACCTATAGGCCTATATAACTTTTTTCACATCAACACTCTATGTATGAAACTGGTGTTGTAGTAGTAGTATAAACTTGAATATATTAACGTCTTTGATAGTTGGTGCAAGATAACACCACATACATGTTTAGAAGGAAAAATATAGTCATAAATGTTATAGACTAAGCTAAAGAAACCTGTTTGAACCATGTTTTCTTTTCATTTGCCACTTTCATCTACCATGCACTAAATCTCACCCCGATTCTCTTACTGCCCATAGATCAACAAAGCAAGCTGCAGTGGAGAAGTATCAATCAAGAAAACAAGTTGAGTCCTTTTTCCTGCACTCTAAAAAATTTCAGACAAAATTGGTTTTTTAGATTCAAAATGGTTTTTTGAAAAAACAAATTTCAATGCAAAAAACCAAAATGGATTTTTTAAAAAATCCATTTTGGTTTTGCATTGAAATTTGGTTTTTCAAAAAACCATTTTGAATCTAAAAAACCAATTTTGTCCCGACATTTTTTAGAGTGTGAGCAGCTACCCATGGGGCAAGCATCAGTTGCTTTTATTGGGAAGATCAGTTGCTGTGCTGAGTTATGGCTGGCTTTTGATGAGCCCCCATTCATTTCACAGTGACAGATAATGTCTCCAATTGCTTCCCTGGCCTTTTATTGATGTTGATGGAGAGAAAAGACTCAAACAGCACACAACTTGAACAAGGGATTAAAGGTCCTTTGAACTGGAGGCTAGTGCAACAACTTTAGAATCTCTGATTTGGGTGAATTTAAACGGTATATCAAACTATCAAATACTTTTGACGCTGCATGCCTTCCAACACTAAATACGACAATTATTGAGTCAGCAGCAATGAATGTCGGTTAGTAATCATCTTGCTTTTATTTTGCTTTCATTTGTTTTGTCATGTCATATTTGTAATAGCCTTTATAGCTGATATTCTTTATTTTTTACCTGTGAATTTGAAGAAAGATTACTGTTTTTCTACTGGTCATTAGTCTTTAACAGTCGTTCCCTTGAGGCTTGGCCAAAGTGGCAGTTTAAGCCACAGTTATCAAGTCATCTTTCAATGAGGCCTGCATTTCAGCCAAGACAACATTGTCTGATCTTTTGAAGTTTTCAGTGATACAAACCATGCAGGCTGATG
Organism: Platynereis dumerilii; assembly: GCA_026936325.1. Lineage (NCBI taxonomy): Eukaryota > Metazoa > Annelida > Polychaeta > Phyllodocida > Nereididae > Platynereis > Platynereis dumerilii. Next base: position 123,012,990 of record JAPTHN010000001.1, on the reverse strand, counting down.
GAATGCCCTTGGGGAAGGGGCAAGGCTGTTGCATCGAATCGGACAAGAGATGACACTTTCTGTCAACAGCAATCAACAGATCTGGTCAACATGTGGTGAAATTCTGGTATATAGTACAACGTGGTTCTGTAACGGCCAGATGGGCTTCTTCAAGCATGTATACGAATTTCACACAGACAGGATATATACACATTTAAAATACAAGAAGAACAACAAGGACCTGTATTTATGCTCATAAAAACTGCTATGTTATCTCTTATATATTGTCAATGAGTCGTCAAGAGTAGATGGAATAAAATGCATCCTTGAATTAAACCCATGACCTGATCATATCATCATGACATCTTGTACCCATTAGCTTATGCTTTTCCTTGTCTATTCAAAAGCACTTGACTTTGCTCAGGGTGAAATTGCAAATTAAGGATGAAGATTGAAGAAGGCAAGTAAAAAGAGAAGGGAAAAAAAGGGAGACAACAAAAATCCTCAGAAACTCAAGGCCCAAGGAACAAGATGCCTGGAATGTATACATTTGTACTTGCAAATGCCATTACAAGAGGAAAGTAACAGGCAGATGAACAGATAGTTTAGTCCAGAATATCTTTGTTTTATCTTCAAAGGATCTGCCCTTAATTCATTGCCAATAACAAAGGAAATTGAAGACACACATTGGCAATTCAAGATCACATCCCTGTTTTTGAAGCCGCTAAATGCCGGCAATGAGATTTCGGAGGCTTCCATCTCTGTTTGTTTTTCTCTGGCCGCCCACATTTCAAAATTGTGAGGAAATTGTGTGTTACATGCAGATTTGGCTTAAACGAAACTAAAAGAAACTGAAGAGCTGACAGTTAACCGTAATGACTAAACATAACTGAGCAAACACCACATGCTCAGGCTGTGGGCTAAACTGTAAATAGGGAAATCTGAGGTTGTTGCTCAGGAGAAATTATATCTGTTAAATAAGCATTTCAAATCAGCGTTTCGTGGAGTCATTGGTGAGATTCATTCATTTAACTAATATGTGTCAGTGATTTTATTTCTAAATGCTAAATTTGTAGATTTATATTTTGGAAACCATGCAGTCTACCGAGAAAGCGTTATACGATTTCCAATTCAATTTTACGGTGATAAATAAATCATTTAATTGTTTTATCTACGCATGCATATTGCATATATCATCACTTGATTTTCTTGAAATGTTTGCATATATAATTGTGTTATACACACACTTTTGCAAACCTTTGGAAGAAGTCAGAAGATCATCATTAGAAACCAACACTGCTCTTGTGTTGCAGTTGTGTTCCTTGTACATCTGTAGTGTACTGTATACATTTACCATCTGTCCAGCTCAGTGCCAGAGGGTTTAGTCAAGCTCTGCATACTTAACGTAAGCAACTTGTCTCACAATTGATGAGGCAACTCATGCTTTGAAACTGCAGAATTACCTTAAGCTCCTGATTGCTGACACAGATGTTTCAATTAAGTGAATAAAAACCACTTGTTTTTATTGGAAATCAAAGCTGATATCTTGTCAGGATGTTTACCAAAATGATCCTCTTTGAGAAAACAAAACAGCATAGGTAACTAACAATTAATGCAGAATTTAAACCATTTTCAAAGCTGGAAATAAGTTGAATATTTAAAAACATCCTTTACAGTTGGGATGTTCATATAGGTTTCGCTGCATTTTAAAATCACTTAAAATCACTTTTCTTTTGAATATTGTAAGTTATTTCTGGTTTCAAATCGAACAATCAATGGTACACCAGTGAGAGACTGGGAGTGCATAACTTCTACCATCACATAGATCACGACTATGCAGCATGCAGTCAGACTGCATCGTGAGGCAACAGTGAGATTACAAAGATGCTTACCCAAGAGTGCAGTTGAGGTGACCATCTGCAGCATCAGCAGCCATATCCCCATGGACCCCTGCAAGGCCCTGCAGCATCTCCTGGACTGGCTCTTGGGCAGGCTCTTGGCCTGACCTTGATAGAGAACTATTTACTTTCTCATGTCTTCAAACATCATGATGATGCCTCAAAGGCCACAAATGTTACAGCCACCAATGGTTCTCAGCATAGGATGTGTCTGAGTGGAATTCATCTACAAATATACACATCCATTCAATGTCCATCTCAGTACAAGTCAGAATGAACTTGAGAAATGAAGATTTGTGCTATCGTGGTAATATGTAGTACTAGTGTCCATGAATATGTTTGAAAAGTCACCAAATTGAACATACAATGATGGTGATCTTTGACTTATGAGTAAATGTACTGCATGGACTTGAGGCTTGTCGTTTAAGACATGGATGTACTGATATTGTGTTTTTAGAACACGAGTTGCAATGCCTCACAACCGCCTTACGAAGGACATCGCTTCATAACTTGCGCCGAAGCTGAAAGTATCACTGTGACACGTCATCAGCTATCCCGACTCACATGTGCAAATTTGACAATGATATAGAACTTTCTTTCCCAGAACTAAAGTACCTACTTTAAAGCACAAATAATTCAACATAGAATGTGAGGAGATTATTCACCACATAAACAGATTCATTGAAATCCGTAATTTTGCTGAGGCAGTGTAAATTTGGACGCGTCGGAAGCTTGTTGGGTGTTTCTGTTGCCCTAGAAAACACAGCGCGTAACTAATTGTTATAATGAATTGGGATATATCAGAAGTGACACATCTGTCCAGACAGTGTTTGTATCTGTTGTATGTTTGAGTGAGCTAATGTGCCTTCAATGCACTGGTCTCCCATTTGTTACTGATTGCCATTGAGAGCATTATCAATTATTCAGATGATTTTACACTTAGCTGCAGTGCATTGCACAGATATTGTGGGAAATGGTGGGCAATGCATTGCACTGGATCTCTCTGTGTGAAATGGGTGTTTTTGTCTGATTCAACAGCAGCTTTGTCAGAAATGTAAGAGCCCACAACTTGAAGCAATGCCATCATTATTTCCATGTGTGTTGGCTGCTGTTCAAATGGTAAATCTCCAAATCTGACAGACATTATTCAATACAACTCAACCTCGTAACACTTCCATTCATCTTCCCATTCATTCTCTGTATTATTGACATATATCACACTGCTGACAAAACCAATTAGTTTCATATTAATCAATGCTGATGAAAAAGTGTAGGGTCCATGTCATCTAAATTGCTATCAATTACCATAAATACTTGGATTACAGTAGTGACTTAAATCCATTGCTTATGTATATGAATTAATTCTTATACTGGGATTATTGACAGGATCACCATTAAATGAAATAATGCTATTGCAAAAATTAAAAGTGAGGGAGTTTTGTTCTCTTCTTTTTTGTATTTGCATATTGCACCAGTATTGCAGTCAAATGCATATGAAAAGCAATGTTATAGGAACTTGCTTCATGCTATGTGTTCACAAAAAAATTTAAAAAAGGATAATAAAAAACAAAGAATGTGAAAGAAATGACAGGGAGTGTACTATGTTTGCTTTGTAGTTGGGAAACAAGGCCCTCACACTATCTGCCTCCTGAGACCAGCACATTTTTGTCACAAGTAAATCCATCAAATTTTACAGACAAACACTACTTCATCTTCATTTACCACAAATATAACCAGAGCAAACATATCTAAGCCTATGACCTTTAGAAAATTATCTATTTGAGCGATGACCAAATTATGGTAGAACTTTGTTCCAAAATTGTGTTCCCTTGTTGCAGTGGGCATTGTTTGAGACAGCCAATACATCTTTTTAGTACATTCCTTATTTATAGGGGATCGATTGGCCAGTAAAAGAGTAAGTTGTCATCAAACTTAAAAAAGAGTTTAAGCTGTTTAAAAGGTCAATGTATTGCAGTAAATCCATTTTTATAGAGAAAGAAGACAATTTCAACTTGAAAATAGCAAAGTGACTCACTGTGAGTCATGATGCTGATGATGAGTCAAGATCATAAAATTAGATATTACTTTGATTGAGGGATCGCAACTTATACCACTTGTTCCTTTCTAACAAACGAAAAGATTATATACATCTGCTTGCTACACGAAAATCGGTTATGATAAAACAAAAGGCGCTTTTTCTTGACCATAGCTATTCGAACAGCATGTGATGCACATGTTTAAATTGTTTAAAGTATGATCATTACACATCTGTCATACTATTCTAAAGTCACAAAGTGCAATTTTCATTTTAATACAGTTGTCTAGAAGACATTTGCTGGGATAAGAATCAGATAACGCGGCTGAATCATCTATATATATGCTAATCGTATCTTAAAATTTGTGTTTTGGTCGCTTCAACAACATCCATAAAGGTAGCAAATCAAATAACTGTACTCTTAATTGGTTAATGAATATACGTTACAGTAAACGAAAAACAAATGGTTACAGAATTGGACCGAAATGTTGCTTATGGGGAAAGAGAGAATCTATAGTGTGCTGGTTGACAAATACGAATGCCAGTCTTTAGAAACGTAAGAGAAGTGTACAAGCTTATGCACAGGAATGAAACCAATTAACTGTGATATACAAAGATGAATAGCAGAAATCCAACAGCGAGGAGGGTGGTCTTCTTTTCCACAACTTTTTCAGGGTAGGAGGCAATTACTGAGTATGAGAAGTGGATCATTGGAGACGACAGCAATACTCATTCATTCACAAAAAGCCATAAACTCCAGTTACTTGGTTATAGCAAAAACTGTTATAGTATTCAGGTTTTTATGAGGCATGGTACAGATGATGGCAACAGAATGCACAAGCCAATGTTTGTTTTCAGGAAAATAACTTAATTTTTTTTCTGGGAAACAAACAAATGCCAAGGTCACATCTCAAGTTGAAGGACAGTTTTATTGTGTTATGGTTGTACACACAGCAGTGTTGTCAAAAGGCTGTGTGTATTTGCATTTATGTATTCTTCCTCATGACCACATTGCCTACACACAAAGTGCAGTCATGGAGCAGCATCTGCTGCCATTCTACGTTGGATATAAATGTGTTTACTGAAGAAGATGGTAATTAAATACTGTTAAAAACATAGGCCATGCAACAATTGAAGAGCTGCCCTTGAACTGTCACAATCCTGGATTTCGTTATTTCTTTGAATGTTATTATTACAATTCATGACATTGTCATAGAGTATGATGAAAAAGAGCCATGAAAAATGCATAGCTAGTCTTAGAGCTTCAGAACTATATTTTAAGCACTGAAATTAAATGGAAATGTTTGTTGTTGTACTTATTATGTTAAAAACATGGACTTAGGCAACAATTGAAGAGCTAGCCTTGAACTTTCACAAACTGTATTTCTTCATTTCTTTGAATAGACAATTCATGGCATTGTCATATAGTATGATGAAAAAAAGCCATGAAAATGCATGGTTAGTCTTAGAACTATATTTTAAGCACTGGAATGATAAGGAAATGTGTGTTGTTGTACTTAGAGGTCCCGATGTATGGGATAGCAGCATGAGGTGCAAAGCAATTGGTGTTATATATAAGCTTGGAGAAAACAGTTTTGAAAGCACAGATAAGAATGAAGAACAATATGAGATAAAAGGAAAAAAGAGTGAAGAGAAAGGAAGCGAGGGAGTGTAGCATCCCTATAGCTATTGTTGATGATGGATGGCAGAAGGAGAGGAGGCTGGCAGGTATTATCAAATAAGCATCCACACGTATCACAAATTATTGGCTTGCAAAGAGACTAAGACAAGAAACATCTCGTTAGTGCAGCCTTAGTGCTCCAATCAGACACTTTATAGCCAGCCAGTCATCATGTGTCGATATATGAAAGCAAAAATGAGAGCTGAAGACTGATAGATGTTTTGCACGATAACCAAGTGTTTGGGTAATGGGCAATGTATACCCTCTAACACTACTACACTATCAGCTTATAAGATCCTTGGCACTACATTTTCCATCCCATTCAGTCTCCCTCCTAAATATTGCCACCCACCTTCAATTGTCCCATTCATATTGCTCCGGCATTAATTCCACTCCCACTCCGTTTCAACGCAATCTAATTTAAATGTGCATTCTATAATACAATGATGGTAAATTGGGCTAAATGAAATGTTTAATTGTGAATGAAGAATGGAATGAAATTGATTGGAAAATGTGGCTTAAATGAATCTTTTTCAGATAAAATGTCTTGAAAATAAAATGGAATTCTGCTATGCGGTGCTTTGAATCAGAATGCTTAAACCAATAAACAAGTACACCGAGAGATTCCGAAGCTCTACAATCTCATGTATGTTCAGAATGGAATGATAGTGGGCATGGCCTGTAATCTTGCGCCAAGTAAACCATCCATGCATAGTAGAGCTGGTCGATGCTGTGTCCATCATCGTCATGGACATCATGGGACCATCAACAGTCTGTAAGGGCTCAGGATTCCTGTCTGTTTCCCAATCATGCCTAACATGCACCAGGGGCTTGTCCTCATTATCATGGCTATTGACTATTAGCCACCACAGATGGCCATTTATCCTGGAATCACTGGAGCCAAATACACAATATATCTGACAGGCTCTGACAGCAGTACTCTTACAAAACCCCAACTGTTCAACGCTGCAGTATTCTCAACAAGCGCAGTGATACCGTGTGTACTTATTCACATTTCTTTGTTGTGGAGAAATATTGCTGCACCATAAGTTTTACATCAATAATGATGACAATAAGCATGCAAGATTCTTGCTAATTGTTGTTGTGATTTCAAAAGCGACTTAATATCTTGGCTATATCAGGGAATAGTTTCAGTTCCGAACCGGAACTGGCAGAATCCGCTGGCTGGGCTGGGAATTCGAATCGGTTCAGTAAAAAGTAGATTCGGTATAGCCTCTAGAGAAAATGCAAAGAGCATTATTATAAATTCATGAATTGGTGTTCACTATAGAATGCCTGACAAAAATTAAAAGTCCTCCAGATTCATTCTAAATACTTTACTTCAACACACACATGACTCAAATCTGAAATACTGCCAAGTCATCCGGTTACATTCGGCTTGTGCATCTTCACTGCAAATATTTGGCGGTGCCACTATGCTTCTCGCGTCAGTACTATGGATGCTTCGTCCAACATACAATGTATACAAAGGATGGTTTCCTTGTAAAGTTTGCAAAACACCTTGATTTATTTTCCCTAGTTAACTGTGCAATATATCACAGAGTGGCCTTCCATTAGTAAATTGATACCACCATCCATTTAGAGACAGGTTAACCCTAAAATCTGTTACGTGGAAACCATGATTTATCAAGTATCAAGTATCGCATGTCCCATAAAAATGCTGTTTGTTATGCGCGTGGCCGGGTAAAAAAGTTCAAGTTCAAACATGGTGTTGTAAATTGAGATGAAAAGTGATAAATTACGGCAAATTAGCTTGTCATATTTGATACAAAATCGTGTGGTGATTTAAAAAATAGCTGACGACATCGCAACATAATATTGGCAATTTGGAAACAAGAGAGCAAAAAACAGTGCAAAAGGGTCCCATTTTGAGAGGCATAAACCTTGTTAGGCATGTTACAACAAAGTTGACGTCATAAATTTGGCAATTTCTCAGAATTCAAATTGATGCTGTCCAAACAAATTGCTATTGTAAAAGGTTTTGAAGTTGTCCTTTGTCTTATGAGCCTCAGGAAAGTTTCAGCAAAATGTCTACTGACATACATTACTCCTCTAGTGAAGCTTTTCAGGATAAGGGAACTAAGGTGGCTACTAAGAATGTCCCCTTAAATGCTTATGTTATGATTTCTGTAATGCATTACATAATAATGACACTGCAGATTCGCTCAAGCGAAACATATGTTTGTATACATATTCAATAAGATTATAAAAAACATTTTTCAATTACCCCCTCTTCGTGACCTCCGCTAAGCCTTAATGGACATAAGTTCCTAGTAGCCAGCTAAGTTCCCTTATCCTGAAAAACTTCAATAAGTGGCAGATAAATTGCAAGTACTGTTCCATCATCCTGTTGTCATAGTCTCAAATTTGTCTTGAGGAATTGCTTATTCTTAAACAATAACTCATAAGCCTTTCAAGATGAGAGTGTTTTGTAATGACGATAAATATGGCCCATTATCTGATAAAGACTAATCATGACAATGAAGGCCAACTTAGGTAAAAACAAAGGCCCAGAGTCTTCCTAATACTATGTCCTTCAACAGATTCTGTGTGCGAAAGATACCACAGGATACTGCACCGAAAAACTCTCTTGTAATTTTTGCACAAGGACCATAGGTGCTGTAGAATCGGAGCTGCTTGTCAAAGATATTAGGAGATATCTTTCCGAACCAAAACTCCTTTCAAAATACCAAGCCGAATTTATAAAAATATTCTGAAGGTTAAGGTTAAGATTCTTTTTTAACGTGGGTATCCAATCTAAGTCAGTGACCTCTTTCCAGTTGAGCCCACAGTAGCTCCAATCTAAGTCTTATGCGTACGACAACGTCATGGAATGACATGATAGCCTGCAGCCTGGGGATTGAACCCGGGGTCCCTTGCTTATGAGGTGAGCACTCTACTGACTGAGCTATATGAGCTGAATCAAAAGCACATGTATGTGAACCATAGCATATTTGTGCAAGATTTTGCAGCAAACGTTGAGAGAGCAATATACGGATTATGGTAAGCAAAAAATGCATCATTGATTAGCGAAGAACAGAAGACAAAAGCAGTTCTTAGACCTTGAGAAGCATCTTTATGTGGTCAGAAGGTGAACAAAGCAGTTGCTGATAACCCCCATTATGGTCTTCAGGCAATATCCAAGCCATAGCTATCTCTGTCATCTACTATCAATGTATATGGCAATGTACTTTGTATCAGAATAATCATTTCATATCAAGTCACTTAATGGCACTCTATAGCCAGAAAGTGCCTTGAGGCCCACTGCCTTTCCCTGCAATACATCACTTATTTCATTCATGTCATATTAAGAAACCTAATTATTGCCCCAGCTGAGTTGCCTTAATTTCATTGATATAAGCCTATATGATTTTTCTTACTCTGTGGCTTGCTAATGAAGCAACCAAGATTCCTTCCATCCCATTTGTTGTTTTTTTCTCAAGATTATATCAACAACACTTTTCATAATCCCTATCAGCTTCTATTAAAGCAATCTGTGACATTCCAGATGAAATTATTTCAAAACGAATGACTGAAATCTAAATCACACACAGAACCCCATGAGAAAAAATCGACTGAAATGTGATTATACTGCTGAGGCAGACACCATACAGATCTAAAGAATCAAAAATGAGAAATAAGAAAGATGGGATATTGCTGAATTTATACTTGCGTCAGAGTTCATAATAGGATTGTTATCTCTCTGGAACTCTATCAGTCTATCTTATCAAATTGATAAAGATTGTTTACCATTTCAGAATGGGTAGGTATTTGCTGTCGACAAATTAAGTCTTTGATGAGACGTGTCATGTGACTTTGAAATATTAATTACTTTATAATCGAATGCAACAAACTGGGAGGTTGGCAATCCCAAGAATTTTCTTTGATGCTGTTGCTGTGATAAACGGCATTATTATTTACCATTAATATCCAAGCAAAGCATACTTATCTGTCATTATTGTCATAGGTCGAGGAAGTTTTGTCCTTGGCTTTGACAAGATCCCCAATGACCAATAATGACACGGTGCTGTTGATCAACATCATTACTATCCTTCCAGAAAGTACCTAAAAAGAGAGGTTTTTTTTGTAATGTTAGAATACGACATCACATGGCAGTTCCATTTAAGCTGGCATTGAAAGTCATGCAATTCAGGTGTTCCATGTGAGGTTACAGATGCATTTGACCAATGATGGCCCAAACTCAGTGCACTGTAAATTCTGAAATTCTGAGTTAGCTCAATTGATTGAGTGAGACAGTTGCACAATTTGTTTGAGCCATGGTAGCTTGCTGTTTTGAGTTATGGTAATCTTTATGTTGCTTTAACTTGCAAACAACAAGCTATCTTGGCTCAAAGGAATTGTGCAACCATCTCACTCAATCAATTAAGCTAACTCAAAATTCAAAATTTACAGTGTGGGTATCACTCTGTTGAAGACACTGTCTGTCATCAGTCTGGTGAAAATGAGAATTGCATGCTGCTGCCACCTGGCACAAAAGTTGATTTTGTATGCTGCAGCATTGCTGTCCTAAGAAATAGTTCCAATTTCATTGCACATTCACAAAATTCTTATTCAACATAAGATTCGGCAATGACATTCTCTAAAGAAGTAGACAAGCATATCAGCCCTGGTTTCTTCCAGACAAAATTGAGTGAGTTCCCCGCACTGAAATGACGTGGACTGCTCCCAGGAACTCTCGGAATAGCACACTAGTCACTAGGTGGCAACAGATGTCAGCATAATAATTTTTTGTTCTGTCAAGGCTGGAAAAAGCACTGGCAATGAAACAGCGGTCAACTTGTAGACAGGTTAAAGACACTGCCTGACATCCTCACTTCTCAGTGTTAGCTTGTTAAGCTTACCCTGACCACAACATATACGCTTTTTTGTGAAACGCTTTTTTTAACAAAAAGATTAACAATCCTCTGCTGTGACAGACATAAATAACAGTTTGAGATTTCTCAAAGTGAATTGAATGGATGGTTCAGTGTGTAATTGTTGCCTGGTAGTTGTTTCGATTATTTTATTTGTAGAAAACCATGAACAATCATTTGAATGACTCTGGCAAAAAGCTGTTTTAAAAGAATTCGAAAACTTCAGAATTTTATAGCACTTGTCGGCAGGGTGAATGAAAATGAGCCCTGAATGGGAGGATGCTGCCTCTGCATACACACCATATCAGATTTGTTGTACGCATATTTTACAGCATCTTCCCCACGCAAGCCCTGCTAAAATGGACAGGGCTTTCTGCTATTTCCAACCTCTTCTGTGATTGGCTGCTTATTTAGGTCATAAGCATTTTGCAGGCAGATTTAGTCAGATTATGGACACTTAGAGGATTACTGGCAACTAAGAAAAACAGTGTAAAACAAGCAAACTTTCAAACAGTTTCATTTCAGAACTGTGAAAATACACAATTCAATGGAATTTTCGGAACTGTGATTGCACCTTTCAACAATACACAATTTCTCCATTTGTAAATGTGTGAAACAGAAGCAAAAATTTCAAACTGTGATTAAGTTAATTAAGTATTCATGAATTAGCAAAGGTTATGGGCCATTTTGTCATGGTATGACTTGGGATGATGATTGTACAGCCGTCTAAGTGTTTCAATACACAGTTTGTTAGTCCTAGCAGTTTTCTTCGACCAACAAAATGTGTATAATCCTCTTGTTTGACAGCTCTTGGCAAGTTTTTTCTTGCTCCATTGATTTCTAAGTTTCTATTTTATATGGTTTTTTTTAAAACAAAAGCATAAAAATAAATAAATCATTCAATCATCAAACTGACATATTGATATTAATCACTGTCATCTTAATCCTACTATTAATTCATGGACCCCTCCGTCTTTCCCAGCCAATGTCTGAGTTGCCCATCACCTAAAACTTGCATGCAAGCTTTTCTCACTCACTACAAGGTTTTAGGCTGGGTTTTATGTTGAAAATTTAGATTTCATATTTGCCTTTTCCTGACTGCGGGCTTCTGCTTTCTATAGAGTGCACCATAAATGCATTATCACCAACAATGATGAACAAGGATAAAAAGAGACCATGCTTCATTGGATATTTATCCAAATCAAGGCATACCGATTCGAATTACCACATGAACAAATATGCATGAACAAACGGGCCTTAGGCAAAGCAATTAAGGCAAATATAAGTGAGACAAAAATAAGTTTAGTTTCTGTTTGCTTAAACAGAGAGACACAAAATGTGCTGAAGCACACCTTTTTGCTAGTTGTTCTTTCTCAAACATTGATATATGCTGCCAGGCATTAATCTTTGATAAAAACATGTTGCTTGAATGTTACCGAGCCATGGTAGGAGAAACACATTTTATCGGGTTAAACATGAAACATATTATTTTACTGCCACTTTCTACTGGTCACTAAATTTGTCACTATAGAATTTACTTAATTCCTATTTTCATATTAAATGAGTCCACAATTTCCAAAACTCCTTAATTCTGACACATAAGTCAAGGCTATTTGTAAGAAACACCACCACAAGGGAGCCAGCCAAAACTTCCAGGAAAAACATCCAACAGATGTTAACATTTACAGGCTACAAGACAACTGATAAAGAAAGTACCAGGTAACTACAGTTTTACTAAAACCACTTTCTTATTGCTCACTCAAGTGTTTTTTGGATTTCTCTGTTTTTATTTCTACGGTTACAGTGTTACCTACAATAATAGTATAGAGTATAGACAATTTATCTATCTTACTTCCCACATAACTTTCTATCTGCATGTGGTCTACATGTACTTCATCTATCTATCTATCTATCTATCTATCTATCTATCTATCTATCTATCTATCTATCTATCTATCTATCTATCTATCTATCTATCTATTTATCTATCTATTTATCTATTTATCTATCTATCTGTCTGTCTGTCTGTCTGTCTAGCGTCTGTCTAGCTGTCTGTCTATCTAATCTATCTATCTATCTCTATCTATCTTTCTTCCTATCTTTCTTTCTTTATTTCTTCTTTCTTTCTCCATATCTAAATGTGATAATAATTATCATCCATGGAAGAAACCATCTATCCATCCAGTCTATCTTATCTATGAAAAAAGCCATGCACATGTATCTTAAAGAACTGGATTTTGAATAAATATTTATCCCTACCCTTTGACAAAAATTCTTCTTGCAAATATACTCTGTGGTGCTGTCTGGGTGTTGCTTCAGAAGGCAGCACAGACTTAACAGAATACACTGCTGGAGAAACAAACAACAAGACTGACAAAGAACAGATTCTGATGAGGGCCAGCCCTGACAAAACACAAGACTTGACTCCCACTAAATTGGCAAAAAACCGTGGTCTGCTTCCAGGAGAAAGATACAAGAATCCGGTAACATCCAGGCTACAAGTCATCTGTTTCAGCTAATTTGTCAGAATTGTGGACTCGTGGTAAAGTTTATGAAGACCGCCTTCACAGAGTAATCCTAAGGAAAACCGTTTATCATCATGCAATATTATAATATTATATGTATGAAGGCATAACTCAGTTATAGGCAAAAGGTTCTATAGCATATACATGTATGTGTGATGAAATGTAATACTTTTAAGTGGTACAGATTAGTGATGGCAACGATGATCGTTCTTCCGGATTATCGGTCAGTTTGGGAACAGATTTGTTGAATGATTGCTTCTTTGGTAATCGATTTTTTGTCAAAATAGATTTGGCTGTTTGAATTTGTTGATTGTATTGTAGCTCATTTCCTTTATTGTTTTATTTCTTGTGTTTAGTACCATTTTTCAAGCAAAATTCAAAATTGCTAAAATTAATTAATAGTTAGTGTTTCAAGTGGATTTAAGTGATTATGGAAATTCAACTGATTGCTGTCACTATAGTAAACATTGTATGATAATCTATCTGGGGTTACTGCCTGTAAGTGACTCTTGAGTTGTGGTCAGAGTTACATATGCATCAAGTCCAAGTTATTGGCGAGACACAGGTCACGTGTCAAAACACCAAAAAGGCGGACAGCAAAATCGGAAAAGGGGTTCGTAAACGCGGGTAGAATTCAGAAGAGAAACACCAAGTCGAAGCAACAGAAACTGAATGAATAAACCTGCAGTAATAGGGGGAATCAGCAAGAAGGCAATATTGAGTGCATGCCTATGTATATATGTCAGTATAATGCCTGCGTTTATCTAACCCTGAACTACTATCACCCAAACAGTGAAATCGCCCTATCCTGCTAACCTTTTTATCCAAGGCACTGTGCTATATCTGCAGGTGTTATGTTGCTTGAATAAATACAACATTTGTGCTTTTTGGAAACAGTTGAGAGAGCAGATGCAGCAATGACTATGATATTACTGATGTATCCTTCATGCTCTGAATATGTTATGATTTCACCAATTATTGAAGTGAAGTTCTCACAAATTAGTCCATATGAAGTCCCCGACAACACAACCCAAGCCCATTTGTGGGGTCTGACCCTTAGTGACCTGCCTCTTGCACTACCCACTTATCTAATATCTGGTAGGCAATTTTCTGGGTTTGAACAGGATGTCCATTATATCGCTTATCTTATTTTAATATAGGTCTTTGGCACTGAACCCTTTAATGCCAATATCTTCATGCAATACCACTCCTTGTGGCCGTAAATCTTAGCACTTGAAATCCCTGAGTTCACTTGGAGATGATTGAATCATACAACTACAGAGTGAATGTTGAACCTGCCCTTTGAATCCAGCCTGCTGCTTATTATTCTGCAAGTCTGAATCTGAAGGTGCAACTGTTTTCAGGGTCATGGACGAAACCTGAAGTAATGAACTAATTAGAAAACTTGCTTTGATGAAGCAGATGAGGTGGCCCTGCATGTCCTTGTGAGCAGGAGAGAGGAGAAGAGAAGTAAGTGCTGCAAGGTCAGACCTGATCAAGACAGATGTAAATGCCTCAAGGTGTAGTGTGCAATATGATGCAAAATGTTACTATTTGACGAAAAATGGTATCTACATTTTAAGAAGGATGTCAATCAGACCTACAATAACTGTGAACAAAAGAAAGAATTGTTATGGAAGGGTGTATACTGGGTACAAAAAGCACATGTGCATGAATGTTTTTTTAGTTTTGACCCATCTTATACAATATATTAATGTACACTGTGCACAAGCAAGTAAGCCATTGGAAAAGCTTTATCAAACCACAAGGGCAGACTTACTGGACAAGAAATACAAGCTAAATCTGAGTGAAACATTGAGTATTTGCACAGCAGTGCCCCATGGTGCCATCCGGAAACGTTAGGCATCATTTGATACTCAGTATGGTCCCTGTGCTCTCCTAGCATATAACAGATGCACTTTTGTATACACTGAGAATATGTATACCACAGGACCAGTGGAGATTAGACTCTGTATGCAGGGACTGCTTGCTGCTATCCCAAACACATTTCACTTGATGTATGGAGCTACTCTGATACCCCCACCCTGCCTATTAATTTGATCAATTTGTCTAATACTATATCCCTTGTTTCCTGCCTGCCTCAGTGACATTGGCCTCTTAACTCAATTTCTCTGGTTTTTATCAATCCGAAGGACACCATCAAACTAATACGCGTCATGTCTTTCTTAGCATCTAAATTTTCATCAGTTCTTGAGACATGACTTTTTTCCTCTTGAATCAGTTACGTTGTCATCTTAGATACTCAGTCGCAGGCAAGAGAAATGGGATGCATAACAAGAAAATATGACATGGCCTACCTCTGTTGTTGGAGAATGATTCCCAGTTCCAGTTTCTGATGGAGTTGTGTGTTCCTTGCTCAGTTGAAGTATGAGGCAGCAGCTTGCTCTTGGGCTGCTCTATAGGAAAATCTTCAGAGTCTCGGATGGAAAACTGACCAGTCGAGATAGCTATTCCGACAGCTGCCATTCAAGTTGATCACACTGCGCTTTATACACAAGCGAGATATAACTGTCAATTTAGAAAACAAACATCGCTACAAAAGCAGGTTTATCTCGGACACTCGATATAACTGTGTGCTCTGCTGACGCCAACAAGAACCATGTGGTCTGCGGAAGAGGCAAAAACTGACAGCTCTGAAAACAAGTTGATGTAAGAAGTTGGCTAAAGAGGCAGTGGTTTGAGGGCTGTTGTAACTCACGTGGGTTAATGGGCAAACAATTGTTGGAAATTTATAGTAAAGGACAACTAAGCGGAAGAGATTAAAACTTCCACTTAAATCTGCATCAATAACTGAAAAATGGATTTGGCTAAATTGTTTTAAAAGTGGCCTACATAGTAACAGTGGGTTAAAGTATAAATCAACATCTTTTGAGTTTAGTATTCCACATTCATGTAACGTAATCATGTTCTCAGCAGAAGCCTGCAACAACCCCAGTCTAGTGCTGGGAAGCAGGAGAAAAAAAATGAAAGCTCTAAAAACAAGTTAAGCCGAAGAAGCTGGGAAGACAAACAGACATGTAGGCTGGTGATGGAAGGCTGTTGTTACCTACAAGTCTTAATGGAGAAAGCATTGTTAAAAGTGGGGAGAGCTGATGGGCTAATCAGGCAGGTTTGCTTACCCTTTAGCCATAGTGAAACACCTAATTGCATAAGAACGTTTATGCAAAACAGGTTGGCATGCCTGCGAACAGGATAACAACACAGCCACTTGTTATCATTAGAGAGACTCCTGTACCACCTCTGAGGTCTCACCAAACTTCACTTTAATGGCTTGCAGATGGTCTATTGCTTTTTGGCCTCTGCATACCTTGTGATATATACACAAGCATACACTGTGCAAGCTAGAATGCCTTTTTAACTCTAGGTAAATCAGTTTGCTGTCGCGTAGTTGCTGATGCTCAAAAATCAACAGGACAAGCGATTTAGTGGTGGTGTTGTCTGTTGGGAAATACGTTTATAGTTAGATTATAGTAACTGTTTTCGACTTTCTATAATCTGTTGAACAAGGCTTCTGAAATTCGTAAATACGCATTATTACAGAATTATATTTATGTTGTTGTTGAATATTTTAAGTGGATAGATCGAATCTTCTATTTTGTATCCTCTCATAAAATACAACCGCCTCATTTGATTATAAAAACTTAACCTGTGATAATCATACACTGCGTTCCCAATCATTATGCCTTCACACATAATGATGAATGTACCATGGAGCCAATATCCTGTCGATTTTGTCCAATTCCATTGGTTCAGTCTGGAGTAACGCTATATAAGTCCTGCGTAAAATGTTAAGTATTGTGCGAATTTCATAATATGTAAATGGCACAGCCATGAAATTCGCAGATCACACTACTTCTATATTTTTCAAAATCAAAAAGAATACGGTATTTTAACTGCATGCTGGGTGACTCGACGAAATTAAAACATTCGGGGCCGATTTCACCAAGATAGTTTTAACAGTTAGTACAGGTCTTAACAGCCATATACCTGGTTTAGTGAAGTCCCTTTCACCAACTGAGTTTTAGTCTATAGACTAGTCAAGGTTCAGTGGTTGACAATTTATTGTTAGACAACTTACAGATTAGTGATGTCAAACTGTTAAAGTGGTGTCCCTTTGGGGCTGACCAGATAATACATGAGGGGAGGGTGGGGCTGGCCTTGAAAAAAAGGTTCAGCACATGACACTGTAAAATAAAAGTTTGTTCAGCACATAAAAAAAGAAGAAGTTTATTTCCACCCAGTGAATAGGTCAGACACAACTCCAAAGCTGGCCAATACACAAGTTTTTACACATGTATGTTATGCAAATGAGGCCAGTTTCACCATTTCACACACCTGGTAAATCATAGAGCAAAGATTCTTATAGATATCAAATGAACTGGCAAAAAAAAAAGTAACATGAAGCTAAAAATTCGGGCCAGCAATCAAATAAATATTACTGAAATTTATGCCGTTTAGATGATTCAATTCACAATATGTCGCTACAGCAGGTCAGAGACCTCAACACCAAGATGTCACCAAAATGTGACTTCTCGTCACATTTTGCTCATTTGTGGGAAATCTAGATTACCAACTTTGAACTAATTTTGGTTCGGGTAGAGCAGGTTGATAATGTTGACTGTGATGAAATCTTGAATGTCATCTTAAATATAGACAAAAAAGTAAATATATGAAAGTTGATGTTTGTGCGAGAGACTGTGATACTTTGAGAATACAGTCATAGCATAGGTTGTTGTGTTGTTTGGTTGCTTGATAGCAATGATATGTTGGTTAATGGAAAAGGGGGAAGTTCTGAACTTTGTTTTTTTTTACCAAGACTGGTTAGGCAATTATCTATTATAAAAATTTACAAGCCCCTCCCTCTTTTGTGTAGCCATATCTTTGCATTTGTTTGAGAAATTGAGACATCGTGTTTGTAACAGCTGATCTGTTATCACAATATGTGTAAGCTTTCACTTAACTAAAATTCCTTGATCCTGCTCCGCTTGAGTGATTGGCTTAGCCAGACCAGGTCTTAGCTCAGACCTGGCTCAACTCTTAATACCATGTTGGTGAAAACGGGCCTCAGTGTATGGCACTGTGTGCTGAGCTTGTATATACAATGGAATTGGCCACCTTGCTATCACCAAATGTCCATTAAAGCAATCAGTTTCATGTCATGGTTGATGTCATGAAATGGACAAGAAA
The DNA here is from genome assembly GCA_026936325.1 of Platynereis dumerilii. Classification (NCBI taxonomy): domain Eukaryota; kingdom Metazoa; phylum Annelida; class Polychaeta; order Phyllodocida; family Nereididae; genus Platynereis; species Platynereis dumerilii. Next base: position 122,994,769 of record JAPTHN010000001.1, on the reverse strand, counting down.
AATATAGAATTAACAGAGGTCCTGTAGCTAAGTTCATAATAGTTCAAATAAGTCAGAATATGCAGATTATGAATGCAAAATGTGACTTCATATGAAAATTATTCTATATTTTAACCAAGAAATTACTTGGAATAGTTTCACAGATTCATGCTTCTATGGCCTTGTAATACAATATTCAGTTTTATATGACCAATGTTACAAACAACAACATCTCAAAAGGCACAGGTGTGAACATTTAATCAGAAATTGCACTTGGCAAGGAACTGCTTTAAGTTACCTAGAACAGCCCTTTTTTATCCTATCTTTATTTGTTCATCCCTATTCCGATCAGAAAGAACTTGCAGTAAACAAATAATTTATAGCCTGTATTTAGTCTTCCAAAGAAAACGAAAAGCAGCCCTGCTTCGACTAAAATATGGCAGGAAAGTGTTAACAAAAATTGTGTGCAATTATTTGAAGAAGTATGGTATTGTGAGAATGTTCGAATTAAACAATGAAAAGTTTTTTATAATCTGCAGTGTCGTAACTAGTGGTGTGCATGTGAAAATCTGAGAAACCTTTGTGGATGCTTATTATTGCCTATATGTATAGGTTATACAACAAATTTAAGGTGTATAACTAACATATCAGGTGGTTATTTACCGAGGGCTTTAGCCCGCGGTAAATAACCCTGAAATGTTAGTTATGGGTCAAAATTTGGCAAGTCTGAAATTCTTGTCTCCGGTGTTTAACAATAATTCATGATGACAGAAAGGCACATGCAGGACCTCTTGATGTCATTTGTCATAGACAAGGATATTAGCAAAACTTCTGACACAAAAAATATGAGGAAGGTTATTTTTATCCCATCCAAAAATAGCATTGAAGTGGCCAACCCCCCTGAAAATGGCCTGTCTCCACCAACATTTTCTTTGAAAGATTGCATCACAAAAAATTGTACAGGATCCTGATTCAATTAAACTCTTCCATATATGGAGACTTGACTATCACTCTTCTAAAATATAGTTTCAAATTTCTGAAATAATATCCTGTATAAGAGCAGGGGGTTGTTGTGTCCATGTCTCCAATATTGCGTCATTAGCATCACACCAGTTTGGTTTCTTAATAAAAATGAAAGGGACACACATTTTGTGAGAAAACCTTGTGTCTAACGTTGTCTGAGAACCCAAGAAAATAACTGCGCTATCTGTAGCTCTGTATCATTTAGATAAACCAAAATATTTGAGTATTTCTGTTGGTATGTCGGTTGTCCTATCTTAATTTGTCATTAGCAAACGCCTTGCTGCTCTATTTTGACTGCATATTTCTGGACCAGAATCAATACGAACATGCTTCTGGTGTTCATAAGATCATTTCATGCACAAATTGCCAGATTGCCAGTTTTGCACTGGTCCCTACAAAGATTTTTATCTTAATTATCATTAGCATCACGCTGTCATTAGCATCACAACAAAAAATGGCTTCTTTCCTTTACCTCACTTAAATTCAGTTGCAGGTGACAGGAGTTGAAATTGTGTTCAATATATATTATCAATTAATGTTTTAACAAAATATTACACAGAGTTTTTGCATTTTCATTGCATCTGACATGCCTAGTATGAATTTGACGGTTCTCTGAGATTAATAATCAAATATGGGGTGTCAGTGAGATTTTACCATTGTCTAGCACCTGAAATATGGTTCAGCAAAGACATTGGGCACTGGAGGGGTAGTGGAGATCATCTTTGTTATTCAGAATCCAAACTATTGGTGAAAAGAGTATTTTTGTTTCTGTTTGTAAATTTCTAGTTCAAGAAAATCTTCTATCTTTAGTCCAGTCAATTTATGTCATAACATGCCCTGACCCCAAAAAAATTGCAAGAAATTGCTTTATTGCATTTTCTCACAGTATAGAGTCATAAGAACAACATACTAAAAGTCTGCCAAAATTGGGTCAGCCGAAGTGGGTTAATTAGGTCATCAAAAATTGGGCCGCTAATTAGCCAAAATGTTGGAAATATTAGTCTATTAGCAGGTTATAAAAGCATGTTTTGGGGTATGAATGATGTTTTATGGTTAATTTTGGTACTCTGTTGTGTCATGAGGCACATTCAGCCTGGTATCACCTTGGCAACCTCAGGTAACCTTTTTATTGGCCAAAAACAAAATGGCCGCCAACCGTTAACAAAAATGACCTCAACTTTCTTGATATTTGTGATAGAATGCTGATTTCAGTGTCTATACCTATGTTTTTAGGGTCAAGCAATGCATTTAAACCATGAAATTGTTAATAGCTCCTTTCCAATTTATGATATACCCTCAATATTAGCAAAATATTGATAAATAAATGAGCTAGTTCGGGGTGATAAGGCAAAATCTAAGCGTAATTTTGCAATCACAAAAATGCTTCCTGGCAATTCCACCATGAAAGCTGTTCTTAAAATACAAAGTGGCAATTTATAACAAAAAACTTTAAAAATGGCAAGAGGATTTAAATCTATTATACTCAAGTCACAGGAAGAGTGTATACAACAATTACAACATGATATGACATGAGTAATTATCCAAACATACAACTGGCCAGTGACTGCCCACTTTTCCTTGACACTTTCTTCCTCAGACGAAGTGCAACTTTGAAATTGGATTTGTCCATGTTGTCATAGATTACACCTGGCATGGCCCACATACAGAATAAAAAGCAGTTTGCCGCAGTTGTGTCTGAAAAACCTCGCAGCTAGAAGATATTCAAATGAATAACTTTGAAGTGCTTCTGGAGCAAGATTTGCGTCCATCATATCAGGGATGCTCGCTGCAGTTGTATCTGAAAAACCTCGCAGCTAGAAGATATTCAATGAATAACTTTGAAGTGCTTCTCGAGCAGGATTCACATCCGTCATATCAAGGATGCATGGTTAATTGATTCATTTGTTTCTGCATGAGACAATTGCCTTGCTTTTCCCAAATGTTCCCATTACGTAACATTCATGCCTTCATCATAGCCATGCATATCATCACCTGATGGTTGCTCCTCAGAGAGTGATAACATGCAGCTGAGGATGTAGGTGACAATTGCTCCTGCAAGATAGTTTTTGGCAGCAGTCACTTTCGTACATAAGATATTGTATCACAGCGAATGAAGACCATCTCCCAACCTGCCTATAAACAGTGCAACCATAGCTTTGCATCCATTGCTTTCAGCAACAAAATGGATTTTTGTGGTAAAACTCCTTGGCCTTCTTTTAGGGTACAATCTCCATTCATCAATTTGGGTACCACTGTCTTCTTTCCAATACCCTGGAAGTCATGTCACACAAAGTGAAGCATATAGGAATAGTGTGTTGGTGCACACTTCAGCTCCGAGCATCTGCTTTATCACTTGAGATCTGCCATTGGTGCTGTCCTATCAGGTTCTCTTTCAGCTTGAATCACATGGAAGTCGCTTGAAGTCATATATCGGGAAGTTGGGCGAATTAGGTCTTGCCTGTTGACATTATTTGAGAGAAAATCTTCTTTCTTGCCACTAAATATCATTTTATGTGTGATACTGACTCGGTTCCGTCATTTCATTCTCATGATTTTCTTCTTGTTATTCAAAGCCAGAGGACCTGTATTTTCATGGGCCAAGAAAAAGCCAGTGATGTAAGGGCATGGCCAAATAAAATCGACTGATGCCAGACCCGTGCACCAATTGCCATGTTCATCCACAAGAACAGATAGCCTAGATCAGCCAATATCTCCACGATATAACATGAAAGATAATGATAATGAACAGCTCATTGCAACTGAAGATCCAGGTCCTATGGCTATTAGTAATGAAAAGGAAATTATAAGAATGGAACCATGGAACAGAATCAAGTGCACACACAAATTAATATTTACTTGCAAGAAAGAAGAAAGGGAAGATGATCACCTTGAAGATACGACTAAGACAGCAATGGATCCCTAAAGTTAGTCAGAAATACAATATTATCTAGGTTTGGTTTTCCCAATTAGCAGTTCATGATTTCAGTGCTAATTCGTAAATAATATTTTTTTCAGGCCTGTAATGAGCCGATGCACATCCTGAATATTGCAATCCAATCCAAAACACGAGACAGTGATGAAAAGTATGCTGCAATATTTGAGGATTTCTGCAACATCAATGTTGATGATGTTTTATCTAATCTTTTACAGCCAAGTGATATGGAAACAAAAGTGGAAGTCAGAGGCCCCTATTAAATGAAGTGCCATTGAAAAATGTGGCTATTGCAAAAGCCTATAGTGCTATGAAATTGATAACATTACAACCTGCACTAAATAATTCAAATAATTGTGTTCAACTGCATGCAGACAATCTTGAAAATACATGTATGTACTTTCAACTTCTCCTGTGCAGAATATCCAGTGCAGATGTAGTCGTAATCGATCACAGAATGTCATGTTTGACTTTCCACAATTGTCATGAAGAGACGACAAGGAGCAAATTAAATCACGAGAGTAGAAACTTTTAAAGGATGTAATTTCAAATGCAGATCCATACATGTTGTTGACACATTGCAAAATTTTGGTACACAGGCATATATGAAGAACTTCAACATGGTCATGGGTTTTCGGGAATACAGAATTTAAAATTTTGCAGCATGTGCAGATGTATTAAATCATTGTGGGTTTTGTGGGTATGGTAATTGTTATTACACTGTTATGGTTACTTTTTACACTGGTGGCGTAGCCAACTGTGTACTGTCGTCGTCGACCAACCTCAAAAGTACATCGATGCTGGACGAGGATTTCGCGGAGTTTGGGTAAATGTGCATGGCACCTATTGCTTGGAAACTTTGTCCCTTCCTTTATTTCGGCATGAACTCGTGTATGACATGCGTTCAGCCATGTGTGCTTCTGTAATCCATGGTAAACGGCGTTTTATGTTACGGTTTTTCATTTGACAGCTCTCTCTCCTCCGACATGTTTTGATCTGACACGATTGAGGTCTGAGTGCTGTCCCGCACCAAAGATTTTCGCTGCTTCTGATTGGTTCACAATCACAAAAATTACACTGACAGGTGGCGTCCTCTCTCAACAATGGTGCTGACTTTAGGAGGACACTCATACAGGGGCATACCTTCACTGCATCTAGTTCTTCAACATTGCTACATTTCAATGTTATTTAAAGTGATTCCTTGCTCAAGCTCTCCACACTTTCAATTTTATCATTGTCCACAAACTTATTCCATTCTCAGATTTCATTTCATCACCTTCTTGTACCTTACATCATACTCGCCCTCACACATACCAGGCCAACCTTACGCATACAAAAAACAATGTACCTAAAGCCACCAGTGTTTACGTGCTTGCACGGTATTTTTAAACTTCTGTGTAAATAATCAAACTTGGAAGGACTTGATATATTTTGCAATTGACTAACACACAGATTTCAATTAAACTGTCATGCTAGTTATTACTAGTTTATCATTATGAGTCGGATACCTAAGAATTGACATTTTCAAGGCATTGTATTGATACATATTTTTTTTTTTACTGAAGATATGCTAATAGCTTTCATGGGGAAATTATCATGAAGTTGTGCATGTAAAATGTTGTTTAGCCTTCCCAACCAACTCACCATAGTTCATCCATTCACCAATACCTTGCATATATTTTAGGTGTATTATGAATTTTAAAGGATCAATTAACAATTAGTATTTTGCTAATATTGAGGGTATATCATAAATTGGAAAGGAGCTATTAACAATTTCAAGGTTTAAATGCAGTGCTTGACCCTAAAAACATAGGTATAGACACTGAAATCAGCATTCTATCACAAATATCATGGAAGTTATGGTCATTTTTGTTAACGGATGGCGGCCATTTTGTTTTTGGCCAATAAAACGGTTACCTGAGGGTGCCAAGGTGACAGCAGGCTGGATGTGCCTCAGGCCACACCAGAGTGCCAAAATTAACCATAAAACATCATTCATACCCCAAAACATGCTTTTATAAGCTTCTAATAGACTAATATTTCCAACATTTTGGCTAATTAGCGGCCCAATTTTTGATGACCTAATTAACCCACTTCGGCTGACCCAATTTTGGCAGACTTTTAGTATGTTGTTCTTATCACTCTATACTGTGAGAAAATGCAATAAAACAATTTCTTGCAATTTTTTTGGGGTCATAGGGCAAATTTACTGGACTACTTAATAAGTATTGGTCATAGAAACCTGAAATATAGCTAAATGTTTGCAGAATAGCCACTTTCCCATACGTTGGTAATACATTCTTCAGCTCTAAGTGGTGCGGATTTCAAGTTATAGGCATGATGCTAATGACACAAATATTCTAAATTTAATTGACCAAAATGCATTATCTCAAAAATAATTGGTGCTAGAGACCTGGAACTTGGCCTAAAATGTGCAAGCTACCTGCCTCATCATTGGTAATAGATTATTTAACCCTAAGTGGTCAGGATTTTTCAGTTATAAGTGTGATTTTAATGACAGTCAAAAAACATCACAGCTGTAAATATCACCTCATTACAGATCAGCAGAGCATTTGGGACCCTTGGACATGACAGTGCAGTGATAGCTGAGTGTTTGACCTACCCAATGCCAACTTAAAACGGCATTTCTGGACTAAAAAAATTTCAAAATTTGTTCAGCTGAAATTTCAAGGTTTTCAAATTTTGACCCTTATACAATATACACTGAAAATCAGTTGTATAAGCGACTTATACTCCATATATGATTTGTAACTGAATTTTGTTGCTTTGTTATCATTTTTAGGTACGTTGTTTGCAGAAAGAGTATACAGGCAAACTTAATCCCCAACAATTGTATAGCTAACAAATCTGTTTGTTATACCACAGCAAAAGACAATAGAAAACTGTCTTGGTGGAGTATAAAACTAATTATCTCCAACCACCAATTCAAAGAAGTACAAAGCTTAAATGACATTTGACTTATTGTAATGACTGCGTATCTCACAAAGATTTATAAGAACTTATTCACCTTATTCTGCATTTTGCACTTCTTGCACAAGGACAAGGCATTCTTGGTTATCTTGCTCAAGTTCCTGACCGTTTACAAGTGCAACATCACAAGCACCACTGCTGCATTTACATGAAGCGATAGGATTAAGGTGTTGTAATGACAAAGGGCTTTTAATGGGATTCTGGCTATTGCCATTCCAGTTGGAAATGATTCAGCCAGACGAGATCATCCAAAATGGTTTTAAAAAGGTTAATTGGACAATAGTCTTATTTTGGATGGCCTTTTTTGAGTGATAACAGCTCAGATAACTTATGCATTAATGGGAAATCAGTTCTTTCTATCTCATCTTGCGGATGATGCTGAAAGTAATAATGAAGATACCGTGGTATCAGCTGGAAATACCGACATAAAATATCATCTACATTTAATGTTTCTTCAATACACATATCCTGTACTCATAACATTGTCAATGCAGCAGAGTGTAGCCAACACACTTTATGACTATTTGAATTCCACCATGGGATGCTCGTAGGCAGTCTGTAAGTCTCCTTAATGTGAAAGCTTCTGTCCGTAATTCTGATTTACCATTCAGTCTCCCAGACACAATAGCTGGCAAAGCAAAAACTTGATTTGCTCAAACTTGTAAATTATAAGAAGCTGTCTCTAGTAGATCTATTGTGTGTAAAACAATAGTCATTAAATCATTAACTTAATTCTTTTTTAGAGTTGGCTTCTGAAGGACCATAAATGGAGGGAGGAGGGGTTTATCATTCTTGATTGTTTTTAAAAAGTCCAAGTCAGAAAATTATTGCGGTGCCAGTTTGCTGAGCAGATCTGCTTTTCTGGCTTCTGAAACTTTATAGTTGCAACTAATGAATGAATCAATCAATCATATTCAACATGGCGAAGATTATGCTGAAAGCTGTATCATGGCAATGCTTTCATAGATATTGTGTATGAAATATTTGAGGTGTAAAGACTAATGTGAGAGGAAATTGAAGTTGTTCTTGTTTACTAAGAAAAGTTTGACTGTGGGAAACTGTTCACAAGGACACAGGTGCTAGTTGTTATCTGTTTCAGGAATGACCTTGATCTCAAATTACCTGCCGGTGCATCTCTAAAACTTCACCAAAAACTGCTAACAGCAGATGAAAGAAAGGTTGCAGCGAGCGACTGCTTTGTTTGGTGTAGTGAAAAGAGATACACAGCCTCAACTTGTCTAAATTTTTTTTTTCCAAATTACCTTAAGTCAATGTTCCTAAATATTCTGGATTAATAAATATGAAAAGAGGTTTTTCTTTCTGATAAACAAGGGATTTACGTCATTTGTTCCCTTGACTTTAGTGACACATAGATACATGTACATCTTTGTCTGCACTTTGTGTACACATTTAATCTGAATGGTTACTTGACTTGACTTGACTTGTGTTGTGCTGGTGTACCCCGGATCAGCCGGGGCAGCTCAATCACCATCTTTGTTGAGCTGCACTTTGATTTTGTGGTGACAGCTGTATGATGATGATATGCGAAGACTGTGATTCAGGAACATACCCTATTAATTCAGGTATGCCCACGGTGTTTCTGTTGCCCCAGCATAGAATATTGAGATACAACCCACCACAATTTAATGTTCCATGGGCTAGAACTAAAGTGTGTTCCCAGGGTGAGATTTGAACCCGCACCCTCAAAGTCAGTGAACAAGCAGTCTTGACCATCAGGCCAATGGAACTGTAAGATCATAAGTTAAAAAAAAGCTGTAGGTGGAAAACTAAGTACACTTTCCATATGGTAGTTTAGGCATCTGTGATTGACGGCAGTTTTCGATATCTATCTGCTGTACATGTAGAATCGTAGATATGGGCTAACATGACAAGGAACATCAAAGACGTTTGTTCCATAAAGTGACAACAAAATGAATGTACAGTTTTGGCATTCTTTGACTAAACCGCCGTCTAAACCCACAGATGATATCTCTCACATTGTTTGTAGTTGCCTTCAATTTTTTTCTGGACGTATCACACATGTAGAAACGGTGCAATAAAGAGGGTATTCTATTTGATTGTCCTGCTTCAAATAGAGTGCGGTGGGATGTTGTTCACCAAAAATCTCTGCATATTTGAAGAAGTATTGTGCTGTGAGAATGATTGGATTTATATGTGAAAACTTGAGAAGTGACCAAACTTTATGGGAGCCTATTATAGCCTATACATTCTATAACCAGTTATGTCATACCACCAGGCCAAAGAAATAAATGTACAACTGACATTTAACTTATTGTAAGGACTGGCTAACTCACAATGATAAGAATGCATTCAACTTATTATGCATTTTCAGTTATTCACAAGGATAAGGCATTCTTGGAGACCCAGCTTCTGGCTGTTCGCATAACGTCACAGGCGCCACTTTGGCATTAACATTTAGAGCAATTAAGGTGTTGTAATGACAAAGGGCTTTTAATGGGATTCTGGCTATTGGCATTCCAGTTGGAAATGATTCAGCCAGACGTGATTTAGTGCCAACACAGCTTTTGAATGATCAAGTCCTGACAGAATGCTGGCATCTGCATACCGTGCCTTTCTCAAATGATTAACAGACTAAGAAAACCTGTACCACAATAAATAACTTTAACGACAATTGTTTTAAAGGGCCACTGTCATGGACTTTTTTTATCAGTTGAGAGCTTCAAGCATTATATTTATAGAAACACTATGGCGATCCTTTCAAATTCATTACAAAATTAACCTATGGAAAACTAACTTTTAGTTTACAATTTTGGCCATAACTTTGGCACAGTAAAAAGCGACCTCTCTTGGAAACCAAGTGCTTCAGTGACATGAGACTGGGTTTTTAATAAACAAATACACATGGTTTTACATGAACTTTTGAACAGATGGGCAAAGCTGTGAAATATTTTCGAAATGACACCTTCACACAATATTAAAAATGTAAAGCTGTGAGGAATTATGATCTTCATTTCAATCTTTCACAGCATCCAAAATGACATGTTGAGTGTCTCGATGTTTTGAAATATGAACAGTGACTGACTTGGACCAATATTGAGAAGCTGAGACCGCAAATTTCTGACTGAGATTTCAGTCATCTTATGGTCATAAGAAAAACTTTATCCCCTACAGAACACAATCAATTCACCAATCTATCTGTACATCTTATATCGTATCTCGAGTGCATCCCTGTTATCTATCTATCTATCTATCCGCCCAATCAAAATGATTGACAGCAATGTCCTTGCAACTCCCCTGAAATTTTTCACAGTTTCAGTTTGTCTCATATTCATTTTGTCACCTTTATAACAGTATTTATTAATCTCCCCATTCAGTATATCACAGTTATGTTTAGTAGTCTTAATTGCAAGTGTCTCATTTTCTCATTACCTATTCGATTTGAGTAGAGAGGGGGGGAGGCACCCAGCCCTACGTCACTGCACGGCTGACTGAACATGTTGAAGGACCACAAAATTGGGCAGAAATACCAAGTTCATAAATTTTTCCTCATCTATGGTGAAAACTGATTTTGAGAAATGTTAGCTGAATGCATTCGCAACATCTGATTCTTTAATGGGAAAATAAGTATATTAAATGTTGGATTTTGACGAGTGTTTGCCTTTAAATACAATAGATCTACAAGAAACAACCTCTCAAAATCTGCAAGTTTGGGCAAATCAAGTTCTTGCTTTGCCCGCTATTGTGTCTGGGGGACTGAACGGTAAATCAGAATTACAGACAGAAGCTTTCACATTAAGGAGACTTACAGACTGCCTACGAACATCCCATGGTGGAATCCAATAGTCATAAAGTATTTGCTATACAGCTGCTGAATTGACAATGTTATGAGTACAGTATATGTGTATTGGAGAAACATTAAATGTTGATGATATATTATTTAGTATTTCCCGCTTATATCGAGTTATCTGCATTATTACACCTTCCTATGCAAGATGCGACTGAATGATTCTGCACTTTTATAAATTATCCAAATTTTCATTCGATGAAAAAAAGGGAAAGAAGGCCAGTGCCTATGATCTCCAGCAGACAGAATATAATATGAAGAGGTTGTTGTTGAGTCCCATTGACCGGTGAGTAAAGGAGTCAGACATCAAATCTTTCCACTGATATAACAACTTTAGATGACTATGAAGACATCCATTCATATAATACTTAATTATATTGTATTTCATAAGAACTGATTAGATTGTGTGTATTTTATCTTTGTCGTTGTAAACTTGTTATCAGTGACAGATTGAGGGGGGGGGAGCCCATGTTAATGCAACAGCTGTAAAGCACTATGTTCTTGGCGTCTAAGAATAATGATACAAATAGCCATGGCCATTAAATTTAAATTAGATCCAAATAACTTATTATTTATGCATAAAAGATTCAAAAACTTCTGATGTCAATATCTTTCAGTTTGACTAATAAATTTTGATTGTTTAAAGTTTATAAACCAGGACATTTATCCATGCATCATTGGATTATGATGCTCCAGGCATTCTCTAAACATGGTGGTGATTGCTACAATAATCAATTTCTGGCTTTCATCTCTCACACAGATCATGACAGTCCTTTCATAGCTGTTGTGTACAAAACATTTGAGATGTACAGACTAATGCAGGAGGGAATTGAAGTAGTTCCTGTTTAGGAGGAAATTGAAGTGGTTCCTGTTTAGGAGGAAATTGAAGTAGTTGCTGTTTACCAAGAAATCTTGACTGTGGGAAACTATTACAAAGGGACACAGGTGTTAGTTATCATCTGTTTCAGGAATGACCTTGATCTCAAATTACCTGACGGTGCATCACTAAAACTTTACCAAAAACTGCTAATAGCAGACAAAAGTAATGTTGCAGTGCAAGGGACGGCTTTGTTTTGAGTACTGAAAAAAGATACATTGTACAGAGTCACAACTTGTCTGAAAACCATCGTGTTTTTTCCCCCAAATATATTGTAAGCCAACATTCTGATAAATTGTGGATTTATAAATATGACTAGAGATTTTTTTTCACCGAGCAACTGAAATTTGTCGTTACATTGACCCTGCAAGACCAAGACAGAGGAATCAGCTATGTAAACTGAGACCAACGCCCACATAACAAAAATTACAGTTAAATCTGCATTTAGCAGTAACATCAATTGCAATAATTTCAAGTAAGGCAATAACAGTGTTAAAGATTGGCAATAGAACTGAAGTAAAAACAGTGAAGAACTGAAGTAAAAACAGTGATACAGGAGACAATAAGAAGGCAATCATTACATTTTTAAAGGGGGGGGCTCGGTGTTTATCTTGCTGGGAATTTATTTATTGTATGGAAACAGCGGTTGGATTCAACTTGTTTTTCTGTGCAATGTTCTCAATTATTAACTTCTAAATCAAACATCACAGACTCTTTAAAAAACTTTGTTGAAACTCCAAAACAGCTTGTCTACTTCATTATCATAGACTCCAGTAAATACTGCAAAAATTACACTTTTTATTAGACAGACAAGTTCTCGAGTTCCTATCTATCGCGCAGTGACTTTTTTTGTTATATCAAAATTATTGGGTTTTTTAATGTATGAATGAGGGTTGGAGATTCTGTCATGAGTTTTTTTCTGCTCCCTTTTATTGAGTTATGAATTACATTAAAATCTCTGGTTTGTGGAATTATCGATCAGGTGCTTCAGCATACTGCATTAAATGTTTAAAAAACTTATTAACTTCAAATTATGATGGCAAAAATGTATATATATTTTAACCCCATATAGTAGAGGAAACAGAAGCCAAAAAGTCCAATATTTAAGGAGATACCCCGCAAGGAAGTACAACAGGCCGAATCATATACCAAAATGTTCGCCAGAATGTCAGCTATCTGAATACGGTTGAGAAAATTACTGGTTCCGGGTACTAACTGAGGGAGAGCTGTTGCCATGGCAACAGATTTATTAAAATTGTAATTCTCAAATTATTCATTTCTAATGCTTTTCTTAAACACCAATGTTCACAGGTGAGGTTTTTGTGCGTGATCAAACTAAAGTTGAGACAGACTTCCCACTGGCAGACCAATTTTGCTGTTGCATTGTATTGGTTGCCATGGAAATGAGAAATCATAACAAGTTTTAAGTTTCCAGTCATTATCATACACTTTGATCTCTTATACTCCAAAATGATTTCATTAAAACCGCTAGTGTTTTATATGGAAATGTTGCTGAGAGTGTCCTCTTTCAAAACCTGTGTGAGATTTTTATTTTTCATGTCTATTTATTGCACTAAAATGGTTTCCAAGGCAATAAGTCAGGACAAACAAGTTTATAAGAATTTTGGAATTTACCAATATCCCAACTAATAGACATGCCATAGTGCTCATTTTTGGACATAATCATTGTGGCAGGATGACTTTCAGAAATGTGAACCCTCAGATATGTGGCATGGTCTTGGTTGCCATGGAAACAAGAAGTCATAACAAATTCGAAGTTTTCAGTCATTATCACTCACTTTGATCTCTTATACTCCAAAATGATTTCATTAAACCCACTAGTGTTGTACGTGGAAATGTTGCTGAGAGTGTCCTCTTTCAAAACCTGTGTGAGATTTTTATGTTTCATGTTTAATTATTGCACTAAAATGGTTTCCAAGGCAATAAGTCAGGCCAAACTAGTTTACCAGAATTTTGGAATTTATCAATATCTCAACTAATAGACATGCCATAGTGCTCATTTTTGGACATAATCATTGTGACAGGATGACCTTCAAAAAAGTGAACCCTCGGATGTGTGGCATGGTCCTGGTTGCCATGGAGACAGGATATCATAACAAATTTGAAGTTCTGGCCATAATTAACACACTTTGAACTCTTATACTCTAAAATTACCTCATAAAACTTGCAGTTGTGCCACATGAAAATGCTTGTGAGAGTGTCCTCTTTCCAAATATGGGTATGATTTGCATGTTTCATAGAAATTTATTTCATTAAAACTATTTCCAAGGCAACATATCAGGTCAAATAATTTGGATGAGGTTGAGACATTATCAATATATCAACCAATAGACACGTCATCTTGCTCATTTCTGTATATAATCATTGTGAAAGGTTGAACTTCAGAACAGTGAACCCTCCATGTCATTTTATTAAAAGTATTAGTTATCATGGAAACAAGCAATAACAGCTATGATGTTTCGAGGGGATTCATAATTAACACACTTTGGTCTCTTTTACTCAAAAATGATTACATAAAACCAGCAAGTGTTGAACATTAAAATGCATTGTGAAAATGTCCTCTTTCTGAACCTGGGCAAGATGTTTATGTATGATGTAAAATTTATCCACTGAACGGTTTTCAAAACAATGGAATAGGTAAAGACAATTGAAGGATTTTTTAATTCATCAATATCTTAACTGATACTCTTGACAACTTGCTCATATGACATAATCATTGTGTATGTATCTCCTTCATAAAAGTGAATCCTCCATGGGACATTGCAGTCTTGTTTGTAATGGAAACACATACATATTATTGATATTATAGACACCTTATTAATCATGTATCATTTCAATTGACTTAACAAATTGTCACCGGAGTCACGTCGCGAGAGTCAAATAATTTTTAGTGGCACTAAGCATCCGCTTTTGCTATCTAGATGCTGGGAAAGCTTGTTAGCACGTTTCAGGTCATCCTATCACTAATCTAATTTAAGCTTAACATTGTCTCAACAAATAAGTACTTGTGCTCCAGTCCTGCATTAAATTAAAGGTTTGTTGGGGTATCCTTAAAATTTTAGATACCATTGAGGTAAAAAGGAAGATCCTCCTGGACTGCGCAGCTGTCAAGGATGGGAAACAATGCATAGTAGAACAGTTGCGACAAGGTATCTTGTGACGTCGCAGCTGTTTTGGGGCTGTTTTGAGGCTGTTTTGAGTCTAAAGGGAGGTATGACTTTGTAGAAAATACTTATAACATATATTCTGTGAATATTTCAAGACATTCCTGCAATTTGAAGTGTCAAAATTGGCTGATTTTCACCGATTAACTGGCTGAAATGACGTAGATTCTCAGTTTAAAGGTGATGGAATTTGCATATATATAATGTGATAACTTTTGATCTGCAAGTTTTTCATGTGTCATAATTTTTCACCCAGACAATCTACTGAAGTGTAACTTTGCAAACCTAAACTGAAGCAGTGACATCTTGCATTTCACACATTTGATGCCATGGTCTCTTGTAATCCCCCACTCTCCTCGAAAGGCTCCAATAATTGACCAAACTGATCATAAAATGCCATGTCATAATAAACATGGATGCCTTCATGATCAAGTAATGAAAATTATACAATTGTATTGGAAAACCATTGGAAGTACCATTTTTCAAAAACAGAAGTCCATCTTGCTGTCAAAACACGTCATATCACAGCAAATTATCCTTAGAATGTGTCTTTAGGACCCTTCTTTAGTCCTGTGTGACAAACCATCAAACCCTGCATCTCTCGGAAACATAATGGCAAGAGGAAAATTCCCGGTTCAGTTTCCCAGGAATAGTATTGTCAAATCATATGAGCTCCATCAATTTCAAGATATTTTCAATTGCATGGCCAGCCATTGTTGCAATGTGATGTTCTTTGGTTTGGGGTGAGCTCTCAACCTAAGGAAAGCAAGGCATAAGTTTGATAATGGTTTCATTTTTGTCAGGCTTACATGATCTTTTCATTGCAATAAATTGCAATTTCAATGCTATGTCAATGCAGGATAGTTATATGCATTTTTTGATCATGAATTCATCCATGGTTGAAATGATTGTTCTACATTTCACTGTGTTATGAGGTAAACATTCATGGTATTTATGATCAGTTGGATAGATTTTTGGTTCTTTTCGAGGAATTTGAAGAAATTGCATAATAAGTGTGAACACCCAAAACTTGACTGTTTGTCACAACGCCTCATTGAACTGTCATGTTTTGACAAAATTGGTGTATTGGCTCCATGGCACGTATACATTGTATGACCATGTGTAAAACATATCCAAATGGCGTTATTAATTTGGAGATACATTGAAAAAACACGGGGACATAATAGGTCTGACACACTGGAATTGAAAAATGCCTAATTATGTACTAATGCATTGTTGATTGGAAATTCATTGATCTCACAAAATTTAATTTGTTAAACTCTCAAAATTACCTGTAAAATCTAAAGATTTATGCATTTCCATGGCAACAAGGACCACAATATCCCATGGAGGGTCACTTTTCTAACGGTCATTGCTACATAATTGTTTGTCATAAAATTGAACATGATGGTCAGGATATAGGTTGTGATATTGATAAATTACAAAATTCAAATATATTGTTTGCCTTGACTTGTTGTCTCAGAAACGATTTTGTAAAGATAAATTACATAAAACATGCAAATCTTGTCTATGTTTTGAAAGAGGACACTCTGACAGACATTTAGATTCACAACACTTTTTGGTTTTATGAATAACTTTAGTGCAAAAGAGACCAAAGTGTGTTATTTATACTACAATGGGAAACTTCAAATTTGTTTTGACTTCTTGTTTCCATGGCAACCAAGGCACATGGCATGGAGGGTTCACTGCTCTGAAGGTCATCCTTCCACAATGATTATATCCAAAAATGAGCAGGATGGCATATCAGATTCCATGATCTCTGAGATATTCATAAATTCCAAAATTCATCAAAATTGTTTGACCCGATAAGTTGCCTTGGAAATAGTTATAAAGAAATAAATTTCCAAGAAACATACAAATCTAACCCATATCTGGAAAGAGGGCACTTAGTCCAGTCAATCTACTGTAAATATGAAACATACCCGCCACAAATTGCAAAAAAAACCAAACCATTTTTTCTCTCACCATTTGGTTCTACTTAATAACATATTAAAAATCCCACTCAATGGAAATATTGGAACAATGTTTTTTGGGCCATTGAAAATATAGCCTCTCGGAACGACGGAAATGCCATTTTTGCACATCATTTCAACATTCTTACTTCACATTTTTGACAATTGCAGCACCTACACTTATAGTACTGCCTTGAATTATGCATCAAATTAAAGGTAATAATGTAAGGCATCCATCTGTACCTCCAGTAACCATGTAGCTCCTCTCTGGATCGCACAATGTAAGTGCAAACATTGTGTCCAATCCGATGAAAATCAACAATTTTTGGCTGGAACTCTTTCTATGACTCCTACTTTTTCTCAGAGCATATATAAGACATATACTTATGTGCAAACACATAAGTCCAAAGCTATATCTATTAGAGTTCTAAGTCTTACTAATCACCTGCATTATGATAGTGTATGGCCAAAGATATTACAGCAATCTTGTTTTCTTAGACTCGCAACTGGACAATGTCTATTAGAAAAATGGTAATTATTTGGCATTTGGACTCTTCTTCAAGTATGGCCACATTGGTATTTCCAGAATGTACTATGCACACAGAGTTTATACTTAAAATTGATCAAGAGATTATACTCTCTACATGCACGAGCAACAGTAGTGTGCTGCCACAGGCAGTGAACTCTGTCAGAGTTCACATACAACAACTGACCGGCAACTACCCCTCTGGTGGAACAGCCACCCTGAAAGTTGAAACTGACACATTAAAGCATCCATTGTCACATGGTATAATTCGTTTTAGAATATCATTACTTCTAACACCAGGAACAGAGGCCCAAATTTGCAAATTTAAACATGAAAGGACTGTATTTACTCAACCATGAATTCTGACAGTCTCTTCACTGCGGGCGCTGTTCATTCTGTCCAGAAGGAATCCAGTGTTTAGCTGAGTGTTGCTTAGGATGAACATTGGTAAGGCAAAGGGGTCCTGGACTCCTGGAGCATAATACTATATTATTATACATACATAAAAACAAATGTTCTTTGACTAATTTGTTTTTATTTCTTAGAAGAGTTTCAATAATTTCATACATAGACACTGGGAAATGGAAATAATGGGGGAAAATACTCAAAATTAAACCATTACTTTTGGTGAAAGTGACCAAGAACGGACACCAATATGAATTGAAATATCTAAATCGCAGGTAAAAATGCCTGAATCAATAGCTGTCTGGCCATACCAATGATTTCCGCTAACATGAGTGTGAATTCCTTTAGAATTAATAATAATCACTTGTAAATGGGGATATTTGGGGAAAATGTCGCCTTCAGTGTCAATAATCTCCTCGGAAACAACTAGTTCTGACATGTATTTTAATTCCACTTGTCCTAATGACCATGCAACTCATTCCTGACCTACCAAAACAGTTATGGATGGATAGCCCTTGATGTCAACTGTCATTTGACACCTTGGTTTCATTGTTACTACAACTATCAACCCCCCAAAAGCTAAATAAATGTTGCCTTCAGTGTTAATAGCCTCCTCGGAAACACCAAATTCTCCCATGTATTCTCAATTCCACCTGTCCTAATGACCATATAACTCATTTCTGACAAATCAAAACAGACATGGATGGATAGCCCTTGATCTGGACATTCATTTGGCACATTGGTTTCCTTGTTACTACAACTGTCAACCTCCAAAAACTAAATATATATTGCCTTCAGTGTCAATTATCTCCCCGGAAACACAAAATTCTTCCACGTATTCTCAATTCCACCTATCCTAATCACCATATAACTCATTTCTGACCTACCAAAACAAATATGGATGGATAGCCTTTAATATGAACTTACATTTGGCACATTGGTTTCCTTGTAACTACAACTGTCAACCCTCCAAAGCTACATTAATGTTGAATTCAGTGTCAATAATATTCTCGGAAACACTTAATTCTCCCATGTATTTTCAATTCCACTTATCCTAATCACCATATAACTCATTCTTGACCCATCAAAACAGATATGGATGGATAGCCCTTAGTATGTACTTTCATTTGGCACATTGGTTTCCTTATTATTACAACTGTCAACCCTCCAAAAGCTAAATAAATGTTGCCTTCAGTGTCAATAATCCCTTTGGAAGCACCAAATTCTCCCATGTATTTTCAATTCCACCTATCCTAATCACCGTATAACCCATTTCTGACCCACCAAAACAGATATGGATGGATAGCCCTTGATGTCAAAATTTCATCTGTCAGTTTGGTTTCATTGTTGCTACAACTGTCAACCCTTCTGAAGGCTATATAGATGTTACTGCCAGTGTGAAAGACCTTCTCGGAAACACTAAGTCCTTCCAAAATTGCAGCATGGTCGATCCCTGAAACTTTTTTTTAGTCAACAACCATATTTGTCTAAATAGCAGTTGTCATCCCTTCCAGCTGAATCGTAAGGGTGGGGTATTGCAGAGTTGCATTAATTAACAAATTATTGAATGGATGCTGAGAACGAGTGTCAAATAAGCTGTTCCAGACGTTTGTTCCCGCTTGTATAATCTTCACTACAATTCCCCTCAGTAAGGCAATACAATTGGCGCCTAGCTCAGCATGTTTGTGGTTTGAGAATGCATCAAATGAGAAGGTTTCATTATCTGTTAGACAATTAAATTTCAAGGTATAGGGATAGCTAAACGAGGGATAAAAAGATCATATTGGGTCGTCCATGAAGTAAAATTGTTACATTACAAAGTGTATCTATCGTTAATAATAATAATAATAATAATAATAATAATAAATACTTTATTCATCACAAAAGTGAAACTTGGAGTGTGTTGCCTCATAGACATAGAATCACATATATATACAATCACAGTCACATGCATACAGAGAAAAACACAATCATACAGTTATTCATTCACACCAAATAGATACATACATACTACCACTTGCATTCATTGCACATTTTAATACTAGCTGGAATAAATGACCTTGCGTATCTGCTAGTTCTGCATTTGATACTCCTCAACCTTCTACCAGATGGTAACAATTCATAGTAACTTTAATAAAGCAGGACCAGGACCTTGCTAAGTTGCCTAAGTATTTTCTCAAGAATGTTGTTTCAATGTGTAACTAACACAATGTCATTGTTATTTTCATCGATATCAAAATCTTGCTGATGATTCAATGGTCAATCCCAGTGTGGTCATCCTAGAATAGTCGAAATGTGAAATAATTGCCATTTTTCTATTAAAATTGTCCAGTTGGGAGTCTATGAAGACAATATTGCACTTATATCTTTGACCATTCACTATCATAATGCTAGTGAATTGGTAACAGTTAGCACTTTAATACATATTACTTCAAGCTGATGTGTTTTCCATATAAATATATGTCTTATATATGCTCTGAGAAAAAGTTAGAATCGCTGAAACAGTTCTAGCCAAAAATATTTGATTTGCATCGGATTGGACACAATGTTTGCACTTACATTGTGAGATCCAGAGAGGAGCTACATAGTTACTGGAGGTACAGATGGATGCCTTACATTATTACCTTTAATTTGATGCATAATTCAAGGCAGTACTGTAAGTGTAGGTTCTGCAATTGTCAAAAATGTGAAGTAAGAATGTTGAAATTATGTGCGAAAATGACATTTCCGTCGTTCCGAGAGGCTATATTTTCAATGGCCCAAAAACCATTGTTCCAATATTTTCATTGAGTGGGATTTTTAATATGTTATTAAGTAGAAGTAAATGGTGAGAAAAAAACTGGTTTAGTTTTTTTTGCAATTTTTGGCGGGTATAATCCTAGATTGACTGGACTAACTCTCCCAAACATGTTCATGTATCACAACTGCAGGTTTTATGAGATAATTTTAGAATATGAGAGCTCTAATTGTGTCAATTATGACCAGGACTTCAAATTTGTTATGATATCCTGTTTCTATGGCAACCAGTACCATGCCACACATCTGAGGGTTCACTTTTCTGAAGGTCATCCTGCCACAATGATTATGTCCAAAAATGAGCACTATGACATGTCTATTAATTGAGATATTGATAAATTCCAAAATTCATATAAACTTGTTTGTCCTGACTTATTGCCTTGGAAACCATTTTAGTGCAATAACTAACATGAAACATAAAAATCCCACACAGGTTTTGAAAGAGGACACTCTCAGCAACATTTCCATATACAACACTAGCGGGTTTAATAAAATCATTTTGGAGTATAAGAGATCAAAGTGGGTGAAAATGACTGAAAACTTCAAATTTGTTATGATATCCTGTCTCCATGGCAACCAGGACCATGCCACACATCCGAGGGTTCACTTTTCTGAAGGTCATCCTGCCACAATGATTATGTCCAAAAATGAGCACTATGGCATAGCTATTAGTTGAGATATTGGTTAATTCCAAAATTCTTATTAACTTGTTTGTTCTGACTTATTGCCTTGGAAACCATTGTAGTGCAATAAATAGACATAAAACATAAAAATCTCACTCAGGTTTTGAAAGAGGACACTCTCAGCAACATTTCCACATAAAACACTAGTGGGTTTAATGAAATCATTTTGGAGTATAAGATATCAAAGTGTATGATAATGACTGGAAACTTAAAACTTGTTATGATTTCTCGTTTCCATGGCAACCAATACAATGTAAAAGCAAAATTGGTCTGCCAGTGGGAAGTCTGTCTCAACTTTAGTTTGATCACGCACAAAAACCTCACCTGTGAACATTGGTGTTTAAGAAAAGCATTAAAAATGAATAATTTGAGAATTACAATTTTAATAAATCTGTTGCCATGGCAACAGCTCTCCCTTAGTTAGTACCCGGAACCAGTAATTTTCTTAGTCGGATTCAGATAGCTGACATTCTGGCGAACATTTTGGTATATGATTCGGCCTGTTGTACTTCCGTGCGGGGTCATCATCAAAAATGAGCTCATATTTCCTCTACTAATAGAGCCTCAATTAGTAAGAAGAATTGAAAATATTCAAATACTTATGCAGACATAACAAAAAAGACGATGATATATATCTTTTTTTGCACGATGTTTCTTTTTTTCAGAGCAGAACAAGCATATACGATAGCCACAGTTTGAAAGAAGATGAGACTTGCAGTGATAGACAGTTATTATGACATACAGGGTAACGAGGAAAACATTGAAAAAAAATTGGAGATAGTAATGACCAATGGAGCTGGGACAGCAGCTCTGTGGATAATTGAAAGGTCTAATTTTTTCGCAATATTTTCATGATAACCATTATGGATCACCTCACGACACACACTTTATCCAAAGGAAGACCTCTGGCGGATGATCAAATATTCCATATAGGCACATCTACATTGTAGCAACATTGCAAGAACATCACCCTGTTCGTCAAATGACGTAGAATTGTATGGTAGAAATTAAGCTGTCACAACTTTGTGAGGCAACACCAAAGGTATGACGTTAGCGTGCGCCGTTTTGGCAACGTTTTCACAGCATGAGGCAATGTCAATGGTTTGACATTACCTTGCGACATTGTGGCAATGTTGTAAAAAAGACCCTCACGTTGTGGCAATATAATCTCTACCATACATACATATCTATGTAACCGTGCTTACGTTGTGTGTCCCTTGGGTAATAATGGCACCAGCCGTCGGATGCAAAGTGCCTGAAACAGTGCTGTCTAATAATTAGTTTTAAAAAGGTTGCATTTCATATATTATGGATAAAAACAAAATCAATTTTTTCGACCTTTGCTGAAACAAGACAGTTGCTTTCACAACAAGTTACTTTCACTACTTAATGACTATTTTTTGATGAAGTTTACAAATGCACTGCGTCAGTCCAGGTGATTGCCTATGCTGGCAGTAGTTTAAGACCAAGGTCATTCGTGTGACGGATTAAAACAGTCACCTGTGTCTTTCCCACACTCCTATTGTCAAACTTTCTTAGTGAACAGGAATAACTTCAATTCCAACCCAAATTCGGCGTCACGCCTTAAAAATTATTTGTACACCAAATCTGTGAAAGCATTGTCATGATCTGTATTGGAATTTAGAGGTACTAGCAAGAAACCTCACATTGTCTTAACTTTTACAGTGTGCCTTATGCATAATTTTGCAGTATAGGCTGACTATTTTTGCTGACATAGACTCTAAAGTTATCAGGATAAATACAGCCTCTCTTGACCAACACTTCAACAGCTCCAGAAGCCAATGCCAACATAGAAACGAGTTTATTTATTAAAAAATAATTGTTTTACCCACAATCGACCTCCCAAAAAAACAACTTCACAAACCTAGAAGTTTTAGCAAATCATGTTTTTTTGCTTTGTCAGCAAACATTATGCCAGGAGGACTAAATGGCAAATAAAAATTACCAAAAAAAACCCTATAATGTTAAGAAGACTTATGTAAAATGAAGGCAGATACCTGATGTACAATGTAATTTAAAAAAATAGCATATATTATATACTGAAGTGCTAAACTTGGTGAGGAAGATAGATTACCCTGTACTGGTGTCGGGAGGTTTATAGATGGACAACTAGATAGACAGGCTGATAGGTAAACATATATAATTATGTGATTTTGCTTTGGGCATCTGATAGCAGGTGCCATTTCTGCAGCATCAGAGAATAGCTCCATTTTCAGAGGAGGTGCACTTGCGTTAGCATAAAGCAATTCAATTAAGTTGCCTTAATGATGCACAGGCTTTTAATGGGATTTCGGCTATTGGCATTCCAGTTGGAAATTATTCAGCCAGACATGATTCGTGCTACACAGGTTCTGAATGATCAAGTCCTTGCAGAAATCTCTTGTGTATGTTAGGGACATTGGGAGCAACGGACCATGCATGGGGACCGAGGGCAGAAAAAAATGTTTGTAAAAAAAAATGTTCGAAAAAAAAATAATTAAAAGGTTCGTTTTCCCTCAATAAATTTGTTAGCATTTTTTTCAGAATATTGCCTTTCCATCCTATTTCTCTTTGTCCAAATGTTTTTTGCCAAACTTTTTATTGAACAAACCTTAATACAAAAAATGAATTTCGAGAAATAGTCTAGGTAATTGCAATTTAGAGAATTTAAAATCTATTTTTTTGCGTTCAGGCGGTCCTGTCTTCATGCTTTGGCTTTTACATATTATCATTTTACAGAGAAATGTATGACTACGTGTCCAAAGAATGAATCATGCTCCTGGCAACAGCTGGGGAAGTGGCCCATTGGCCTCCACTTGCTTGCCAAGCTGAAACTCAAAATGAGATATGAAATATCATGATAACTGGAGATGGATAATTGACACATTTATTATTATTACATTTAATTCAATCTACACATGAAGACTGCCGGCCAATGTATGGGCCCAACCAAGAAAAAGAAAATATACGAATTCATCTTAGTATTCATGCACATTCTAAGATGGCTGAAGTTCAATAAATGCATGCTGTGCACTTTCTAATTTAATTACATTAAGTTTGTGTTTAAAGAGATTTCACATTGATGCCAGATCAGATGCCAGTTGGAGCACCGTGGTTGTCCTTGTCTTTTGTTGCAGGCACAATTTCATTGCATGAGCCGCTTACAGTCATGGGGAATCTCATTACCTCAATGTCGACACTCTAAAAAATTTCAGACAAAATTGGCTTTTTAGATTCAAAATGATTTTTTGAAAAACCATATTTCAATGCAAAAAACCAACATGGATTTTTTTTGCATTGAAATTTGGTTTTTCAAAAAACCATTTTGAATCTAAAAAACCAATTTTGTCCCGACATTTTTTAGAGTGCATGACTAGTATTTCTCGTATTTGTATCCTTGTAATTCAAATAGCAACATGAATTGAATATCATATATTAAGATTTCGGAGAATTAAAAAGAAGATTTACAAATCAATAAATAAGGTCATGAGATTTTAGTTAATATCATGCTTGATTCACATGTATAACAAGGGACTTTAAAAGATTATTCTTAATGAAGTTCATATTATGTCCTTGAAATAATGTATCAATTGTATAGGCCCAGTAAGTAGATTCGGATTACAACTTGGTTTACACCATATTTTCAGTTTTGAATGCCTCCTGGAAAGGCATAGCATTGTAAGATATGAAGAAATGGCAGAATTGTGTAGATTTTACTACACTGGTAACAGCCTTAAGATGTAGATGATTCTAATCCTGATTTGATGAACTTTTTTTTTTGGTTAAAAATTCTCTGACTGACAAGTTCCATCAAATCTTGATATATATAGTTTGCCGATGGACAGTTTGAGGTCATTTACAGAACTGTAATAGTCAGTAAACACAGGACTAAAAAAGCGATTCCACATGAAAGGATAAGCAGATTGAAACCAACAACATGGAGCTAATAGGTGTGTCTCCATTTGTAGTTCTGAATTTATGTACAGGTGGTGTCTCCAAGCAATAGGAGCTCTGATGGAATCCCCTTTGCCTTTCAACAAGGTGATTGGTGTTGTTGACCAAGCCAAGGAGTCTAACTTAATGAGTGTGTTTGTTGAATGTTTGGTTGTTTGGGTCAGCTACACTTTATTGATTATGTTCTCAAAACATCAGTTCAACAGAAAAGTGTGTTAACAACCAGATTATTATTAACTGTTGGTCACAGGATTTCACTTACTTTGCAAACAAACCAGATTATATGTCATTTGGTGGGCTTTCCCAAAGACAAAAATAGCCCTACCCCCTTATTGTAGTGCCACCTACCGATACTACCTGTCGCAATCCCCGTATGAAGACAGACCTATTGTTCTTACTTAAGAAAAAAACCCTTGAAAATCTGTTCCTCGCCCTGGGTCAAATGAATGTTTTTGCTGAGCTCTCTCAAATGCCATGGTTTTTACAGCTGCTTGCAGCCTGTATTGCGAGAGGAGTTTCAGGAAAAAATATGACAACTCCCCTGGTCGTGCTATTTCACCTATGTCATTAAAACTTGGCATGCAGTCTGAATAGAATATTATCTTGCTTCCATCAACTTTTGGTAAACTTCTGTGACAATAAATTTTTATTTTCTAAACTAAAATGTACAATTTTCCCGCGAATTTTAAATGTTCTGCTGCAGTGATGGCAGCAGCCAAGTGCCAGCCAGGGGGATTGTTATCAAATTCATTAAAACTAGTCATTTTCCCGTAGATTGGAGGGCCAAATAGAACATTATGCAATAGATAGATATATATGTAGATAGATAGGGAGGCCAAGTGAATTTGGTGATTGAGAGAGGTGAGATATATTCGTTGGTAAGTGAAAGGGAGTGTGATTACTTTGAATTGAGTGGAATATTTCTGCTAAAAGATGCAGTCACTACTTGCCATTGAGTAGTGTTGAGAGCTATTGAGGAAGACAGAAGTTCAGTAATCAATTGCACTGATTAGTGATCGGCAAGTGTGCATGGCATGTAATAAGTCATTGAAAGAAGCCAGGTAGTGCTGTTACACAGTTGTACAGCTTTGTATAATCATGGACCTTGTTGCATGTGTAGTATCAGAATCCACCCACTACCCGCTGGTCAAGCTTGTCCCCACCCGTTTTTAGTTCTTGGCCAAAAGGGGGCGTGGCATCTTTGTGCAGTGGCAGATGTGTTGGATCGTCTGCTGCGCAAAAAATGTAATTGATATGAATTAGGGTATACATGTAGAAGGCTTGGACGGACCTGAAAAGGGGAGAGCTCTGCCTCAGGGTGAATAAGAAGATGAGGCCTTCAGTACAACTTGAGATAAAGCCCGTACGCTATCATTTTAATATAAGAGAAGCTTAAACCAATAAAAGAAGAGAAGGAGAAAGGAAAGAAAGAAGGAAGGAATGAAAGAAGGAAGGAAGGAAGGAATGAAGTGAGGAAGGAAGGAAAGAAGGAAGGAATGAAGGAATGAAGGAAAGAAGATATATAGGTAGATAGATTTATAGGTAGATAGATACATAGATGGCCAGATAGGTAGATAGTCTATCTACAAGCAGCTGTTAAAGTGCTAGCACGTTATTTTTGATGTTTGTTATTTCTCAGAATGATGCTCTGTCTTCAAAAAAATCATAAAGGTTTGCATGATAATCGCAAGATGGACCAGAACATAATATGTAAATGGCACTGCCATGAAATTCGCACAGCATTGTCATAGAACTACTGCATTATCTTCAACATTCCATGCAGAAGGCCAACCTATCTTTTTAAAGGACTAGGCAAATGGGCAGATAGATAAGATTAGATTGATAAGATCAAATCTATAGATAAGATTAGATAGATAGATAGATAGATAGATAATTAGATAAATAGACAGATTGCACTAAATTGTTGATGTTACATAACTGAGATCGATAAAACCATAGCTATTCAGAGGTGACTGTTTACTATTAGACTGTTACATAATTTGTTGATAGTTAATGAAGATTATGTAACCTTAAGTGTTGTTATGATTTCTTGGTGATCTATTTAAGTCATTAACATTTGTATTGACTTTTAATTTCTATTCACTTCTTGCAATCAAGTGGTATGGAAATAATTATTTCCAATGTTGATACACATGTTGATTTATAGCCCTGAAATATGTCATTGGAGGTTGTTATATGACAAGAGTGAAATTTTAAATCTATTTTGGAATTTATTTAACATATTTTAATTATTTACCAAACTAAACTCTGACTAAACTACCAGCTCCACTTTTATGGTAACTACAGGCACTTCCTGTTCAGGCATTCACTGCAGACAGGAGCACCACACAGAATGAGCTGTCCTTGTGCTAAGTGAGCTTCCCTCATGGCTGCCTTCGGCAGCCATGAGCTGCGCTCATATTAATATGATAACATTAGAATATCCTGAAAGGTGACTTTCACGTTAGCTGATATTGCAATATATTAAAATGTCATTGTGTCTGACGTTTCACATGGTACGTCTGACACAATGACATTTTCCCTTGTAGCACAGCTCCCGTTACACTTGTAGCTTTCGTTTAATGGCTTTTTTGATACCCAAATTACCTTGCCCCATGTCTTTTTAACAATAAAAAGCTAAGGTTGGTGTACAGTGGAGGGCTACACAAGTTGCTGAAGTGTCTGATCTGTAAATTGAACGGAATTTCCCAATAAATGAAAAGGAGTTTTCTAATGGCAATATATAATGCATGCAAATAAATCAAATACACACCAAATTCCTTAGCTTCCTTTTACAATTTACGATTCACCTTGGACATAACTATCCTTCACCACATAGAAAGACAATTTCCTGTTTACACAAAGCTTAGTTTCTCTACAAAAGAGCTGATTTCATTGTGACATTGACAGTAAATTATTAATCACACACACCCCTGTCATGTTCGGAATTTGTTGCTATGTTGAAGGTTACTTTGGCTAAAGCTGACTTACTATATTAATACTCATAAAGGACAAACCTTATTCAGCCTACTACCACAGCATGAAACAAATTTAAACCTTCACATTTTAGCAAATGAAACTGTCTTTTTGGCTGTTTTATCACAATTGTGTCAGTAAAGATAAGATCTTCTGGAAACAGTTTTCAAAAATCTGATTTTTGCTTTGCAAGAAGCTACTGTATAGTGTCTGCCAAGCCGGGCAAATCACGGTTACAGACAGGGACCATCACATTAAGGAGACTTACAGGCTACGTCAAACGGCCTTGTCTCGGTCTTCCAGTGATCTTTCACTTGAGTTGTGCTGAGTTTACCCAGATCGGCAGGATTGTTTTTAAACTCTATTTTTTAAGGGCACTGCACATGAGTCCTTCGTTAGCACCAGACGATGACGAGATGAGAAGACTTGGAGTCTGGCACATGATCTACTTATTCAGGTATGTCCGGGGTTTTGCAGTTCCCCCACTACAGAACACTGGACGCAAGCCACCTCCATTACAGCCAAACACTTTGATATAGAATTAGAGTGGACTGTGTCACTGTGAAAATGGCACTTTGTGTGTCATCATGCTGATGATTTGTCATGATCAAACCCAATACTTTCAATGTTGAGACTTATCTCATTTGTTGGTGACAGCCAAACGAAAGGATTATGCATCTGATTATCACTCTAAAATCCCCAGCCTCTATGTTTCCCATGTTGAAAATAGAAAAGATGACACTTCACCGGCTATCATGAGTCAAAAAGTGCCATTTTCACAGCGCCACAGTCCACTCTAAGTCTATATCAAAGTGTTTGGCTGTAAAGGTGAGTTGGTTGGGACAAATTGAGTTCCTGGAGTGGGATTCAAACACGTACGGCTTCCGAGCCACTTATTGTACAAACAAGCGCTTTCAACCATGAAGTGAGTGGTATATTGCGGTATTGCTCAAGTAATGCAGTGGCAATTCACCCTGCACCTAAATATTACAATACCCTCTGACCTGATCACCTAACTAAAAGGTTTGCACCACAACTGTACTACTGAGTGATCGCAAAGCGAAAAACCAATATTAAAATGTTTTATAAAAAAGTCAAAACCCTTTTTACCTTAATTGATCTATTGACATTGTAATTTTCACATTTGAAGACAATGATAAACAAAGAATATGAAACGTTTGCAGCTTAAGAAAGGGAGGATAATAAAGTGGTAATATTATCTGAAAGTATCGAATATGCACATGTGTAAGATGTTTTTGAACGAGTTGTATTGCAATAAGAACACAAATTCTGCAAATCATGTTTGATTGGCTGTTTTCTCCGTTTTGAAATCATCTGGAGACAGTGATAATGTATATAAGTATACATGGCTGAAGTAAAACAGTACAGCACACATAAGTCATCCTCATAATAGCAAATTGTTGTGGGTAACGAGGGTTGATTGATTGATTGACGGCATGAGGGAATGAGGTACACATCTTCCCCTTGGGAAGATCTTCTCTCTCACCAATGGAAAGTGTACTCAGACAGCTATGATTGATAGCAGTTTTTGAAGTTTAGCTCCTGCAGCTAGTAGGCTGATGCAACATCGGAGATGTGTGTTCTGTTGACGGTCAACAAGCGATACAGTGATGGGACCCTTTGATGGAACCGGTATGTTCTTCAAACACCAGGAGCCGCCTGGCCAGACTCTCTCACAAGATCGGTTCATTGTCATTTTGTCATCATCTGTGACGAGAGACTGCAAACTCAATATTATTCGGTGTCCTATCGACATGTCAAAACGGTGAGAATGGCTCTTTATGTTATGTTATTCTTTTTTAAATTGCAGCAGCATAAAGTTGAGTTTCGTGCATCAATTGAGTATTTCAAGTGATCGGTTTCATGGGTTCTGTTACAGTATACGAACGACGAGTACTTACATTCTGTTGCAATTGGGCTTCAATGACTTCACAACAAGTCCTATCAAATACATTGAAATGAGGTGTCAATTTGTCATAAGGCAACTTGCGACCTCATTGGAGAGTGGAGTGACACATCAAATGGCTTGCCATGATAGCATTGCAAGTATGGCAATGATCTCACTGACTGCTTACACGTCATATAGTTTAACATGGCATGGATAGGGCTGTTACTTCACAAGGAACATTTGTGTCCAATTGTGTAAGCACTTGATGTTCGTCTACTGTAATTACATTCACAGTCACTGCATGTGAGTGAGTGAGTGAGTTTGTGTTTTACGCCCCATCAGCACCATGCAATGTGGGCTATATTAGAGGCAACCAGTCACTGCATGTACATGGAGTACAAGATAGAGCAAGATGTAAATTCACTGTAGGAAACTTTGTCAAATATTTCGCCTTATATAAAGGTCATCTATGAATGTATTTCACATAGAATCTGTTTTGCTTGGATGCATGGTTAACCTCTCTCTTTATCCATATACTGAGTCAACTAAGTAAGCATGATAAATGTCTTGATAAATTCTATGAAAAATGAAACAAACCTGAAACTGAATCTGAACATATCTATATAAAAAGATCGATCTACAAAAAAGATTGATCTACACTTAGTAACCGAGCTTTTTCAGACAGAAAATAACTTCAGGTACTGCAAGGAGCAGCATTCATCCCACATCTAAATTTTTAACTATTTGGCCTAAGGTGCTTCCTTGAGACCTCAGATGACACTTACTTACAACAAGAAGCAGCAAAGTAGCCAAGTAGCCAGGACAAGTAGCCAAGCAGCCCCAGTCCATAGGTGACCTTGTGGCTTTCAACGTGCTTCAAATTTCTAGCACCCATTTGAAATTCTTTGCTTGTCTCAAACTTCTTACTGAAACACAAGAAGTGTGGTCAGACCTGCCTGAGCCTGCCAACACCCCTGTGGCTATCGAGTGGGCATTCAAGGTAACATCGAATCAGCATTGGCTTAGGAAACAAGGTAATGGTCACTGTAAGACTGGGTCTGGTCAATGTTAATTTAATAAGTATTCTCTGGAAAGGTTGGTATAGTGGTCAAGTAAGACTGAGATTTTAAACTCCAAGGCGGCGGAGTTAAATACAAAACCTATTTCACATCAAGTGCGCAATTCAGCATAATGCTTTGGTGTAATTATATTTATATACAATATACAATGGACCCTGCTTAAAACGACCACTTTGTGGTCCTGAAGCAGTCTCTTGTGGGGTGAAAATTGCACTAAAAATATTGTTTAGTGCAGACGGAAGGTGGTCGCATAAGACAAGACAGTCCTGTAAAAGAATCTTATGATGAAGGACAACTGCATTGTAGTAATATGGAATATATATATATATATAGTACATCATAAGAAGACAGCTTGGAAGAAGTTAATTACGTACAGATCCTGTGATATTGGAACACATACACCTTGGTTTCGTGCGACATTAAAGCAAACTATGTGGTTTTCCATCGGGGCGAAGAACTTACTACAATCGACAAATCCATATTGTCACATATTTGCACAGACCAGATAGAAGAAGGGAAGTACTGAATTTCAAGTTGGAGTTAATTTAGCTTCCAAATCCATATTCAGTTATTATTTATGGAAGGGCTCCAGAAAGATATACACTTTGAAATTACTTTGGTGTAACAGGAAGACAGAAATATTGGCACCTAAGGAAGGAGCTATGTAACACTGGTAACAGCTTAGCTCAGACTGGAAGATGTATGTAAGAACTAAAGCATATTTTTTTTAATTCATACAGAGTATTGCATCATTTACTTTCCTTTTTTCGCTTTGACAAATTTGTGCCAGCAGTTGTACATAGGAGGGGAAGTGGACGCAGTGGTTCTCTCATCAGGAAGTTGTGCTTAGGGTCAAGGTCACCAGGGGCCCGGTGACCTCTGTCATCAATCACTTCCGGGGGCCAGATGTAATGAAGCTGCAGGGTCCTGCTGGTTGGCACTGCCTTGCTTCTAATAACAACCTAATAGGACATGTGCATCTTACAAATCACTTGGTGTTTGGACTATGGCTGGGTCCCGTCACCTCGGTGTCACGATGGGCTTGTCTTGTCCCCTGTTTTCCTGCCCTCCTTATTGCTCTAATTCATCAAGCGAGTCGCCCGCCTCATAAGCTGGCATCACCGTAGCATCACCCTGGCCCTTCTCTTCCAATATGTATGAAGAAACAAGACCTGTGACACTCAGTCTCCGGCACCGCTTCATATTCTTGACGTATTACTCTAACTTCATACTAAATCTCCGGGGGCCATTTAGTTTATTGATCAGGATTGTTTCAGGTATAAACCACAACTCTGAAAGTTGAGCATGGTCATACCCCTAATTAGCATACATGATGTATAAAGTTGACAAAAAACCATTTGTATATAAAACAGATAAACAATGAACCTTCAAAACAATGTACGTACGGAACAACGAACCTCGGCAATAGTGGACCTTTAGAATAAACGGCCTTTGAAAAAAAGGAAGCCACTGCCTGAAAAAAAAAACAGAAACTATGAACGGTCAAAATTGAATTTATTTATACTTTGAACAATATATTTTAAATAATAACATGCCAATTGCAATGGAACTTTAATACAACAGTGCATGAAGTGTCTTTTTGAAGTTTTTGTAGAATTAATCACTTCTCTATTTCGCTATAACAGGCGGCGACAAAAGACTTCAAATATGATAATGAATAAATAGCTGAAATAAGCGCCATGAAAGTTATTGTTTAAATGTTTGGTGCCTCTTTGCTACAATGAGGGATCAGAGGTAGCTAAGTTGTAGTGCAGTACCTGTCTACAAGTGGACTGCTCTTGCATTGCCACAGATCAGAACATATGCTGTTTTGTGTTGCCACCTAGTGAATAGTGTGCTATTCCGCGAGCTCCTGCGAGCGTCCACATCATTTCAATCAGAAGAAAACATATGTTTGGAAGACACGGGGGCTGTTTCTGAGTGTGCTGATGGCCTTGTCTACTTCCTTAGAGAATGCGATTGCCGAGTCTGACTCTGGTATACATCAATGTTGAATAGAAATTTTTCGAATGTGCAATGAAATTGGAACTATTTCTTGGGGCAGCAATGATGTAGCACACAAAATCAACTTTTGTACCAGGTGGCAGCAGCATGCAGTTCTCATTTTCACCAGACTGGTGCAGTACAGTACAGCACAGAACCATGAGTTGTTCCTATGACCCTTGATGGTCTAAATGGCATTTTAAAAACTCCCATGCAGACTGCAGTCAAACCGGATCTCGAACCCATTACCCAATAAATGAGTCAGAGAAGGTGTATATTTTTAACCTCTGATGCCAGTTGCGCATGTACAGTACACAACACCATTTATCGGTAGGCTGTTACGCGGTGTAATGGTTATGGATTTCAGCTCAGCAGGTGATTGTTGAGCCGTTGAGTGTGCTGAACTCAGGGCTCAGAAAAGTATCCATCAGAATGCTTATATCCCTCCAACGCAACTACCATTATTCATTCTGTTTGACACACAGGTCTACAGTACAATTCTGAAGCTGCTGCCTGGTACTGCAAACTGCTGCCCTCCACTTTTAGTAAAATGTTCATTTATTTAGTGATGCGGACAAGACTGCTATTTCTGAAAGTGAACCAGAACACTTTGATCTAGCCATGCGTCTATGTTTCTACATCTTATATATTAATACGTGACTCTAAGCCTTCTGGGATTGCATGACGTCATCGCCGTTTTCTTTAATTTCCGCATATTTATCCTTTCCTATTCTTTTCCTAACATAGCCATCTGCATAGATTACGATTTTATCTTTCCAAAAATACCAAATATGACCCTATCCACCTTCTTCCCTTTGCGCTATCTTGCAGATGCGTTTTCTATCGACAGCATAGGTCGCCATGTTTTTCTTTTTTTGTTGTGATCCAACTTCGCGCCATTAGGCATAAATTGCTGCAGCAATCAGTGTAGGCAAAGTGACACCAATGCTGAGGGGTGGCTTTAATTGCTATTGACAACTAATACATTTGCGCAATGACTTTCAGTGCCTAATTGCTATTAAACACATTTAAAAGGATCAGATTGCTATTGAAGTGTCACATCACAACTTTCATGCGCAAGTGCAATTTAGGACTAGGCCTTCAGCATTCTTGCGTACCTGCTTTGTGGGCATATCATTTCATTAATACTTTAGTGTTAGCCCTACAACAAATTGCTTTCAACCATAATCACTTCAAGAGAAGTACATACTTTTTCGTAAATGTTACCAGCTGCTCATGAACTCATCACCTTCTTTACCAGTCATTTTCTAATGACTATTTGTATGCTTTCGCTTGACACATCCTTTCCAAGCAAGTGTAAACGGCAATATCACTCAAAACACATTTTGATTCAATATACTTGCTTAATTTAAAGTCGAATGCTAAACAAATACATAGATTAGTGTGATCACACCTTTTCCCTATACCCATCTAAAGATGCTTTGAAAATTCATGGCCTCACTCTATGTAGCATCCTTCTCCCTTCATTGCTATTTCTTACTTTTGAATGTCCATTTTTCTTTGCATTCCAAGTTTCCAACTGCCACTGCTAGACATCATGAAACTGCTCTAAGTGGCATATCACTTAATCCCTCCTAAGGGCTACTATCACACACCCTTTCACAGACAATACTTTCATTTCGCACACCACCAAATGCCCCTCTCAAACTAAAAGCCTTTTATCACGGGTAAATGCTAGTAATCTATTAATCTACATTCTGTAGGTCTTAGGTTAGGGTTAGATTGTTCTTTCTGAACTTTGAATAAAAACAGCATTATCAAAGTTGCACTCCTGGGACATTGCAAGTGAAACTTCTTGAAGAACCTGATCTGTTGTCCTTTATAGACTATAGTGTACATGGGAAAGTTGTGAAGAAACACTGTGCTCAAATAATATTTCTACCAAGTGACCATCCGGAGTTCTGAAGTGAAATGAATTACAATCAGCTGGCACTACTGCTTGGCAATAAATTCCCCTTGCAAGCTTTTCGACAGCTAACTATGAAAATGACTCATACGCTCTCGAAGTAATTACATGTTCATTTCGGCTTTTCTATACATGTATGAAATACTATGTATGGTTGTATATTGCAGAAGATGACCCCCATTTATTCTAATATTGTTCTGTTATTGTAAGGAATTTCTTCATAATGGACACAAAACTTCGGCTTCAAAAGCATGGTTATTTTATGTAACAGAACCTATCTTGTTTTATAAGGAAAAAACTATGACAAGGGCCCTCCAACAATGTATTTGGGTGCTCAGCTCTGGAGATTTGGCTTTTGTCAACATTCTGCATTTGAAATTCGAAAATTCCATTATTGCCAAGCTTTTTTTCAACCCAAATCCTTAAATCTTAGGAAATCGCAGGCATTGCCAGAGCTTGGCTTATTTTCAATCAATATGGAAATGCTGGCTGATAAGAGAAATTAACAGCCTGTGTTGCAGCCCATTGCATTTTCTCTGCAGATCTGCGAGGGTGGCTCCAAGATTTTTTTTCTTCTTTTGTGTAAGGTGCAATTCCTTGGCAGATATTCCAATATTTTTCTCCCCATCTAATTCACATCTCAATGACACAAGTACATTTCTATGAGAGCCAGAAGAAGTCTGCAATTCCAGGAAATACCATCCACACGATATTAAGGCATTCTAAAGTAGATATCCTTGTTTAAATCCTTCAAGAACTTATCAAGAAAGATTTGCAGATTGCAAATTAAAATCAAACAGCCTAAAGCGTTCCTTGTCAAGAAAATAATGAATAATGCTATTGAAGAACTGGGTATAAACACAATCATGATGTAAATGCTTAGCACAGCATAACATTTTAGTACGGCTTGGTACAGCGGAATCAAGATGTATAACGAAGAGGCCAGGCAGAGCATCTAGGGTTTTGTGGCTTGTGGTATTGCCTATTTTCTAATGGTTGATTAACTTCAATTATGTTAACCTGCTTTAAAATGTAATAACGAGTTCTGGATTTTCTTTACCGAATTTAAGACTATGGAATAAACTAAACCGAGCAGCGGAACTTGACCTGTTACGTCGCACAACTTAACCCAATAGTGGGGCCACTTTTGCCACTTAACCCACCTTTTTAACATGTCTACCATTTTCTTGCCAATTGTTTGATTGTCTTGAAAATTGCATCAACTGTGTTCAAGATGATCACCCGAAGCTAAAAATGGCCTAACTTACCCATGTCTCGCCTATCATGTATTTTAAGCTTGACAAACATAGACCAAAGTAAAGGTAAAATTGCAATTCACTCTTGCTGGATAAAATATATGTTTCCGTCATATATCCAGAGTACGAGAACAAAGTGCACCGATATATCAGAAAAGTGCACTAAAAGTTGCACTTAGAATAAAGCACTAATGGTGAACTTGCACCCAGAATACCATGGCATGAATGAAACACCCTGGGCATTGCAAAGGAGCCATGATGTGGCTCCAATTATATTTTGTGTTTGTCCTCAAATGCAGGGGCTTTGATGCTGGTCATTTTCCAAATAGAGGTGAAAACGTTTTACCCCATTGGCCCCAGGGTGGGTGTGTCCTTTATCCCCTGTATGCTTGTAGCCTTGTGTGCTGGACTTTTGCTATGAGAAAATCAGCATTTACATCCATCTATTCCATTGGCAGCAGCTGTTTGGAAATAGCCTGGCTGTGCAGAAAATTGCAGAATTGACGGCATAGCTTGGTGCATATGAGCTATGGGCAAGATCAGGCAAGGAGCATCATTCATAGATTCCCCTGTCCCTAGTGGCCAATGTGTCATTACCATTTGAACATCTATGCGACCATTTTGACCCAGCTACATTGATCAAGCCACTCCTGCCATCTATGCAAAGAAGTACGAGACATGAGCGGAGCCTGTGTTTGCATACTTAACATACTTCATTAGAGTATCATTGTGCAAAGACATGTCGAGATCGATAGAGGAGTAAGAGGACTGAGTCATGGGATACAGTGAGGACAGACATTCTGCAAGGGAGCACCCAGTGCACACCCTTGAGGTACACCCTTCTCTTGAGGCAACCGTGTTCCTCTGTGCCGAGCAGATTTCAAACGAGATGTGACATCCTCTCAGTTTCGCAACAAATTGTAATTGTTGTGTCGCTTGACAAGTTAATTATTCACAGGGTTGTTCCTGTGCCCTAATTGAACATTTATGGCCCTAATGGTAGAGATGTAGGCCAATGCATCCCTGCCATCCGTTCCTCACTTGTTGTTATGGTGCCTCATGCATTCTGCAGGAGCTGTTTGCTTGTGCTGCTTGCCTTGGCTGGACAGCCAGATTTATTGCAAGTGTGCTCGCAGCTCACACATACCCGGTTAATATGAAAACACAGCCCCTAAGCCGATCAATCAAAATCCATCTTTAATGGATCAGGGAGCAGAGCGGTGGAGTTTCCCCTGTACATCTGCAGCACTGCTTGTCGTGTCTCAGCCCACAAGCTAGGTCTTGTTTCATCTTGCATTTGCATCTCTATGAAACCATAAAACAGCCATCAGTCATTTTCTTACGTGCTGTGCTTCTGCGAGACTCACAGCTTCCAGTAATCCCAATGTCTATTTGCTGTCCCCACTGACGCCATGTGCCGCTTGCAAAATTTGCCCATCGTCTTCCTTTAAACACTCCAGAAAAGAGAATCAAAGTGTGTCAACAGAAAATATGGGTCACGCAGCCACTTTTTTCATAAACGCCGAAGTTTAAAATGATTCAATTTTCTACATGTCGACCGAGCCAGTCAGAAGCAGTTTGCTTGGAGCAATTTCTCTGGAAGGAGATTGAAATTAAAGCAGTAAGATTTCATCCAATTAATGTTGGTTCATAATTAGGATTCTGAAGATGGTGATTGAAGCATTTTGATTATTCTTCATTGCACTGATCAACTTGAGAAAAGTTCTTCTTCTGCCCGTGTGCATGGTGGAGATGGCAGAATGCCTTGTGGTTAAGTTTGGCGCAATGAAAAAAGGACCGCAAGTGACCGTCATCGGTCTTCCTGCCTTGGAGCTGTTTGAAGCCTAAGAGGAGAATGATATGACGGAATTCATTAATCAGCTCCTGTAAGGGCTTGTTGAGGTTGTTGGACGTACCTGGGGTAAATACTGATGAGTGATTAGCACCTGGCTTTGGACCACTTGCTTAGCTTGGGGATTGGCGTCATAGAGTCAAAGGCAGTGATTAGGGTTTAACCCGGAGATCCATCATCATTTTGGGCTGGCCTTGGCAGGGTCTAAAGCTTGGTCATCACTCTTGGTTGTAGGCTGGTATACTTCATCAACCTTTTGCTGTGCACACTTTTAGCCTTTGCCTTTTGCCAACCCCAGCATTGAAAGGCTGAGACCAGCTCATTCAACGGCTTGTAGGTCTGTACAATTGGGGTGTCACCTGCCTCTGAATTATGAGAGTCAAGTGACTGCATGGATCCCTTGGCCACACCTTCCCCTAAAGGGATTCCACTTACTTGCTTCTTTTTTACTCTCCTTCTCCCTGCCTTCCTTTTTCTCTTCGTTTTGCTGACACGACTTAACTGCCATAACTGTACTTCTCCACAAGCCTCTCGTGTGAATATGAATGAATTTCATAAAAATCTCATCTGAACCGAAAAGGATTCAGTTTCATCGTTTTTGAATTGGGTCAGCGCCCAACCGGTCATGGCACAAATCGTCATAATTGTAACATTATGGCAGAGTCCGCTAACAAGTCTGTAATTTATTATTATAGTTATCAGCAGCAGCTTGTCGCCTTACCAATATTATATCCATGAATTTTCAAACTTTAGTTTTCAAACTATTTCTGTATAAATTCCTCAATTGCAGTTGTATAGCTGAGCTGTTTAACCGTTTCTTCTTGCTCTGCTGAGGGTTTTGTAGCGAACCCAGCACGATGAATAGTCTTACAAAATACATACCTTCATTTGGCCAACAGGAAACAAAAAATCATGTGATGCATGCGCCGGGTCCTTGGACCTATACCACATCCATTTTCTACCAACAGTGCCTTGAGTTTAAATATGAAGGGGAAATGTCAAAAGCATATTTATGGTATCAAATTGAATGAAATATGGCTAATTGTATGTGCCCCTCGCCCTGATTAACTAATTTTGACATCCAATTTCATTCCCATTGGATGATATTTATCAAACCTGAATAAGTCATGTTTTAGTTTGCTTTTGCTGTGAACTTTGCCTGCTGGTTGCTGTATCTAGTATGAGGTGCATTATAACTGCAGGTTGAGGTTCATTGGGTAATGAATTTACACCAGGTAGCAGCACAGTCTAGTGCTGTATAATATCGGTGGTGCCAACAGAGTACAAATAAAAAAAAATTTACCAAAATTTAATATGCAAGACGAGTTTTTGATGAAGTGGGGCCAGCAATCCTGAAGAAATATATCACTGAGAGGGAATATTTTAGGTAGGGAGTTGCTGCTGTCATCGATCTTGCACGTACAATGCTTTTGTGCATACAACAACATTAGCTTTTCGCAGGAAGTAAACAAAAACTGACATTTCCAAAGCCCTGTGACTGCCAACTCTTTCTAAGCTGTCATTTAGCATATCCTGAGATAGGACCACGAAGAACCGTGTTTTGTTGTCTTTCCTTGTCACTGGAATAAATCTGGTTCTGAAATCTAGCTGTTCCTTTCCTCCTAAGAGAATAGACAACTAAAGAACTCCCAAGGAGCAGGAACTGTCCAACTGGGAAACCAGACTGAGAATAGCTCCACCAGATGGCAGGCAAGCGCAGCTATGAAGTTGGCAACACCTGGTGCTATGTGCAGTGCAGATATCAGAAGTAAAGGGAATTCCATGCCTGGGCCTGGGGCCCACATGCATGGGTGCCACAAGACCATAAAAA
This sequence comes from Platynereis dumerilii, assembly GCA_026936325.1. Taxonomy (NCBI): domain Eukaryota; kingdom Metazoa; phylum Annelida; class Polychaeta; order Phyllodocida; family Nereididae; genus Platynereis; species Platynereis dumerilii. The sequence continues at coordinate 122,954,785 of JAPTHN010000001.1, read as the reverse complement.
AACATTACAAGGGTATGAAGCTCTAATTGATGATTGCAGAAGCTTACTAATACCCAATTTGAAAATAACAAACCAATATGGTCAATATGTCAATGTGTATGGTGTGCATTTGGTCGGAGTGAAAAAATAATCAAAATGTGAAACAAGAACGAACACTCAGAGAGTGCATACATAGGTCTGCCAGCCTGCTGTAATTAATAATCTATTCAGCAGTTGATATTTGTATGTTGGCCTATATCTGTGTATCTATGTACATCTGTGTACAGATACATCCTTCCATCCATCTGTCTATATATGTATCAATCAATCTGTCAATGTATTGAGTCAGACTGTACCTCCACCGATGGTGGAGGCCAAATATGCAGAGGGACAGGTACAGTCTGGGCTGGCACTGAGCTGCTGCTGATGCTTCTGGTCTCCCTGCAGCAGGATAGTGGCGGGAATATGGACATTGTATAGGGTGGCAGAGTGGCACTGAGCTGCTGCTGATGCTTCTGGTCCCACTGCAGCAGGATAATGGTGCGAATCTGGATATTGTATAGGGTGGCAGAGGTATATTTTTGATAGATACTCAGTGAATATGTCATGGAGAACGACAAAATTGAAAAGAGCTGAGAATGGGCCAAAAGGAAGCATTCTGCAAAGTTACAGATTCATACAATGCATAGTTTTAACAGGATCCTGTGCACAGCATAGTGACACAGAACAGAGTCTACTCGTCACATAAGGTCTGCAGCTGCAGTGCAGCTGGCAGCCCTAAAAATTTAAAAAAACCTCCAAAATCTTGTCAAATATTTTGTAAATTCTATGACTATTTTGGGTGGCTACGATCATATCTGTGACAGCTAAACTGGGCATTTTGAAATCACCTTTTTTCGTGAGACCTTAAAATGCTTTTTTTTTTGTCATAAAATGGGTTCTAAATGAGATAGAGACATGATTCAAAGAGCTGAAAATTGGTTTATAACCTTATTAAACATATTACAAAACAAGACAATTAACCAAATTTATGGCATGTGTTAGTCTCATTATTTCAATATATCATAATTTGAGCAACATTTCTTTTCATATTCGAAGTTATTTATCACGTCCGGCATAGTATAAAACTTACGTAGACTTTCAATCATGTCTCTTGCTCATTAACATCCCTTTTTATGACAAAAACAAAATTCTAAGAATTTAAAGAATTCGAAAAAGTATGAAAAATATTACATCATGTACACACATATGGTCACACACACTGTATTTTTCATTGTACTTGACGTGGTCTTACACATACGAGGGGTTTTCCAAAAGTTCTGTCCAACTTGCCATAACTTTTGCAATATTTAATACAGAAACATGATATTTGGGTCAGATAATATTGAAGTAATTTGCAAATGATTCTGAAAAAATCAGATCATGATAACAAAAATAAATGGTTAATTTGTTGCCATGGAAACCAAAAGTCATGAAATGCGGCCCAGGGCACCTTTAGAGACACAGATTCATTATATCTTGTCAAAAAATTAATTTTTTACCAGGGTTACAGGACAAGAAACCTACTAAAAATAATCCCTAACATTTCACAATTTCTTGTAAGAATAAACTTGACACTGAGTACACTTCCTATAGCCTTACTTCCCTTAAAAAGGCAATGCCTCACAGTCCTTATATTAAGATCACAGTCGGTGTTTCACAGACTTTTTGTTCTTTACAATGGATTTTCCATAAGTTCTGTCCAACCTGTCATAACGTTTGCTAGATTTTAAACAGAAAAATTATATTTGGGCCAGTTGATATTGAGATAATTTGCAAATGATCCCCCAAAAATCAGATCATAGAGGTAAAAATAAATTTTTGATTTGTTGCTACGGAAACTAAAAGTCATGAGATGCAAGTGAGAGCTTGTCAACAGAAGCATACTTCACATATTTCATAAAATATGTAGTTATTACAAGAGATATAGAACAGAATTTTTTCAAAACATTCATAGTAATTTCACAAATTCCAAAAATAATGACTGGGACCTTGTAAACACGTTTTCTCAAACTTTCTATCCATCTCTTAGTATGATACCTCAGTCTTCATGTTAAGGTCAGTTTTGGCATTTTCCAGTCTTCTTTTCTTAGGTTTTCCGATGTGTCTTCTCTTCATTCAGATAAAGTTTGTACAATCTTTATTTGCTTCTGTCACTCATACTGTCCTCCTTGTATGTATGATAAGAGGTTCTTACTCTCTCTGCCAGTTTTTATCCAATTAAAATGAAAAAAATGTAACAGGTATATATGATGTCATCCATATCCAAAAAATTGCTCATCTCGTAAAAAACTGAGAAGCTACATGAGTGATGGTAAAGTAACTGAGATGTAACAAAAATACCAGTTTCCACTGTTATTAATGATTTTACAATTTACTGATTATATTTCATGAAAAAAATTATGAATATACTTCAATTCAATATGTCAAGACACAGATAATGCAAGCAAGTGCTCATTTCATTTTAAGTGAGCACTACAAAGTCTGGGCCGCATTTCATGACTTCTGGTTTCCATGGCAACAGATTAAGCATTTATTTTTAATTTTATGATCTGATTTTTTGGGAGTTATTTGCAAATTACGTGAATATTATCTGACCCAAATATCATTTTTCTACATCAAATCTAGCAAAAGTTATGACTGGTTGGACAGAACTTATGGAAAACCCCTCGTATATACAGTTCTTTCAAAATCATTTAAAACCAATTATATGACAAAATACTTATTTAACTAGGCCTGCATTTGACAAGTTTTTTCAGGGACTGTTCTTTTTTATTTCATTATTTTGATCTTATTTCACTCCACCCTAGACTTATTTTGATCATATAATGGCATGGACAAATTTTCCCCATTCAAGTATCCCTCAGCACCCATCAACTACCCTCAGCTCCCTGCAAATAGCCTCGGCTCCTCAGATCTTACCTCGGCATCACCCTCTGCTTCCCTCAACTACACTCGATTATTCCATCATAAGATGGCGATTGCACCGTGGGCATGATAATGTTTCATTGAAACGGAGGATATCCAAAGATACCATCCGTATTATACTTGGCCGGTCTTGTGTTACCATCTTTCATTTATGAATTTCCAAGTTAATAATTCCTTTCCAGGAAAATCAAAACCAATATCAATGGAAAATGTACAACCATCCCAGCAAACACAAAACGGTTATAAAACGTTTTACTTTTGTTTTATAACGGTCTTGTATATACTGTCTGGTGGAAACGTCAAAACCTAATGTAAACGCTTTCATATTCGTTTTCATCAAAACAGCTGGAAAACGTATCATTGTCACGTTCTATGAAGATTTGGAGAAAACGTTTTAGTTTACAAGATGTTTTGCAAACGTTTTAAAATAGGTTTAGCTAAACCTGAATATTCTTTGGAAGTGTGGCAAATGCAAGACAGATGAAAAACGTAATGTCAAAACGTTTTCAAAATGTTTCAGAATGACGTTTTGATGACATTTTACAATAGTCTTGGTTTCACCTAAATATTTTAGAAAGTATGGTGAGTGCAAACGGGAGGAAGACACTGTCAAAAAGTTTTAGGAGTGTGTTATGAAAAATGGACAAATTATATTTCAAAAGTTGAAAATATGATAATATTGAACATGCTGCAACGTTTTCTAGATGTCTTAAAAACGTTTTATGGGGGGGGGGTGGCAGATGCAAGAGAATCCCACCAGGGCATGCAGTGTATACCTGAAAGAGCATGGCTGTACACATGTTTCAACAGTTTTATTTGTACTCTTCAATTAAACTGTATTTAAGCATCTGGATTACTCTTTACAATGGAATACACAAGATGGGTTAATAATAGCATGTTGTTGTGATCATAATGGACATACTATATTGGATAGGTGCGCTCTGCTATCAGGGCTTTGGAGTCGGATGTTTAGTGAACCGACTCCGACTCCCGACTCCTTTGGCTTTCTGAAAAGCGACTCCGACTCCGACTCCGACTCCTTAGGTCTCCTGAATTACGACTCCGACTCCGACTCCCGACTCCGCTTATCGGCATTATTGCACACAAATATTACATGATTAACAGGGGAGAAAAAGTAGTTCTACAAAGTTTTCATTGGATTTTTTATATGAATACTTCTATAAGAAATTTTGAGAAACATTTCAAATTTTTGTAACTGTGCTGTTGTAAATTATTTTGATTATTTGTAGGAGTCAGGAGTCATCAATTTAATTTTCGACTCTGACTCCTACTCCGACTCCACCCGGAGTCGGAGTCAAAGTTCGACTCCGACTCCGACTCCGACTCCACCCAAAAACCTCCGACTCCACGACTCCGACTCCCGACTCCGACTCCGACTCCAATGCCTTGTCTGCTATGTTAAACAACACTTCCAAGGGGGGGGGTAAGAAATTTAAACAAAAAAAAAAGTTTAAAAAACACGCATAAACTAATTCTATTTGGACTTTTTTATGCACAAAAGTCCGCGAAATGACGCAAATCTGTACGCGTGGCCCTGTAAAACAGTATATATGTTTGTCTTGCTTTGTATGTCGAGGGGGGGATACAAAAAATACGCATGAAACGTAAGGGTGGGGTACTAAAAATCCGCATGAAACTCAAGGGGGGGGTATCAATTTTTGACAGGAAGTTCCAGCAAAACTCCCACCCCCCCCCCCAGTCATAAATCCATAAGTACAAATGAAACATAAGACAACTTCCCTTGCACTCATCCTAATGCAAAATTCCAGGTACACAATGCAGAAACTCTCAAGCACATCTATTGGGAACTCTGTCCAGCTAATATGTGGAAGATATATTTCTGCTGTTCCATAAATATCTTCCTGAGCTCACAGTCACCGCAGTTCTGCTCTGCATCTCACCTGCTGAAATGTCTAATGATTCCCTCTGACAACAAAGGTTATAAAATGTGTGTCTGCAATATGTCATAATCTTAACCAAATTAAAAAAGACAAATTTCCTTAAAAAAATATTATAGGAGATGATACTGCAACGTTTTCAGCAACATCCATGTTTTAACCGACTATACCGCAGTTCGTTAATGGGGTGCCCTGAAGCTTCGTCACATGAATATCACGCTATATATTGTAGAACCTGAAAAGGTTCTGCTCAGAACATTTATTATTGATCTCAAAACAGGCAGAAACAAAATTTGCAGTACGGCGCTTCTTTCGGCAACTGAGACTTCAAAAATGCCCGATTTGTGACCGTTGCATCATCCAGGACAATTCCCTTTCTTACCTATCAATTTCGTGAAGTGTATTTGCAAAAAATCTAAGTCACAACCAGACACCTCATGCAGCTGTAACTGTGTTGCTATTTAATTCAGGCTAGATGAAGCACCCTCTTGTGTAGTATAAAGAATGGCAACGAAGTATCATCTTACAAAGCTTCTCACAGCTAGGCATCTAACCAAATATCATCCAACAAAATAGTATCCAAATAGTATCTAAATGGCACATTGGATAATTTTTAACCTATTCCAAATATCCAAATAATAGAAATGTGCTATTTAGAAAATCTGAATTGTATGATGTACTGCTATTTGGTCTATTGGAAAGTACTTTATTATGGCATGAGGGACTTTGTCACAAGCACCTACAACTTGGCACTAAAACCGTTTTCTCACAGTTTCCCCTGACACCTCCACATGTTATGGATGAAATGTTATGAAGCAATACAAATTTCCAATACGAGGGGTATTCAGGAAGTTCTGACCAATTTTTGTAGCAGACCTTTCTTTTTGACGTACTTGAATGAAATTTTTGTGGTACAAAATTCAGGTGTATAGCCATTGATTCTGAAAATATTACGTCCGTGGCCAATGTTGAACTTACTTTTCTGTTGCCATGGAAACGACACCTTGGGGTAGGCAGCGCAGCTAAATTTTTCATACAAAACTCAACAATTTAGCTGTGTAAATCGCCATATAATTTATTGCATATGCACAATTAATTGTGAACATAGATGTTCATCAACAGCTTCATAATGTTTCAAAGTACTCTCCATGGCATGAGACACATTTTTGCATCCTTTCAATTCACCTGGTGAAGCAATTTTCAAAGTACTAACACAGAAAAGCACTGGAAATGGCATGTCACTGTCCCGCTTTGCAGCATATCTTTCACCTCTCAGCTCATCTTTTAGATTAGGGAATAAACAAAGGTCACATAGTGCTAAATCATTATTGTGGTATCTTGAAATACTTTCCTGATGATATCCTGGATTTGTATACCATTCTTTCCGGTGAGAACACACAATTTGATTGAACCTCTCTGATCGTGTTTCGGGTCCATGTAAAATGCTCATCCAAAATCACTCTTTACGGTGCAAAAATCAGGTTTAAATGGCTAAATAATGGATTGGTACAACATTGTGACATCATAAAGTTACAATCACAATTGTCAACAGGCCCTGCACAGGTCTACAGTCCTTTTCAACATAATTTGACCCTAGATTTCAGGGAAAATGCAATGCCAAGTTCACTAGAAAAATGAGCTGCGCTGGGTTCCCCATCTTGCCGTTTCCATGGCAACAACATAAAACTTAAAGTTAGTATGTCGCCAAAATAAAACGATGTCCAAAAGAAGGATTAGAGTCATATTAAACCCATTCTACCAACAAAAGTTACTTAACTGTCATGGATATGCTCAATATATGAAGATAGATTCCTTCAAATACGTAAACAAACAGTTTTTCATGCCGTGAAAAAGTCTTGTTTTGTTTACAAATCAAGCAATGCAGGGCTCTCCTTAAGTAATTTAAAGCTTTACAATCAATTAAACTCACTTAAATATGGAAAACACGCAATTCTGTTGCTTGGAGGTGTATACTATACTTAAAATCTAACAGTTTATGATCTATAAAGGCAAGTTTCATTTTACACAGAATCGGCGGACTTACTACCTTTAAATATATTGTGTCCCAAAGGTGCTTGGCCACTTTTTGCTTTGATACCTCAAGATGTACATGTATTCCTGAAAATTTGAAGGCTCTAGCTTAAATATAAGCATCTCTCAGAAAAATTTGTCAGAACTTTCTGAACGCCCCTTGTACATATGTCTATGATGCCTCTCTGCATCTCTATTGAGTTAAGCTTTGTGTGATTTACATTTACTGTGTAACCCACTGTTGTCAATAATATAATGTTAAGTTTCTGAACTGTCAACTTCAAACTTGATTACAGTTTTTACATCTGGCAGTGGCACATTAGTCTATATATAATAAAACCGTGTTCTATAATGTAGATTCTGTTCTAGTAAACCAGATTATATTGAACGAAATGCTTACAAACTTTAAATAACAATTTCTCAAAGAAAATCCTAACAAGACGAAAACTCACACATGTATTCCCAGACACTTATTTGAAGAAGAGCTTGAGCTTGAGATTTATACCTTCACAAAAATGTAATGTAAGATATTGGTTCAGGAACAGAAAGGCAGGTAGTTTTGGGATTACATTAGCTAGAAGTCTAAAGTGATATATCAATTGTTTTTCAGCCATCAACTACTAATACACTGTTCATCATGCCTCGATAATAGTTTGGTTGTTATTTGTAACTTTTTTGTTTTGTAATTACACAAAATATATCACCATATGCATAACAATGGTTATAATAGGTGTTGCCAAATGCGCTGTTCTCAATACTGCATTAATTCTGAATGATGTAGGCAGTCGAATGAATGCTTTCACTTAATTCTTTACCATAGAATTCCCTTGATCTGGAACAATGCAATGTATACATTATTAGTATATATAATACATAAATGGGTTCTATCATGTCATAAAAACAGTAAAATGCATAAGAAAAAACACTGCACAGTAAAATTAAATGTTACTGAATTAATTGAGTGGATATTAAAGCAAATATTCCTATTCCAATGGTTGAAACAATTTTTGTGCTAAATATTTCTTGACACTGATTCGGAAAAAGGCTTCTATAGATATTCAAATCAAATTTAATCCCATCATAATACAGACAGCAAGGAGGGATAAGACCTTGCAAATGAAGTGTATACATCTACAGCACTTCAAAATTTCTTCATTGAGATCGGAATATGACAATTGCTGGCGGAGTTATTGAACCGCCAGTTGGCTCTGGTGCTGGGGTGCATGATATAAAACCACAAAAATATCTAAGTAAAAAATAGAGCCACTCAAGCTGACTTATTTTTACAGTATACTCACTCATGTCAAATTGGAGGCAAATCATATCTGTGTTTTTTATTCATATTCTACATTTCTTGGATTTCCCACACTGACAGCTTTAATTGGTCTCGTGAAGATGAAACACATGTCTTAACTTGTGGCAATATATAATCATATTGAAATATAGAAAGCACTTCGTCTGTCAACAATTTACTCAGTTGATAATATGGTTTAGTAGAACAGCCCCAAGGCAGTATTTGATTTCGAAACAAGAAAATTTGTAGTGAAAGAATTGGCTTTGAGATTTCAGTTACATAAACTGAAGAAGCAGCTTTTAAACTTCTATAAAGTTACTCTCCAGCCTGAATTAAAACGCAAGGAAGTCTTTTCAGATAAAACTTAATTTTACAACTTTGATCTAGAGATTCAAGACAACGAAAATCTCGAAGACACCTCTTTTTTTCCGATTTGGAATTTAGTAAAATACCTTGCTAATAAAAATTGTCACTTCCGCTTTTCCATTTGTGGCATCTTTTTGTATCAATGTCGTAACCTATAAAAAAAACTTATATATGTAAGTTTTCTCGACAGTACATCAAATCAGCAAGATCAGGAATTTCGTCCGCGCAACTATTTATTATTATTAGATTCTCCGGGTGTAACAGAATTGATAATAATCTATTTTTTTTATATATCATGTCTGGATCTTGCCATACTCCCCAAGTTGGCATCTCGCTAGCAACAAGAAACTGTCTTAGATATGTCATCCTGTACCAGTGTACCACATAATTCATCTTAATTACATACATCATGTTTTCAACTAGAGCTGCTTCTGTCTAATTCTTGTTTAATTGTTCAAAACTGTATAATTATGAAATTTTGTGGAAAAATAAAATTCTTGAGTCTTGAGTCATGAGTCATTTTGCTACATTGTATATCCGCAGTATTAAGTTCACAAATAAATTAGCCTTTCGTTGTATGAAGCTGTTAGCATGAAAGATGCAAAGTTGCACGCATACAGTCACTTCAGCCGCTCTTTCTTACATGCAAAAGTCTGGCAATCTGAACGCGTGTATACATGTGTGTATTGCTTTGTATGTCGTGGGTGGGGGGAGGGGGTACTAAAAATAAGCATGAAACCTAAGGGTGGAGTACTGAAAAGACAAATGACACTCAAGGGGGGGTATCAATTTTTGACGGAAGGTTCCAGCAAAACTTTCACCCACCCCCCAAGTAATGAATTCTGAACGATCCCTTATCAGTTTGCAAAATATTGTATATTATCGGCTATAAAGCATTATTTAAATGTAGTTTGATCTGCAAATCTGCAAATGCATAGCTGCAGCAAAACTGGATTTAATTTGAATTAAAACTGATATCAAATTTCGAGATTGCATGATCTTGTTCGTTACTGCGAAAATGAAATTAGCAACAAACTCAAAAGCGATACATGCATGTGTTTTGAAGCCAGCATCATTAGTCAATAGCCATGTATATTTTCCTGTGTCTCCATTCTCCAGTGTACACTAATCTTTTAAAACTCATGTGACAGCATCAAGCACGAACAGAAACAGCAGGACAAATATGGAAGTCGTGACTTTTATAACCGCAGTTTGTGTTCCCAAAATAAAATCAAAATGGCAACATAAAATCAAAATGGCTTAACAGTGAATGTGCTTTTGAAAGTGCGATGGTTGGTGCTTGCCCTCATCGGCAGACGTCTTCTCCTGTTGCTTGCACTACAAATAAAACTCTTCACAGTCGGAGAATGACAAGTACTTAGATTCACCTGTTTTTGGCTATCAATGACCTCATAGCAGACCCTATCCATTGCATTAAAATGCACAGTCAATTTGCCATTGAGTAACTTGTCACCTCATTAATGAGTGCTAGCTGTGACTCTGTACTCTGTAGGTGATTTGTTTTGATAGCACTGAAAGTATTTGGATATGATCTCACAAACTGCATATGAGTCATGGAGATAGACTTGGCATGGATAGGGACATGACCTCACACAGAACATGTCATTGCAATTCTGTAAGAACTTATCAATCGTCAGATGTAAATCTATTGCACCTAAACCACAATTAATTCTATTCTGAACTGAAATTGCGACAGGCACACCTTGGTAAATTAAATCATGCTTAATAAGTGGATAGATCTTTAGATTTTGATCAAAAATCTGAAATCATGAGCTGCAACAACCATTTGTATTTGTCTGATATTAGAGTGGAGATCAGTCACATGAAACGCCAATAAATAACGATATTGGTGTCTAAAAAGTGTTATTGTGTGTAGAGAGTGATATTGGTGTGCCGGGCTGTGCCCCTGTGCTCTTAGCAGCAACCATGCACTTAATTGCCTATTACTTATGGGAAGGCCTGGGTAGGAGGAAATTTAATTGCCAGTCTGGTTGAAATGTTAATCTATCATTTTATAAATACGCTAATTTTAAATAACGAGAAAAATTAAGCATATTTCATATAAAACAATTAAGTATCTTTAGAAAAACCAATATTTTACAAATATTTCTGAAAATTGTGGTGCAGAATATAACAAATAGTGCATGTTGAGTCGACCAGTATAGAGTTTTATTCACCTTAGCAGGTAATATTGGTCTCGGCCTAAGGCGTCGACCATTATTACTGCTTCGGGCCAATAAAACTCAATATTGGTCTCCTCACCATCCACTATCTATATATTATTCACCTTAGCAGGTAATATTGGTCTCGGCCTACGACCTTGACCATTATTACTGCTTCGGTCAATAAAACTCAATATTGGTCACCTCACCATCCACTATCCTTGCAATATATCTGTTTTCCCCCTTTTATTTGTGTTTTTGTGATGGAAATGGGGCAGTAGACTGGCGGGATTTCTGAAAAATGGCTTTATTTAGAGAGGTACGAGCATTTTGGGGTAAAAGTCGGGAACCCATCTTTTTAGCATATTTCAGGTATGCCGATTCCGAAAAAACCGGTTCCCAAGCGATATTCCGGGTGCTTCACCTCCTAATTTGCATAACAAAATGGCCGCCAAATTAGCAATTTTTTTATCGTTTTAAAGCAGTAACCTTCAATATACTACTGGTTAGGGAAGCAAAAAAGGCAAAATTAGTGGCTCAATCCATGTTATGAATATTAGGGAATAACACACACCATTTTAGAATTAATTATACAAGTTTGATGGTCATTGATATGCTAATTAGTAGCCGCCATTATACAATAATGCCTTTTCTTCAATAACTTCCTTACTAATCAACCAAATTTAACAAATTAAAGTTCTATACCAATGTTTTAAGGGTCAATGAAGATGATGAAACCATCTATTAAGTCAAAACACTCATCCCATATTAATTATGCAAGAATAATGGTCATTAGTATGGTAATTGGCGACGAAATATTACAAAAAATACCAATCTTCTCAGTATCTTCTCTGCTAATCCAGGAATCTTTACATATTAAAGGATAAAGGTCTATACTAATATTTTAAAGTCTATGAAGAAAATTAACTTATTCATAAAGTCATAACTCTCATCAAATATTAATTTTGGAAAAAGGATTGTCATTAGTATGCTAATTAGCATGACATATTTCAGAAGAACAGTTTTCGTTATAACGATGCTGCTAATTCTGCAAATTTTACAAATTAAAATGTATATACCAATATTTTAAGGGTCAATGAAGAAGTCATTGACAAAATCATTACATTCATCTGATATAAGTTATGCAAGACCTGTAGTCAGTATAATTAGCAGTGTCATATGACTGAAAATAAGAAGGTGTATTCTTATATCTTTCCTACGCATCAAGCAAACTTTAGCAAATGAAGTTCTCCAACAATTTTAGTTTTTTCAAAATTAGTCTGCAATACTTCAAGGGTCAATGCAGATCATGAACTCAATTCATAACATAATAATATCAGTGATATCTACCTAAATTTGTTTTGTTTGTTAAGTTTGCTGGATTAGTAGGGAAGATCAGGGCTGTAGCTGGAAATCTGTTTTGGGGGCAGGATCTCCCATAATTCAACAGTGTCTCGTGCATGATGGCCCAAAATGCCTTCTAAGCAATCTGAAGCACTAATTCCCCCATAAAAGACAAGAAATCATTGTATTGTCATTTTATGTAGTGTCCAAATTAGTAAAGTTTGAACACCATACACATATTAAATGGAAATCCTGCAAATCATTATTGTGATGACTTCTAGATATCGTTATATAGTGAGGTCTGAACCATCATCCAATGTACCCATGCAGGATAGACATGCTACACTGTAAGCAATGGCCTATAGAGCTGCACAAAACATGAAAGAGTCACTAAAATACTCTGAATTAAACAGTTATCATGAAAATTTATGAACAAAATAAAGAAGGGCATAACAATTCAAATTGTTATTATTTGGTATTCTGTGTGGGATCAAATGCAGCAAACAAATTTGAAACTTAAGCTCTCTGGTTTTTTATGGCTCTTCCCTCTCCATGGATCTTGCCTCCTCTCAAAAGCTCATGCCTCATCTTTAGCTCTTGCCTCCTTCATCGCATTCTCCATCCTTTCCGGTGACTCCCATCTCCATAATCTCCCTTTCCGCCTCCTTCCTAGCTCTTCCCTTCTGTCTGATAGCTCCTGTCTCCCACCTGACTGCCTGCTCCTAGCTCTTGCCTCCACAACAGCCATTCTCTCCTCATTCTGACCTCTGTCTACTCCCAATAAGCCCCATCCCAAGTTATTCCAACTGCTTTTGCTTCGTCAAATTGTGTTTCCTACCTCTCTGCTCATCTTTCTTTTTCCTCCGCCATCTATGCATGCTCCTCTGCCTCCTGTCTAGCTCCTGCCTTCTGCCTAACTCCTTCCTCCCTACTCAACAGCTCATCTGTTCCCCCTTCACTGGCTACTTCTAAGTCCTTCCTGATATTGGTTTCCTCCTCCCTGCATTGCCTCCTAACCATCAGCTCTCCCCTCTTTTGTCTGCTTCCACTAGCTCTTGCCTCCTCCTCCAAAGTGGTTCTTCAATCACTCTCTGGCACCTTATAAAAAAAGACCTTATCACATTTGTTGAGAATGGCCCTGCCCTAGACCAATCAGATGCAAGTTAGTTGGTGGGTATGGTAATTAGAAATCAGAAGAGGCTGGTCTTTGAGAGTCTGTGACTGCCCAATTGTCTCCCCTAAGCAAATAGATTCTTTTGTTAAGAGATAACTCCTCCCGTGGGAATGTCTCAAAAGTGACTGATTACTGGCCAACCAATCAAAATGACTTAATTTCAAATTTTCCCATGGATTATGAAAATATGTTATTCTCTACATTCTGGCCTGAGTCTATTTCCCTGAGTGCTCTCTGGCTACTCCTGGCTACTCCTGGCTACTCCTGGCTTATATAAATGCCTCCTCCTTCCCTGCCTGCTTCCAGTTTCTCTTGGTACCCTCCTCCTCCCTTGTCGCTCAATTGTCTCCATCAAGTGGTCCTATTAGAATATCTCCTGACCATCCCTACCTTTCTCTCTCACTACCACTGTTCCATGCACACATCCAATTTTTTAATTAAAAGAATGAATACTCTGTCTGCTCTTCATGTAGGCTTTATTGGTATAAGGGGAAAGTAGCAGTTTTATTATAGTAGGAGTGTCAGTATTGCCTCAGAATATTTTTGCGTATAATGGGAGTGTTAAGGTGACTTCATTTCTGAGTTGAGGGATCTTCCAATAATGCATATATCATCTTGATACACCTAGTCAGGAAGATATGATCAATGGGAACTTTGCTTAATTTCAAGAGTGGCATGTGCCATCATGCATTGAGTCCCTGAAAATTCTGAAGAAACACCTTTTTCTGCAAATATGGCATCGATAATAATCATACAAATAACTATTGTTCTTGCATTATTAATATATTATGAGTTTTATGGCTTTATGAATGAGTTTTTTACCCTTAAGGCAGTGGTATAGAAGTTTTATTTGCAAAATTTGTTGGTTAGTAGGGCAGATATTAAGAAAAACATATTTTTCTGTTATAAAGCATTGCTAATTAGTATATATATATTATATATACAAACAAATAATGATTATTGCATAATTAGTGTTTTATGAATGTTTTGACTTTATAAATAAATTCAATATCCTTTGACTATTTAAGCTTTGGTGCTGAACCTTTACTTGTAAAGTAGGCTGGATTAGCAGAGAGGATATGAAAAAACTTATTTTTTTCTGTAATATTTCATCGCTATTTAGCATACTAATGACTATTATTTTTCCATAATTAATATTTCATTAGTGTTATCACTTTTTAAATAAGTTCATTATCTTCATTGACTTTTAAAATATTGGTATAGAACTTTAATTTGTAAAGTTTGCTGGATCAGCAGAGAAGATACTAAGAAGATTGTTATTTTCTAAAATATTTTGTCGCCAATTAGCAAATTAATGACTGTTATTCTTGCATAATTAATATTGGATGAGTATTATGACTTAATAGATGGTTTCATCACCTTCATTGACCCTCAAAACATTGGTATAGAACTTTAATTTGTTAAATTTGGTTGATTAGTAAGGAAGTTATTGAAGAAAAGGCATTATTGTATAATGGTGGCTACTAATTAGCATATTAATGACCATCAAACTTGTATAATTAATTCTAAAATGGTGTGTGTTATTCCCAAGTCTTCATAACATGGATTGAGCCACTAAGTTTGCCTTTTTTGCCTTCCTAAACAGTAGTATATTGAAGGTTACTGCTTTAAAACGATCAAAAACTTGCTAATTTGGCGGCCATTTTGTTATGCAAATTAGGAGGTGAAGGACCCAGAATATCGCTTGGGAACCGGTTTTTTTGGATTCAGCATACCTGAAATATGCTAAAAAGATGGGTTCCCGACTTTTACCCCAAAATGCTCGTACCATTCACATATTTCAAAAATCCCGCCAGTCTACAGCCTGTGGGAGCAGAGCTCGCTTAATCAGAAAAACCGGGGGAACTCTTCCCTGCCACAGCTCCCTACAATTTCTTGTTCACTTTTTCAGTCTTCAAGTTACTATTACCCAAAATTATACTCAGGAGGCAGGAATTCTTTTCCCGTCTTTTAAATTTTGAATGATGCGCTACTGCCACACCAGCCAAGAGCTCCCCTGGTCAAAATTTTCCATTTCAATCACTGCTGTGAAATAAAAATTCATGGGTATTCCGGAGTACTACTTATCATTCCATGGAGCTTAATATGGTTTGGAAGTTTGGATGAGACATTATAATAGCGGTTGGTCAGTATGTAATAATCTCCATGCTCCAGAAAAGGCCCCATTTAAGCATGTACCTAACTCCCGGAACTGTTGGATGTCCTGCAAATCCGCTACATCCCACTAACTCCTGGTAACTCCCACTATCTCCTGGGGAAAGGAACAGGTTATGTGAGGGAAGTGGGGGCAAGCGGGGGCAAGAGGTGGTAAGTGGGGGTAAGTGGGGGGCAAGTGGGGGCAAGTGTTGGATAAGCAGGGGCAAGTGGGGGTAAGACACTTTACGTTATTTTGCATGCTGAAATAGGCCTTCCGGTCAGAAATTTTATTGAAATTCCTGTATTAAATGTCTCAACGTCTCACTCAAACAGACCACTAGAGCTGAAAGAATGATGAAATTCGCATCATTTCTCAGCTTGCAGATTGCGAAAAACCTCCGTTTTCTCATTTTTTCATCTATTTAGAATTTCAATTTGAATGCAGGGAGTTTGATGATACTTGGCACAGGAGTAGCTGCAAACCTGTGATAGCAATTGCAAAATATGAATGGCCTTGTTTTTGATATTAGAAGGTCATCTACATGCAAATGCTGGTACTATAACTGTGGCTGATGACATTGCACCACCCTGCACAAAGTTACACAGTCAGGACTGAGAGCGAGAGCGAGCAGGGGGAAGGGTGAAACAGACACAACAACACCAATATGTAAGAATAAAATGTATTTCTTTTTTTTAAAATAAATTCATTTAGAGGTGCCAAACGAAACCCTAATTCGCTTGGCACCTCTAAATAACCTATAAGGAGGTGTAGCAGTGAAAAATAAATTACAGTCTAGGAATGGTGACCAAGAGACCTACATTCCAAAAATACAAAATCTGAAATTGGTCCTTTATTCCAGGAGAAAATGGGGAAAAACCTCCACTTTTCGGTTTTTTAAAAATTGTCGTAGCGTCTAGGAAAATGTATTTACGAGCCTGAAAAAGGTACCAAAAGATGTATCATATCCTGGGCTACGTCCACTCCGCGTTTCATTATTGGCCTCTCCTTAAAAAAAAAAAAAACGCCCATATTGAGACTTTTTGAGGTGCAATCTATAACCCTAGTCTTCCTGGTTTTGAGTCAATGATCAATGAAATATCTCTCTAGATTACTCGAGAAGACTGGTAGGACTGTCTCATGCAAAAAATGAAGAAAATTGGAATATTTTAACCGAGAGAATGCATAAAATGTCTCTTTTGTGCAATTTGCTCGAAAACTATGTCACGACTAAGCATATTGGAATAGAAATGGATGAGAATGTTCCCTAAAGAACGGCTTTCGACATGGTACCTTAATATTGTCTCTGTGACTTCATCATTTTGAGGAGTGGTGAACGGCGTTTTTTTTTTTCAATCTACTATACGAGGGGTTTTCCATAAGTTCTGTCCAACTAGTCATAACTTTTGCTAGATTTGACGTAGAAACATGATATTTGGGTCAGATAATATTGAAGTAATTTGCAAATAAAGCCTAAAAAATCAGATAAAAAAATTAAAAATAAATGCTTAATCTGTTGACATGGAAGCCAGAAGTCATGAAATGCGGCCCAGACTTTGTAGATCTCACTTAAAACAAACTGAACACCTGCTTGCACTATCTGTGTCTTGACGTATTGAATTGAAGTATATTCTTGATTTTTTTCATGAAATGTAATCAGTTAATTGTAAAATCATTAATAATAATGGAAACTCTTATTTTTGTTCATCTCAGTTACTTTGCCATCACTCATGCAGTTTCTCAGATTTTTGTGAGATGAGCAATTTTTGGGATATGGATGATGTCATATGTACCGGTTTCCTTTTTTCCTTTTTGATTCGATAAAACTAGCAGAGAGTGTAAAAAACCTTTTATCATACATACAAGGAAGACTGTATGAGTGACAGAACCAATTAAAAATTGTACAAACTTTTCGTGAATGAAGAGAAGACACAATGGAAAACCTAAGAAAAGAAGACTGGAAAATTCCAAAACTGACCTTAACATGAAGACTGAGGTATCATACTTAGAAATGGATAGAAAGTATGAGAAAACGTATTTACAAGGTCCCAGTCATTATTTTTGGAAGTTGTGAAATGACTATGAATGTTTTGGAAAAATTCTTTTCTATATCTCTTAATAATTACATAGTTTACACAATATGTCAAGTATGAGTTTGTTAACTAGCTCTCGGTTGCATTTCATAACTTTTGGTTTCCATAGCAACAAATCAAAAATGTATTTTTCCCTCTATGATCTGATTTTTTGGGGATCATTTGCAAATTATCTCAATATCAACTAACCCAAATATAATTTTCATATTTAAAATCTACCAAAAGTTGTGACAGGCTGGACAGAACTAATGGAAAACCCATTGTAAAGAACCGAAAGCCTGCTAAACACCAACTGTGATGTTAACATAAGGACTATGAGGCATTGATTTTTTTAAGAGATTAAGGTTATAGGGAATCTACTCAGTGTCAAATACATTATAAACAAGAATTTGTGAAATGTTAGGGATTATTTTTAACATGTTTCTTGTCCTGTAACCCTGGCAAAAATTACATTTTTTGACAAGATATAATGAATATGTGTCCCTAATAGTGCCCTGGGCCGCATTTCATGACTTTTGGTTTCCATGGCAACAATTTAACCATTTATTTTTGTTTCTATGACCTGATTTTTTCAGGTTCATTTGCAAATTACTTCAATATTGTCTGACCCAAATATCATGTTAATGTATTAAATATGGCAAAAGTTATGGCAAGTTGGACAGAACTTTTGGAAAACCCCTCGTATTGACATGTTTTCAATAAAACACGAGATAGGATGGTTTAAACAATTCAAAAACTTGAAAAATGAGTCATGCCAATTCTATCTGAAATAAAGGTGTCGCACAACTTTCTCAGCCCAAAATTAAGAAAGTTAGGCAGATCGATGCCCATTGTGGAGCCATTTTGAATTCGGCCATTTTCTCAAAATTCTCGAGGTTACGCTCTCGTTACCCACCATGTATGTTTTATGGAGGGTCTAAGGACCCAAAATCCACTGAGAAAAAACTTTATCCGTCAGTGCAGTGCCGCCTGAGCACAGAAACAATCCCATCCTTGCACTGTAAAATTTGAAACTCAAATTGTTGAGTGAAATGGTAAGTTATGACAATGGAAAGATTATCATAACTCAAAATAGCAAGCTGCCTTGGCTCAGCCAAATTGTGCAACCATCTCACTAAATCATTTGAGCTGACTCAAAATTTCAAATTCTACAGTGTGGGGTATTGTGAACATGATTTGGGTCTATCTTTCTCTACAACCCAATAAATAAATCCTTTCAGCAGAAGGAAATTGTCTTTGATGTGTTAAAAGGAAACACTTATGTTTCCTCTGGTGACTTGTGAATTAGTCAAAAGTAGATTTGCAATTTCGAGTGAAGTTCAAAGTAGGCTTGTTTTGCGAAGCTGTAAGAAATGATTTAGCAGAGTGTATTTTTCCATTTGAAGGACTTGTGGGAGGCATGTGAAAGTCTTAAAAACACCCACTAGAACACGGAAATGAACAATATGTGTACTCATTGTACTGCCTGCCCATATCCAGGTCCAGGACAATCAGCATAATGTGAGGTTTTGAGTACCACATGTCAAGGTAAGATGTTGGCTTAGCTCACAATTTAATGTAAGTAGGCACTAATGCCTGAAGATAACACAATTTACACAAACATTTATGAAATTATGGAGTTTTACCAGTACCATCCCTTATTCCCTTAACTTAAGTCCACAAAACGTCAGATAATAAAGCAGTGTCAGTGTAGGTTGGGTGGTGGGGCATTTGCCCCGCCACTATTTGACCAAAGAATGGGGGTTATGTGGGGAACATTTGTTTTGGACACCGTGATGCTGTGAAGGCTTCAGCCCAATTTGCCCCACCACTTTAGAATGAAACTAACGCTCCTGTAATAAAGTATCATTTTGTGGTACTAAACTGATCGGCAAAATGGGCAATGCCGAGCCCCTCTCCCCCAGACCGCTCAAATGAAAAGTAGCAATTTGAAGAAAATATGCAATATAAGTACAATGCCTTGAGCGGTGCACTTGAAAGATGCTATCTTTCTTTTGTCAGACCGCTCCTTGAATATGGCAATATATTTTTTTATTATTGTACCAAGGAGCTGTCTGAAAAACTTGAGGCTGTACAGCTGGTTATATGGTACAACTGGAGGCTGCAAGAACTGTGACTGAGGCGAAGAGATGCATGTATGTACCTCCTGTGAAGCTAGCTCTTTATAAAGAACTGGGATGAATCTCATTGGAACATCGGAGAAACCTTCATAAACTACAGAAACTTTACTACATCTATCACGGATTAAGTCAAGAATACCTGTACGATGTTATTAATACTCTTCATTCCACTCATGGTTATGCTACCCGAGGGATGGACCAATTTTACAAAAATTTACCTCAAATGCACAAAGAACTGTACAAAAAGAGCTTTTTGCCATCGTCAGTTATGTTTTGGAATGGTCTTCATGCCAATGTAAACAAATTCAACCAGTCTGCTATCTTTTAAACATAAATTCTAAAAAAAAATCCGACAGTCACCAGAGTTCTTGCCCCCTGGGCTGTCTAGAAAAGATGAAGTTATATTAGCACAACTTCGACTCAGCTTTTCGAATTTAAATTCTCACTTGTTCAGCAAAGGTTTTACTACCTCTGCACAGTGCAGTTGTCAGCAAAATGATGAAACAATTCATCACTACTTTTGTGTGTGTGAGAAATCCTTATGAATGAATTAAGAGATTAGCTTCATGAAATTGTAATTTCCACTGAACTATTGTTATATGGTAGTAACAAACTTAAACCTAATTTAATATAGATATAATAATGGGTACTTTTAAAATATATTAATCCATCCAATCGATTTTAAATTTATGATAACTGCAAGGTACTACTATTCTTTTTTCTCTACTAATGTTTAAACCAAAATATGCAATGACGCGAAATCTGTGAATATACCTGTGAATGCTCGAGCCCCTCAAGATAGCAATGGAAAAATATAGGTAAAGAATTCCAGGAAGGTATATGGTCAACAAACTAGATAATAGCACCATACCCTTCTTTAATGAGTTTTTGCATTTTAAAATAAATCAATTATGTTTAAACCTAAATGCATATACATTTGTATGACCCACGTGTAGCTGCACCCTCTCCCCTTTTCAATACAAGAACTTAAAATTTCAAAGACGTTCAGCATTTCCTGTGTGCCAAATTAGATTAACACAGTTGCAAGACATAATTAATGAAAATATCCAGGAAAAACATTTTTGTCATTTTATTGGATTCCTCATCAAGAACTTCTTGAAATTAGTTTGAAACAATCATTACGAAACGCAGTTCATAGTTGAGATAATAAGAGCAGTATTCTAGTAATGTGTCATAATTATTGTAGATACGATTACAAAAATATTTTGATCTAAACAATGTACCATTTTAAACAAGTTTTTCAAAGGAGCTACTGATAGTGGAGAGCGGGGCACAGTGAGACGGCGGGCACAGTGAGACAAAGCCCGTAGCGTCTAGATGGTACCTTTTACAGATCAACTCTCTTTTGTATAGTACAAAAAGTAAGTAGGCGAGAGACTGACCTATATCCTGAATGCCTACACAGCATATCGGGAGTGAAATTTCAATATTTTGGTTTTTAGCCAGTAAAAGTAAATAATTTTGCCAAACCACTTTTTGTTTTAATTCCAAAGAAAAATTGTATAATGCAAATCAATTGCCAGGGATTCAAACCTTGATTATTTGTCTTAGTTTAGTGAGATGATGAACCACAATAAAGGCATCCGGTCCGAAGGATTCAAAAATTCTATAAAGAGAGCTGCCGGGGGCACAGTGAGACAGTTTGAGGCGGGGCACAGTGAGACATCACAAAATACACTCAAAACGACCTGAATGTAATGCATAGCTCACAATTCACTATTAAAAACAAAATGCCTGCTATAAACTACTGATTTTAGTGAGTCATATCCAAAGGGAAGCATCCGAAAGAATTTTGATTAGTATGTAACATGTGCGGCAGGTTAAATAAGTCGTGCATGTGTCCTGTGCGATGAAGTTTTGAAACATGCTCCAAAGAGGACCTAAAAAATCACCTAGCCAGCTGCTTTTAGAGAGTAAAGTAGTTTCCGTAGCAACAATTGATAGAACAATTCCGCAGGTCCTAAGGATCGACGATTATGTCAGCAGATGCCCTGTCTCACTGTGCCCCACCCACGGGGCGCAGTGAGACACTTAACGAGCATGGACGTAACTCAAAATTTCTCTAAACCTGTAAAAGGTAGGAACCTGAAAATACTGGACAATATACCCAACGTCATTATCTATAATGTGCACCTGGTCTCATTTAACTCGTTACTGCCAACATTTTGGAACACTTGAAAATAAAAAAAGTGTCTCACTGTGTCCCGCTCTCCCCTACATCACAATCTCATTTGGCAAAAAGCTACTACAACCAACAATTGGTGACCTTGTGAAGACCCATTCCAAATGAGAACCCCCAGGGTCAGGAAGCCTCAAAGTGCACACTCCATTAGCTTCAAAAAACTCAAAAATAAATCTTTTTCGCAAGATTCTTGGAATCAAAAGGGTAAAATTATTCTGACTGTCCATGCATTACCCAAATCTATGACAATTTATTACAATCTCAACAGAAACACAACCTGAGAAGCAACACACACAGCCTGCTGTAAGCAGAACCTGCTGCATGCAACAAAAATAGGTTTGAGGATCGGGCATTTTCCTATGCAGCACCAAAATTCTGTAACAGTTTGCCTGAAGAAGTAGAACAGCAAAAACCTTAGAAAGCTTCAAGAAGAATCTAAAAACACATTTGTTTCAGAATTCCTACCGGTGATTTCATCTGAAAAAGTGCTGATGAGCAGTTTACTGAAACTAGCGCAACATAAATTCATATTAATATTATTATTTTCATAATTATTAAATTGTTGTCTGTGACACAGCCACCAATATATACTACCGTGTAGACTATACCGTATTCATATATTGTTCATGGGGAAGCAGGCACGAACGTTTGGCAATAGGCATTCATAACGAATTCTTTCGCCTGGCAATCAGTCTCTTGCTTGCAGCCGCAACGTCCTGATTCGGAGATGCTGCCGTTAGACAAGTTTCAGCTCAGGTGAAAATAATCACAAGACGGCTCAACACCACAGATGACACTTGAAACAAGTAAGACTCTTCATTTTACTTTTTGTATCCTTGACTTTGACTTGCATTTTTTTGTCTGTTTGAGTGCCGTATATTTCCTTCATGCATGTATTGTCATAATGTATTAGATGTGAATGGCACAACCTTGAAATTACCAGAGCACTTATGATTTTTACTGTATTTTCCATTTAGGCCTATATTTAGAAGACAAATGTAACCTTTTTAAAGCATTCAACTGACAGACAGACAGCTAGATAAATAGAAAGACGGATAGATAAGTCAATAGAAGGATAGATTGAACTACACTGCAGATAGCACTGAAAGCTGTCAAATTTAAGTTTACGTTAGATTGTTGATATTACGTAACTGTGAAATAGATAACAGACTTTTCACTCTTACGTAATGTGTTGATGGTTATAAAATGGAGATTATGTAACTTCAAATTTGTTAGGACTTCTTGTTGCTTGTTGACCGGTTTTAAAAGACATATAATAATGGCAGACATTATTTTTATTACGGAACGGGATGAAGGTAACCATTCGGGCAGCCGATGCATGAGGTTTTTCACTAAGGAACAGGCACTGAAAACATGTAGGTGATATATATATATATTTAGTTACAGTCAACACAGAAATTATTTGCACACTTTGATTTTTCATCATATTTCACAGAAAAATGACTGTTTGATAAAAAGAACTGCCCTATGTTTCAGAGTAGTGTTAGTAGGTTAGGATCCCATGCATTCCATTTTTTACCAAAATTCATATTCTTGGGAAATGTGAAAAAACTGAATTTTGAAAACAAAAACATATTTGCACGCTTCTGCCAACTGCCAGAAACTGAATTTTTAATGATGATACCCATTCTTTTCTTTGGAAGTACTGTTTTTTATGGTATCTTTAGCTCATTTACATCAATCAGACATTAATTGGGGTTCACAGGTTGGATTGCAGGTGTTACCAAGGGAAAGCACTCCGTCTCATGGTGGTTTTCTATGTATCGCTATAGAAACTTGGCTGGAAACAAGCAACTCACATGAAACTGATTAGTAAACTCCATAATTGTGTCTATTTGTCTAAAAATGTAATTTGGCAGGTATTGGTAGGTAATTGTGTTCTACATGCAACCATAAAATGCCGGAAAACAGTAATACGAGTAGAATCAAACTGAAAAAATCTTAATTACAGGACTCAATTCTGCCCCTGGGGACTATTTTGACTGTGTGCTGTGAACAACAGGTTGTAATTATTTTGGAGAAAGTCAGCTGAGATAATTTAGACAAGTACTTTTCGAATTTTGCACTATATCATTACCAGTATGCAGCCTATAACAAGTGTTGCTTCATAGGGTACCCCCATGGAGGACCTCAATGAGTGAAAATTTTGCAATAATGGGTTTCCTTTGTAAAAATAAGCTTTGAACAATGAAAACTATGCACTGTCATAATAATTTAGGCCGTACTTATTGTATAGACACTGCATTCAATATGCTATACTTACATATATACTAAAATCGAATAATAACCTAATTTGTGAGCAAATATTAATAAAAACAACTCTAAATATTCTTTCTTAATAACTATCAATAAGCCAGTGGTTAAATAACTCATCAGAGGCAAATCATCAGTTGTATCTCAGCACAAAATCACCAAGAGCCTTTTTTTTTATATTTCCTGATCAGATATTGAACATAGTTCTTCACAAAAACCTGCATAGTCTAGCTATCTTCTTCTCACAATTTGACTATTTTAAAGGACTTCACATACCAATTTCTTGACAATTTCTATTTTTAAGTAATTTTTATGCCAGTATGACCAGTAATTTTGCGGCACATCAGTGGATTCTTTAATTGATATTTCTGCTTTTGCTCACTCATTTACTCGGTAATGGGTCCCTGTGTTTCAGAAAGCAACAGATAGATTAGAATAATAAAACATAGGCTGCGCGGCAGCATACCCTCGGCTATTCAGCAGGCTATTCTGAAGCCGGATAAATCAATTGACATACTGGCGATAGATTATGACCCATTGACCCTCAACCACAGCTTTACCAACCCAGTCATATATAGGTGGCCCAGTCTCCCTTTGTATGGCCTAAGTCTCCCACTTGATGGGGAGAGCTGGGCCAACATTTTTATAAGTTTCAAGCATGTTTGTATAATCATAATGGTCATCTGGAGGTGCAAGAACGTAAAAAGTGGCTCAACTCTGTCAAGCTTCCTCACTCTTTCTGGCTGACGGAAAGTGTTTTTAGATGAATGAAATGTCCATTTCTCTATTTTATATGATGTTTTATTGTATCTAATTTTGACAAATTCCCAGCCTTAGCATTCAACAGATTCAAGGTACTGAAAAGAGATGTTGCAATGAAATAAAAGGGTCACCTCAATGCTATGTCCTCCTCCTGTCCTAATTAGCCTACCAAGTGCCTACATACAGCAGGTAAAGTCCCAAACATCCATCCATCCATGATTCTCTGGATGTATTAGATTACATAATTATATATGATCAAACAATCAATCAATCAATCAATCAATAAATCAATCAATCAATCAATCAATCAATCTATCTATCTATCTATCTATCTATCTATCTATCTATCTATCTATCTATCTATCTATCTATCTAACAACTAATCAATAACTAGTGCAACATGAAAATCTATTTGCTGGGATAAATTAACAGTGGATCTATCTGTCAAACAATTAATTAATATTATTTCATTCAATTGGTCCAATCAGTCCAATCAGTCAAGCAATCTTCAGTCATTTAAACACCTAATCTAAAACACCTAATCAATCTATCTGGCTATTTATCTGGCTATCTATCTGGCTATCTATCTGGCTATCTATCTATCTATCTGGCTATCTATCTATCTATCTATCTATCTATCTATCTATCTATCTATCTGGCTATCTATCTATCTATCTATCTATCTATCTATCTATCTATCTATCTATTTATCTATCTATCGATCTATTTATCTATCTATCGATCTATCTATATGTCTATCTATCTGTTTATCTATCCACCTATCCTACCTTTATCATCTTATCATAAATTATGAATAGAATGAAGGCCTGCCTAAAAACAGAAATATTAGATAGGTTGTCTATCCAATCGATCTATTTTAAATATTAAACTGAAAACAATGTGTGGCCTGCAGATACTTTTTGATAAGACTAATACATTTACTACTTAACACCAAAAAGGTTAAATGATGTCCAAACTTGGCTGTATTAGTATAACAATAGCTGAAAAGGCAAAGAAAAGCCTGCATGGGATATAAAAAGTCATATATCTCAACTTCTACTCTGCCTATATTTCTGATTTAAATTGGAAATTTAATTATAATGTTTAAGATAAAAAAACGAAGGCTATCAATGCAGTTTGAACATATTTCTAAGAAAAAAGGGAATTTTGTAAGAAATATAGGGTGCTATTTAACTGCTTCTGTACTCTCCCCTTTGTTCTTGGGTTTGGTCATTGGAGAGGATTAGTGACATCATGTTACATAATGTCCATTCAACAAAAGCTGCACCCTGTTCTCCAACAAAGCAGTGACACTTATTGTCTTCAAGGTGCTAAAATATGCTTGGGATGAGTTTTGTCATTAATTAAAATTCAGATTTATCCAACATTAAATATCTTTGGATATAAAATGAAATATTGAAATTCATAAAATTAAGGTTTTGTTGCATGCCAAGTAAATTTCTAAATAACCCTGTATTTAGTGGAATCATTTCTGCAATAATGACTTGAACACATTTAGTTTTCATGCAATATTATAAATAAAGACAGGCTGACATTAATTTAATTTCTTTCCTTTTTAAATTCACATCACTGAGGTTAGATTTGAGCAAAAGGGGGTTTTGAGCTGTTTGTCAAAAGTTTAGAATGGTAAGGCCCCCTGAGTCAGAACTACATAGTATGTGCATAAAGCATATTTGTATATATAATATACATAATTTATCATATTTAACCACATAAATTCTGAGGAGGAATGTGATGAGAAAATTATACTTTGGGCACATTGTATGGCACTTTGAGTAACCAAGATCCAAAATTGACTGAAATGTGACAATTCAAAGGTCTACAGTTGTTTGCCTATTTTTCATGTTCAAAAATAATGATATAACAGATATATGCATGAAAATTGTGTGTTTCTTTCATGTTTATTCATTTTGTTCATATTCAAGAGCAATGCATGACTTTATTAGAAACGAAAAGGTTAGGAAGTTGATATTTTCACATTTTGTGAATTTTAAACTTCTTCTGTTGGCCTAAAGTTGCATAAACTACATGCACATAAAAAATTAAAAAATATACTTTGGGCACATTGTATGGCACTTTGAGTAACCAAGAACCAAAATTGAATGAAATGCGACAATTGAAAGGTCTATAGTTTTTGCCTATTTTTAGCAATTTCTGTCTTTTTATGTTCAAATATATGATGATATAACAGATATATGCATGAAAACCATGTATTTCATTCATGTTTATTCATTTTGTTCATATTCAAGAGCATGGCATGACTTTATTAGAGACGGAATGGCCAGGAAGTTGATATTTTCACATTTTGTGAATTTTAAACTTGTTTTGTCTGCCTAAAATATTGCATCAACTACATAATGGCAATAAAAGTTCCTTCTTAATAGGTTTAACTATAATACCTTTTGGTTTTTACCAATATAGTTATCACTGTTTTGGTGTGAGAGACCAAAATTTAAGAAAAATGTAAAAAATGACACATTTTTCCAGTATTTTGGTTTTGATGCAAAATTCGTTAGATGGACCCTCTAAACGATTCAAGCAGGTAAAAGAGCTATATTTTAGACAACTAAATTCTAAATTTCAAATGTCTAACTCCAAAATTGAGGAAATTACAGAGGGTTGAAAAAAACCCATTTTTTTACATTTTTGGTTCATTCTTTAAAATCTATTTTAATTAGAGCATTCAGACCCTCAAAAGGCACAACTAGGGTATTTAATACATGTTATGGTAAATTTTCATGCCCATAGGTATAACTGTTTCCGAGTTCTGGTCCGGAAACGAAAAAAATTAATTTTTCCGAATTTTCAATATTTTACAAAGACTGTAGTCATTACATAAGTATGAACTCCAGAAGGCACATTAACACTATAAGACCCATTCATGTGTCAAATTTCATACATATGGATGTAATAGTTTTGGCACAGAGGCCAATACACATTGTGTGACGCCGCCCGCCCGCCCGCCCGCCCGCCCGGCCGCCCGCCGGACGGACAAAAATTTGCCATACTAACTACAATACCCGACGGCAATATACATTGCCGAGGGTAAAAAAGGTGGGACAGTTTAAGATACTCTGTGAGCAAATTTTCGTGAAATCTGCCTTAAGACGTCAGAATTCCAGCCATTTCTTGGCCTTGACCAAAAAAAACCATTATCAGCTTTTACAGTATAATGATATTGCAAGGTGAAAAATTGACATCAACCTGTTCTGCAGAAGCGCTCAATGCTCACAAAATAATGTTTTTTACCTGTCCAAATGTCTTGAAATAAAAAGCCTAAGTAATAAACTCCATTAAAGCTTTTTTCACACCTTGCTTATCTCACAAAGTCTCAATAGATAGATGTATACAAAGGCGATTTTTGACATCAATACTGATGCACACTGCCCCAATATCAATGCTCGACGGTCAAGGTTAAAAACATAGGCTGCATAGCATCAAACCTTCAGCGAAAAATACACCTCCTGCCTGCCAGGGTATGTTGAACGATGGGAAGGCCTTACCAGACCAATTTACACAATATTGTGGACCAGTTTCATGCATAAACAAGGAATAGGTTTGGAGGTATGGGTGGGATTATTTCAAAAAAACTTGAAGCAACCAACACAAGGCACTTATATATATATATCATGTTTATTCATACTCAAAGTATACATAAAATAATAGGAAAAACTACAAAAACAAAATTAATTAATACACAAATCAACAATTATATCTTCCACATCTGTTCTTGTGAGCTCAGACTCCATAATACCGTCTCTCATGCTTGCAAGTTCCTTCAGAACAGATGCCTCACTTCTACTGCCTATCCTTTTGCATCTCTCTTGGCACAACCTCCTTATGATTCCAATTGCATCAATTGAGTTGACATCAACTCCCGAGTGTGTCATCAGGAACTCAATATTTTTTGAGAAAGTGCATTTAGTTCGTGCGAAGCATGTTGCAGCATATGCCACAATGTCACATTTGCTTTGAAAAGCAGAAATAGCAAATTTTGCAAACCTAGCTTGGAACATGTGAAACTCACATAAATTGTCACTTAAGCATCTAAGTACTGAACAGTGAGTCTGGTACGGGACTCTCCACACTTGCCTCAAGCATTTTCGCCATGCAACTTGCAGTCGCACTGTCTGCCTAATAGGCACTAGGGTACATCCATAAAATGAGGAGCAGTAGACATGAAATAGATGAGCTTGCACAACTGATGCAATCCGCCCAAACTTGCTCCGAAACAGATTGAACTGCTTATAAAAAGCCGCAAGGATTCTGTCACCGTCACACTTGTTTAAGTCACAGTTGTTGTTCAATCACAGCTGACCCATCAAACTGAACAGTTAAATCACCATTTCTGGCCTTTTGTCTAAAGACAATAAACTGACTCTTTTGAGCATTGAATGAGAGGCTATATTCATTAGCAAATTTTTCACAAATGTTAAGCATATCTTTTAATCCATGTAGTGAGGGTGATAACAGTACTATGTCATCTGCATAGCATAATGCTCCTGTAAAGTATGGTCCCAAATAACATCCACGAGAACTTTGTCGTAATCTGTCAAGTAGAGCATCAACATAAATACAAAAAAGTAGAGGTGAAAGTACTCCCCCTTGTTTCACACCATTGGACACCTTGAAATAGGGAGAATATGTGTCATCCCATTTAACACGCAACATCTGAGTTCGATACATGAACATTAAGCATCTTATGTATAGAGGATTCATGTTCCTCCGAAGCATTGTACGAAACAGCATAACGTGATCTACCTTATCAAAGGCTTTGGACATATCCAGTAGCATTGCATGCACTGAGCTGCCCTCATTAACAAATTTACTGGCGATTCCTGTTAACATCCAGGTGCAAAGAGACGTTGATTTATCATCCTTAAATCCAAATTGTAGTGGATCACTTGTAAGCTCCGGTTTCTGATTATCAATGAAGATCAAATCAAATAACTTAGCAATACTGCTGCACAGAGCTATTGCCCTGTATTTATCAGACTTATTGAGAGCATTACTTTTAGGTATGGGACACATGGTTCCAATGAGCATTGCTTCTCCAGTATATCCATGGCAAAGTACTGCAGAGAAGTATATTGCCAAGATGGTGAACAAACGCTGAGTTCCCAAAATAATGCAGTTAGAATTCAACCCATAAGACCCATCCATTTTGTCTTTTTTAAGTTTCTTCACCAATTTTCTGACAGTGTTCTGTGTCACAACGTGATTCATCTGTGCTGAGTATGTGTTAATCCGCTCATTTGTCTCAGCAAGAATTTCATCCAAGAGATTGCCATTATCATCGGTAGCATTGTAAAGGTTCTTGAACTTCTTATAAAATAAGTCAGTTATATCACTTTGGTTTTCAGCTTGATCCACAACACTTGGAATTGTCTTCTTTGACCTCTGCATCACTCTAATTTCCTGCCAAAAGTCTCTTGTTCTCCCAGAAGACATGGCCTCCGCCATTTTGGAGGCAGTTATTTTTTCATGATCCTTTTTACATTGTCTAACCGCATAGTGGTAATCGTTTCTTGTTCTTCTCATTTTATCTGCCAGTTGTCCTCCTTGTGGCCTACCCGCCTCTTTCCAGAGTCTGTGCCAATGCAGAGCTTCCTGGTGTTTCCCTTTCACCATGTCATTCCACCCAGGCACATTATTTACATGCTTAAGTGAAGTCTTCGGAATACAGCTTTCCTCTACTTTGATGCAACACATTATTATGTCTTGTAGCAACACATCTAATTCCTGCCTATGTGGACAATCACTTGGACACTGATAGTTACTGCAGTGGATAGCATCTGCAGGCAACTGCACAGAATGCAGCAGCTCATCAAGCACATTTTTGTAATCAAGTATATGGTCATTTTTGGCCTTATGCCAAGCAGCTCTGGAATTATGAACACACTCCTGCCTTATGTTAGTCAATACTTGTCGGTCAAATTTGCAGAGGACAGCCAAATGATCTGACATATTGTTCACAGAATCCACTGAAGTATGCTCAATAATATTCGAAAACAGAGAGTCACACATACAAATATGGTCTATTAGGGACCTACTGCCATTGGCTGAACTCACAAAAGTGTACTTAACCTCAGATAGGATATGGTCCAATCCATTGTGTAGTCCATTATTGTTCACAAAGTATTTAGCTGCTTCCACATGTGGAGTGTTCCTTGTCATTTGTGCATTGAAGTCCCCAGCTACAATTGTCATATCACACTTTTGTTCATTTATGATCGTTGAGACCATATTAAAAACATCCATTGTGGTCTCATATTGTGTATCTCGGTACTGGCTATCACAGGGCAGGTAAATGTTTATCACTAAAACTGTAGTACTTGAATCCAGGGTCAATCTAACAACACATATCCTGTTATGATTTATATCGATAGGATCCACACGGCATTTCAAATCATTTGACCACACTATAGCACAGCCTCCATGGGGACGCCCAATTAGGGGCTGATGGTCATCCATAGCACTATTCCCATGGAAATTAATGTCTCCAATGTTGTAAAGTTCATTTAATGTACTTTTGTAAAGACAATGCTCCTGTAAACATAAAATACTGCACTGCTTCAGAAGCTCCTGACAAAATGGAATTTTTTCCTTCTTAAAATGCTTTATATTGTGAGATATAATTCCAAACGTTTCCTGGTTCATTGTTGTTCTTTCGGTTGAATATCCTCGACACCTTTAGTTTGACGTTTGTCTCCAGCCTGTCCAATATTTCCTGTTTCACTCACTGGGGCCTGGCCATCTGCACTTTTTCCTTTCATTCCGCTCATTTCATCTTTGCTTAACCAGTATTTCCTAAAGTGGACACCCATTGGCCAAAATCCTGGTTGAAAAACATACTCATAGTCATCTTTGGCAATGGTTAATCTGAAACACTTGTATTCATAATGATCCTTGTACCTTGGTTCCCAATGTCGAATAGCAATTTCCTTCTCTTGGGTGCTCCCTCCCTCAGCTATGTACTGGTGGAGCTCCTTATCTTCCATGTCTCTGTGCACATTGTACACCCATATGTCCCTGCTTGGGCCTTTTCCAGCTTTTATACGAGTATCTTTGGCGGTCCCCTGCATTGGTGGTGGTCTTTTCCGTGTGGGGCTAAACCGTTTTCCCCCTGAAGCACTTTTTCCAGCTGGTTGCCACTTGTTCTCTTCTTCTGTCAAGGCCTTGGCCATTGCTGACCATGACTGACGTTGGTCTACACCTGCTTTCACTCTCGGAGCTTCATCTGTTTCTTTCAAGTTCCTTGCTGCACCCATTTCAGTCGTCTCCTGGCGTATAAGCTGCTGATCCGTTGGACCGTTTCTACCTCCTCGGCCAAAGCCATTTCCGGGACGTGGCAGAGACAGGGCTCCATATCCAGTTGCTTGAGCATCTTGCCCTATCGACGATCGTGAAGTTGCAGTTTTGCATTCCACAAGCTCTTGATCATGCCTCCTCAAAATGTCCTCAGTGGTCTTCGCTTTGTCTTCAATTTGTTGCATTTTCTTCACCAGAACCAAAATAGAATTGGCCTGGTCCAAAGGTGTTGCCATACTTGGTCCTAGCACTGGCAGTTTGGTGACATCTTCAGTCAGGAATCTAGGTTTGTTTACCTCATTAATCAACAAGTTTGTGGCTTCCACAACATCATAAGCATTTGCTTCCAGAAGGGAGCGATTAGTCGAGTTTCTCCTGGTTGCAATTTTAATAATATCAAGATCCTTCAGTTTCTCCTCAAATTCCCTTCTTAGAATGTCTCTGGCAACAATCACATCTTCACTTTTGAAGAAGTTCTCAACTGCTTTGGCAACTAATTCTACAGAGTAGTTATTCAGAAAACTTGCACTATATGCCAGGACTGCATCAAAAACATAGCCTTTACAACTGTCCCTTTTGCAGGTGCATACCTCATTGTCAGTCTGCTGATCCAGGCCACATTCTTTACATTTCTCCATCTTTCTGCAACTAGTGGCTCCCTCTGTCAGGTTTGACATCATCAACACATGTTTTCATCAATGGGATTTTCGGTCCTTGTGGTACTCCAGAAGTCTGTGTCATTGATTATTATCCACACCATCCACAATATATGATGTATGTAGTTAGTCTCTGATAACTCTTACACCTCTAGGAATAACATGGGCACATGCCATTACCTAATTCCATCAAGATATCCACTAATGCTGGCAGCACTCCAAAAGCATGCCTTACAATTTTGGCCACCTGATAATGTATATGAACTTTCATCTTTGGGCATGCAATGTATAGAATATTGATGAGTCACACCGACAAAAGGCACAACTTCATCATATTGGTGATATGTGTAACTAGTTTCATCCATGTAGGCCTATATGCAATACTGGCCAAGTTTGGGCCGAGAAATGAACAATAATATTTTTTTTACATTTTCTCAATATTTCAAAAGGTATAGAATATGTAGCAATCAAACCATCAAAAGGCATAACTAGACCATAGAGGCTACGTCTGTAAAAGATTTCATCCAAGTACATGTAAAAGGGGCGGAGTCCTAGCCCGGAAACGAAAAAATTATTTTTTAACATTTTTATCAATATTTAAAAAAGTACAAAATATATATCAATCAGACCATGAAAAGGCACAACTAGACAATACAGGCTACATGTGTACCAAATTTCATCCATGTGCATGCAATAGGGGCTGAGTCCTAGCCCGGAAACGAAAAAAATAATATTTTTACATTTTTCTCAATATTGCAAAAAGTACAAAATATCCATCAATTAGACCACCAAAAGGCACAACCAGACCATATAGGCTACATGTGTACCAAATTTCATCCATATACATGCAATAGGGGCTGAGTCTTGGCTCGGAAACTATCTATCCGCCTGACTCCCGACCGCCCGCCCGGCAGACGGACAACTTTTGACCAAAGTGATAACAATACCATCTTCGAACTTCGTTCGCTGAAGGTAAAAAACAACACTCCATTTAGAAATTATATTTCAATAATGTTTCCTCCATTTTAAAAATTATGTGGATATCACATTATTTAGCTAATGTGGGATGCAGTGAATGCAGAATTACAAATAATGATGTTTAATTTACTCTGCTACTAATATGGCACAGATTTCTGCTCCGGATATCATGATAAATAGTAACATCATCAAATTCTGCTTGTATTTTCAGCACTGTAAATGTTTAATATGTTTAAGGGTAGTTATTTTCCAAGAACTTCCACCAGAATCAATTAGAGGTGATGGAATTATCGTTGGAAACTGGAAACAGTTTAAAAAAACCAAGTAAGATTGGTTTCCATGAGAGTAATGGAGGCTTTGATCACAACAGCATCCCTCTGACACTTTGTGGACTACATTGTATCTCAGATGTATCTGTGATGTTTTCCCAGTGATCCTTGACTATAAAGAGACTGCATGACAAGAAAAGCTGACTTCTGACACACACACAAAACATTGTAGCACTACATTTCCAGAAACCTGGTGACTCTTCCCTTCCATATAAAACCACTTGAAACAGCATGGGCCAGGGATCCATTTTACTTTAACCAGTTTTCCTTTTTACTTGCATCAGCTTGGAGAACTGCGACGATGTGAAAATGAGCAAGTCAGAAGGGAAAGGTCAAATTGAACTGGGAACGCTGGGATTACAATTAGCTGATAGGCAGAAAATTAATGACAGACATACCTGAAAATGTCATATATCAAGCTCAGTTAAACACAGAAAGAGGGATGAATCAGCACATATTTGTTCCTGTTATATCAAAACTTTGGTTTGTGAAAAGTACAAGTAGAAAAGTCAAATTATTAAAGCTGAAATTGCTGTCAGCTATAGAATGCTTTAGAGAACTATGCATGCAAACACAAAGACCAACAAATGATTACCTCAAAACTAACACGTTTGAAACCTGCAAGAATTTCAGAATTTCTACTATGTATAACCTCCAAGTTATTTCAAAGTTAGCCTACTTCCTTTCTTTATTTTCACTCGATTTTAATTTTGTAAATCAAGTTAAACATTTCCGCCAATCATTTTTAAAACAGTAAAAGCTGACAAAATACGGACTCAACTCGCTACGTTTCGCTGGTCCAAAGCTCTGGAATGAGCTTGAAAATGAACTTAAATTGGCGTTAACACTGGACAATTTTAAATCCAAATTAGTAAACCACAAAGGGACAATGTGTAAATGTGCACAATGTAGAATTTAATTTGTTTTAATTTCTTAGCTTGTATATAAGTAGGACCCATTGTTTTTAATTTATTTTTATTTGTTATTACTGTGTTATCAATTTCCTTTTTATGAAGGCTTCTCGGCCAATAGCCTTATGGCTAATGTTTCTGTATAATTTTCCTTCCGAGAATAAACAAACATTTGAATCTTGAATCTTGAATCTTGCTAATTCAAATGAGAGTTGTTCGTCTTGAACTGATGATAAAACTAGTTTTATAGTCCAATCCCCTTCCATTAGAATTCTAGTTCTTAAAATTCTTTAATTAAATGTGTTATTTCTGTGATTTGATTTCACTAGAATTGTTACATTACGTTTTATTGGTGGTAATCCTGAGTGAGGCCTTCTGTTGCAAAGGTTGTCACTGAAATGACTTGCCTATTCGCAGGCCTGCAGGAAATTGCATACCTCTTTTTCCATGGAATTTTTCAGGCAATTTCTCTGCAAAACACAGTTTTTAGAGAACTTTAAACCTAAATTGTAAAAAGACATAACCATTTAAATTTGCACTGGTGTTACTCAATATCTGATGCGAGAGTCAAGAAAATTTCATAAATTTAACAAATTAAAAGACCTTGGTTAGATCACTTGAAGTGCAATATGTTAAAAAGCCAAAATGACAACACGAGCTCTAAAAGAATATTTGTAGGTTAATCACATTGTTTTCTGTTTTACCTGTTCAAATGTCTTGGAATGAAAAGCATATGTAATAAACTCCATTATAGCTTTTTTATCACACCTTGTTTACCTGTTTATCAAAGTCTTAATAGAATTACACAAAGCGGACTTTTTGACAGCTTTATCACCGCTGCGTTCCTGAATAAAATTTTAAGATTTTCAAAATATACCGAAAAAGTTACGGACTTAGCCTGAAGGTAGAAGGTCTCAGCTTCATATCGATGTAAAAAGTGAAATATTCTGTTGGAAAAATTTTTAGATATGTGAGTTTTGATTTTTTTAATTATCACATTCCATTTCGGACCATTATCACAGAGTTTATGCAAGTAACACAGATATAACTTAAGATAGCATACAGTATCGTGCATTCATGCCCCTCAGAAAATGTATTTTGAAGGAAAATGACCATCATTACATTTTTTTATCACATTTTATGTTTACTGGCATGTATACTTTCGACAATCGTACACAAGAAAATGTATGGTCATCTAACCAAAACTGTGTTATCTATTCTGGATGTGATAATCCTTCTGTCGGCCAAATTTTCCATAAATTGCTCATATCCATGTATTTTCCTGGTGCTTTGAGCTTTGAAGCAGCCAGAAGTGTTTCCATCTCTCTTGCCTTCTTTGTGTACGATGTCGTTAATTTAGTATTTCATCTGCTTGAGAGTTCAAGTATGCATTTGTCTATGCTCTGGGCTTCATAGCACTCTGTCTTTTCACTGAACTTCTCGGTGTCATCTAATTTTAGCTTTTTAAGGACTTAGTTGCTTTAGGTGTTAAAATGGATCATTGCAATGCTCTAAAAAAAGTTTGTGTTATTTGTTATAGGATTGTGTCAAGAGTATTAAGTTCCACTGACATAAAAGTGATTCAGACCTTTGTATTAAGCAGTTTTCACTCCGAAAACTACTATTTATTGGGTAATACAGAGTGGTAATGATGTAAATTAAAGGGGTGTGATCAATCAAAAATTTAGAACTCAAATATCTCAAAATTTTCATAACAGAATACAGTACATGTATTTTACTTTTTACATCGATACGAAGCTGAGATCTTCTTCTCTCACACTGCTTTCATAACTTTTTCGGTATATTTTGAAAATATTGCATTTTATTCAGGAGCGCTGTGTCACGGCCCCAGTATAAATGAGCGTCAAGGTAAAACAAGTCACTCTATTTAGAACGTTTCCTCCATTTTAAAAATTACATTAATATCACATTATTATAGAGTCTGGTGCCGCCGCCGTACCAAGCCGCCCTCAGTCATGCCAAGCTAAAGTCAAGCCATGCTCAATCTTAGCCACGACTGCCTATAGAGAGCCACCATGCACCTATAGCTCAATTTAAACAATTAGTTTTTAGCCTAGCCGTAGCCGTAGCCTGTATCTTAGTTGTAGCCAATTATCCGAACGGATTATTACAATACTGTTTTTAACTGCAACTTTTATCACTCCAAAGGATTTTATAATGATTTTATATTATTCGAAATGGAGGTTCGTCTGAACAAGAGGCGGAAAATAACTACAGAAGAAGAAGAAGAAGAAGGTCAGAAGCACTGCGAGAGGACTAATTGCAATTCTAAGGCCTTGCTTCACCCTCAGTTAGCTAATTGCCATTGAGAAACATTAACCCTTGGGAGTAAGCTGACAAGTGTCAAAGCTGATTGCAATTAGCAATTTTTTAAATTTTGACAAAATGTACTAGCCATCAACATATAATGCTCTCTGGCAAAGGGAATGAAATCAATTGACGATTTTTCCAATTTTACTATACATTTGCTTTCTATGTTGTCGCTTAGTTGATTAGAATTTTAATAATAAAATTTTATGGCCTGCATGGGCCTCTGCTTTGATGTCCAGCTAGGCCTATATATAGTTGTCATTGTCTTCATTAGCCTTTATAAAAATTGATAGGCCTATTGATAACTTAACAGATTAAATTACTGAAATGGGTAAAATGTTAGATAATTTCATCTAATTTTAGTTTTGTTTGTTTTGTTTGTTTGTGTTTTACGCCTCTGCAGCACCTTAGTGGGCTATATCGAGGCAAGCGATCGCCGTATGATGATGAGATGAGAAGACTGTGATTCTGGCACATACCCTATTAATTCAGGGATGCCCAGGGTCTTTCAGTTTCCCCAACACAGAACACTGGATACAACCGGCCTCCATTTAATGTCCCATGGGCTCGGACTAAAGTGAGTTCCCGGGGTGAGATTTGAACCCACGCCCTCAAAGCCAGTTGACAAGCGCACTTACCAATTAGGCCACGCGGGAACCCTCTAATTTTAGTAGTTTCATTCAACCTGTCTGGTACATAATTGCTCCATGGCTGATCTGCAACTTCAAAAGTGAAACAAATAGTCCTAAGTCACTGAAAAACTCAAGTCAAGTCATGTTGCCTGAACTCAGTGACTCCGGGCTCTACATTATTAAGCTGGTGTGGGATGCTGTGAATGCAGAATCAGAGATAATAATGTTTAATTTACTCTGTTACTATAATATGGCATTAGTTTCTGCCCTGGATATCATGACAAGATATACACAGTAACATCATCAAATTCTGCTTGTATTTTCAGCACTGCAAATGTTTAAGACTTTAAGGGTAGGCCTATTCATATTTTCCCAGAACTTCCACCAGGGATTGAATTACTGCGGGAGACTGGAAACAGATTACCACCAAGAAGTGCTGTTTTCCATTAGAGTAATGGAGGCTTGGATCAGATTGGATCATAACAGCACCCCCTAACATTGTGTGGACTGCATTGTACCTATGAGGTCTGCTCAGTGAACCAAGATTTTAAAGAAACTGCTTATTTTACAAAATGTGACTTCTGACATACAATGTAAA
The DNA here is from genome assembly GCA_026936325.1 of Platynereis dumerilii. Classification (NCBI taxonomy): domain Eukaryota; kingdom Metazoa; phylum Annelida; class Polychaeta; order Phyllodocida; family Nereididae; genus Platynereis; species Platynereis dumerilii. Next base: position 122,916,154 of record JAPTHN010000001.1, on the reverse strand, counting down.
ATTTGAACTTTGAGTCAGCTTAAATGATTTAGTGAGATGGTTGCACAATTCCTTTCAGCTAACATATATATAGCTTGCTGTTTCAAGTTATGAACTTATGACAGCTGACTTAATACAACAAACTATGTTTTCTCAAACAAATCTCACTCAATCATTTAAGCTTACTCTAAATTTCAAATTTTACAGTGTAAACACAATTGCAACATTACATTTCCAGGAACTAACCCGGTGACTCTTCCCTTCCATAAAAAGCCGTCACCCATGAAACAGCACGAGCCTGTGATATGTTGTTTTAAATTCAAACTGCTTGCATCATCTTGGAGTAGATCTGCGAAGAAATGAAAAAGAGCTCGTCTGCACAGAGAAGTCAATTTCAAGTCGCTAAATAAAATTGGGAACATGGGAATTACAATTAGCTGATTGGTAGAATGACAGAAATGCCTGGAAATGTCATATCAAGCGCAGTTAAAAACAAAAAGAAAGACATATTTTTCCTCATGAACAGCAGTGTATAGTGCGAGAAGGGCAACAGGACACTTCCTAGCTCTTCCCATATACGGGCAGGTAAGATGGAGCCACTGAAGAGTCAATGGAAAGCACAGGTAGTATACAAGTCAAATTATTAAAATTGATTGATGTCAGCTCTAGAAAAACTACAGAGAACTGTGGGACAAAAACAAGTAAGTTACTGCCTCCAAAAGTCATATTAAATTTTGTCACTGGCTTAAAATTAATGTTTTGTTTGTGTCTGTTATGGTTAATCAGTTGATTCAGTGCTTATCAAATCTAGCATTATAGGTGACATTAACGAAACTAATTAAATGACTTAAGGTACTTAATCAAATAAGAAGATTTGGAGACAAACAGAAAACTGTCAATGACGTGGCAAAACCAGTTTGCAAATTGAAAATAAGAAAATTAATTTTTCCAGTGGACCGCTAATCTGCAAAGAGCTCTGCATTGCTAGATTTAAAAACAAAAATACTTTTTCATTGCTTGAAATACTATTTGTTTACGTTGTTGAAGAAATATATATGGAAGAGACCGAGGTAAGTTGTGCCGTGGGGTAAGTTGTGCCGCCCACTGTTGTAGTTATATGAAGAACTGGGCAAAGAAGGCAATGCCACCCGTATAAACCCACTTTGTCAACATCATTAGGCACCAAGAAAAAAACTACCAAATATATTGCTACGAAAAGCTACACTCATAAATTCAATTTTTTGCTGGAAACTTGACGTGCGGAGGACTGACATTCTGGTTTCTCAGTCAATTGGTATTTGTAATAAGATGATGTCCCTCTGGTAGGATGGAGTTTAGAGGTATATCTAGACATTTCTGTTGTTAGATTTCTTTTCGCATTGTTAGTTTCTTTTTGACAACTATTTCCATCCAGAATATCAATTTGGGGTAAGTTGTGCCATTTTGATTGGGGTAAGTTGTGCCGATGGTACGACATAGAAATTAATATTTTATTCATCTTTATTCATCTTTTTTGTCTTAATTGTACGCAAGGCTTAAAGATGTTGTGAAATAACTTACACTGAAAGGACATGTGTCAAAAGTGTTACACCACCCTCTAAACAATAAATAATGCTGGTTTCTTCAGCATTTTTAATTTATGTATAAAATGGCTCATAAGTGTCTGATTAGTTTCATTTAACATGTCAGTCATACATTAAAAACAAGTGATCTGTCTAAAGAAATGGGTGAAATACGAGATTTTTTTTTACCCCGTCATGCGGCACAGCTTACCCCGGCGCCGGGGCAAGTTGTGCCACTTGACCTACTTTTCTAAAATTCCTACCATGACTTTTCCAATGGTCAGACTGCCCTGAAACTTCGGTCGATTCTGGCTAGCGTATTATATTTTGATGTCTGATTTTCAGATTGCATGCACTGTAAAATTTGAATTTTGAGTAAGCTGAAATGATTGAGTGAGATGGTTGCACAATTCCTTTGAGCTATCAAAGCTTGTTGTGGTAAATTATAACAACGAAAAGATTATCATAACTCACAACATCTAGCTATGTTAGCTCAAACAAATTGTGCAACCATCTCACTCATCATTTGAGCTGACTCAGAATTTCAAGTTTTACAGTGTGATTAGGCTTTGGTTTTTCGTAAAATCAGCTTGACGTAAAAAAAGGCACAACTTACCCCGGTCTCCCCTAATGAGCTTAGAATGACACTTTTTAACATAGTAATAAGGAGACCAAATGGTGTCCTAGTGGACAGATTTGGTCTCCCAGTCATTGCCAAAATGGTGTCACTGAGTGACCAATGTTCGAAGAAACTCTCATTAATTTCACATTTTGTTTGTCATGATGTTTAATTATTGGGTGCGTTTGAAAGCGAGGCTTCCTCTTTCCATATCAAAAATATTCTTTAGCTGTCTTTGCAATTATATTTCTGCTGATGCCGTTTTTCTGAATTCCAATTTCATAAGTTTAAAATCTGTCTAATTTGTATCCGTGGAAATTGGCCAAAATCCTAGAATTGTATCTTGATTGATAGATGTGGTGACTCGCATTATTAAGCTGGTGTTGGATGCTGTGAATGCAGAATCAGAGATGATAATGTTTAATTTACTCTGTTACTATAATATGGCATTAGTTTCTGCCCTGGATAACATGACAAGATATATAGTAACATCATCAAATTCTGCTTGTATTTTCAGCACTGCAAATGTTTAAGACATTAAGGGTAGGCCTAATATGATGATGCCAAAGAGCATAGCGAGACCGTCGGTCATTAAGATATTAATTTGTGTTCGGATATTTCTTTGTGGTGTTTTTGATGCTGACCTGGTAACATAAACTGGACTAAAATCTCAAAAAATATGTGTACTATCCAATTCCCTCCCTAAAAATCTCCTATTCCATATCAAAATTATTTCAGGCAATTTCTTAGGATTTTGTCAACACTGTATTCTTCACAGCTGATTTTTTGAGAAAAAAAAGAAAACATGCCCACAAATATTCATGGACCAAATCAATCAATCTATCACATTGTCGTTGTCTTCAACAAAATGTTGAAGTCATGCACAGTTGAGCTGGGTCACCCTATACTACACTATATTTTTAATATGTTTTAATTTTGTGCTTCTTTGGCCAACCCTTTTTTTTCTTTCTTTCTTTCTCTGCATTTTATTGTTATTATCATTGTTTTATTTGACTGTATCTTGTCGATGTTTGTCGCTGAATAGCTTTCAGCTAATGTTCATTGTTTTAACTGCGACAGAAAATAAAAGTTTGTCTATCTATCTATCTATCTATCCCTGTGCTTGATTGGCTGATATGCAAAGGCCCCATTCATGGACACTTGGTGCACAGGGAGGTTTCCATTATTGTTAAAAATGAAAGTAAGATTGATTAGTTATTGGCAAAAAATATTGTCATATGATGATAACAGTTTAGTAAAACAAGCTTATAATTCACTAGTGTTATCATTAGACTCAGGTAGACCAAATTGGTGCACTACAATAAAAGAAATCCTGAATGAGGTTAATTTAGATGAATGTTGGGTTCAACAAAACTTTTCAAAAAAGCATCTGTTAACATTCAAAGAGAAAATACATAACAACTTTATGCAAAAGTGTATGATGGAAATTCAGGATAGTGTAAGAAATCCCAAACTTAGAACCTACAAATTATTCAAAACTGAATTTAAACTTGAAAATTATTTAAGACAGGATTTTAACGTTAGTCACCAGATAAGTCTCATAAAATTTAGAATCAGTTCACATAACCTTGCAATTGAAACAGGGAGATTTACTAGACCAAAAACTCCAGTGGAAAACAGAAAATGTGTGTACTGTGATTCGGGTGAAATTGAAGATGAGAAACATTTCTTGCTAAATTGTAGACTTTATGAAACAGAGAGAACAATTATGTTGCAAAAAATTAGAGATACCATACCTAATTTGGACAGTTTAGGAACAGCAGAGAGGTTTAGATTAATTATGATGAATAGTGATGGCGTGGTCATAGGTGTCATAGGTAAATATGTTCATGATTGCATGAAAAAAAGAATTACAATTGATCTAATGTGAATTATTGATGTTATATTTTTAGTTAAGTTGTTAGCATTTACATAATATTTCATAGTCTTTAAAATTATTGATTACAGAACAAGAAATTTGTGTTTATGGATGGGTATTGTCTGTATTTTTGTTGATGTTGTATCCCTCTTTTGTACATATTCATTTCCTTATATGATTTATTTAATTTTGATTTATGACACATGTATCTATGTGATATTCTGTTGTCAAATAAAAGTCTATATATATATACTGTTGTGACGTTACAAGTTCAGGCCCTGGAGATAACGTCACAAACATGAAAATGAGGCTGGGCTCTGTTCATGACGCCACCTACCAAGGCTGCCTTGCTGTTGTCATGACAGCACCATCAGGCCAATTATCGATGACGTCATATAAACGCCCACACTTTTTTTTGTTTGGCGCATGCAAAAAAGTTTCTTAGTATATCCCTGTGTGAGAGTAGCTCTGTGTCCTACCATTTGAAGACCTCTGGTCACTGCGCTTCGCGCAGTGACCTGGCGGTCTCCATTAATATTTTCCCAAAACTTCCATCAGGGATTGAATTACTGCGGGAGACTGGAAACAGATTACCACCAAGAAGTGCTGTTTTCCATTAGAGTAATGGAGGCTTGGATCAGATTGGATCACAACAGCACCCCCTTACATTGTGTGGACTGTATTGTACCTATGAGGTCTGCCTAGTGAAGCAAGATTTTAAAGAAACTGCTTATTTTACAAAATGTGACTTCTGACATACAATGTAAAATTTGAACTTTGAGTCAGCTTAAATGATTTAGTGAGATGGTTGCATTCCTTTCAGCTAACATATATATAGCTTGCTGTTTCAAGTTATGAACTTATGACAGCTGACTTAATACAACAAACTATGTTTTCTCAAACAAATCTCACTCAATCATTTAAGCTTACTCTAAATTTCAAATTTTACAGTGTAAACACAATTGCAACATTACATTTCCAGGAACTAACCCGGTGACTCTTCCCTTCCATAAAAAGCCGTCACCCATGAAACAGCACGAGCCTGTGATACATTGTATTAAATTCAAACTGCTTGCATCATCTTGGAGTAGATCTGCGAAGAAATGAAAACGAGCTCGTCAGCACAGACAAGTCAATTTCAAGTCGCTAAATTTATAGAATTGGGAACATGGGAATTACAATTAGCTGATTGGTAGAATGACAGAAATGCTTGAAAATGTCATATCAAGCTCAGTTAAAAACAAAAAGAAAGACGAATTTTTCCTCACCAACAGCAGTGTATAGTGCAAGAAGGGCGACAGGACACCTCCCAGCTCTTCCTATATACGGGCAGGTAAGGTGTAGCCACTGAAGGGTCAATGATAAGCACGTGTAGTATAAAAAGTCAAATTATTAAAATTGATTGATGTCAGCTCTAGAAAAACTACAGAGAACTGTGGGACAAAAACAAGTAAGTTACTGCCTCCAAAAGTCATATTAAATTTTGTCACTGGCTTAAAATTAATGTTTTGTTTGTGTCTGTTATGGTTAATCAGTTGATTCAGTGCTTATCAAATCTAGCATTATAGGTGACATTAACGAAACTAATTAAATGACTTAAGGTACTTAATCAAATAAGTTAGGCGACAAACAGAAAACTGTCAATGACGTGGCAAAACCAGTTTGCAAATTGAAAATAAGAAAATTAATATTTCCAGTGGACCGCCAATCTGCAAAGAGCTCTGCATTGCTAGATTTATAAACAAAAAGACTTTTTCATTGCTTGAAATACAATTTGTTTACATTTTTGAAGGAATATATATAGGGGAGACCGGGGAAAGTTGTGCCGCAGGGTAAGTTGTGCCGCCCACTGTTGGGGTTAAATGAAGAACTGGGCAAAGAAGGCAATGCCACCCATATATACCCACTTGGTCAACATCATTAGGCACCAAGAAAAAAACTACCAAATGTAATGGTATGAAAAGCTACACTCATAAATTCAATTTTGTTGCTGAAAACTTGAAGTGTCGAGGACTGACATTCTGGTTTCTCAGTCATTTGGTATTTGTAATAAGATGATGTCCCTCTGGAAGGATGGAGTTAAGAGGTATATCTAGACATTTCTGTTAGGTTTCGATTCGCATTGTTTGTTTATTTTTGACAACCATTTCCATCCAGAATATCAATTTGGGGTAAGTTGTGCCGTTTTGATTGGGGTAAGTTGCGCCAATGGTATGACATAGAAATTAATGTTTTATTCATCTTTTTTTTTCTTAATTTTACGCAAGGCCTAAAGATGTTGTGAAATAACTTATACTGTAAGGAACATGTGTCAAAAGTGTTGCACCACCCTCTAAACAATAAATAATTCTGGTTTTTAATTTGTGTATAAAATGGCTCATAAGTGTCTGATTAGTTTCATGTAACATGTCAGTCATACATTAAAAACATGATACAAATGATGTATCTGAAGAAATGGGTGAAATACGAGATATTTTTGGAATAAATTAGGCGGCACAACTTACCCCGTCATTCGGCACAACTTACCCTGGCACCGGGGCAAGTTGTGCCACTTGGCCTACTTTTTTAAAATGCCTACCATGACTTTCCCAATGGTCGGACTGCCCTGAAACTTCGGTCGATTCTGGCCAACGTATTATATTTTGATGTCTGATTTTCAGATTGCATGATTAAGCTTTGGTTTTTCGAAAAATCAGCATGACGCAAAAAATGGCACAACTTACCTCGGTCTCCCCTAATGAGCTTAGAATGACAGCAGTGCATTTTTTAACATAGTAACAAGGAGACCAAATGGTCTCCCAGTGGAGAGATGTGGTCTCCCAGTCATTGCCAAAATGGTGTCACTGGGTGACCAATTTTCCAAGAAACTCTCATTAATTTCACATTTTGTTTGTCATGATGTTTAATTACTGGGTGCATTTGAAAGCGAGGCTTCTTCTTTCCAAATCAAAAAATATTCTTTAGCTGTCTTTGCAAATATATTTCTGATGATGTCGTTTTTCTGAATTCCAATTTTCATAAATTTAAAATCTGTCTAATTTGTATTTGTGGAAATTGGCCAAAATCCTAGAATTGTATCTTATGGATCTAGAGCTGATTGATAGATGTGGTGACTGGCGCATGGGCGTCATTGTGCTACGAAGTTCCGTCTGTCTCCCAGTCAAAGATCCTTAAAAAATGGTCTGAATGACACATTATGACAGTTACAGGACTTCCTCGTCATACTTACGTGGAATCTCAAGTTCTTTTCTATGCTGTAGAACTGTGATGTCAGAGATGACACTATTCTAGCATTGCAATATATTTAAATTACCTTCAAGCTGTGATGCCATTTTAAACTGGGTTGGATTCCCCAGCTTCTAGCAAATGTAAATCCGCAAACTGAGCATCACAGTTTCAAGTCAGTGTCAGAGTGGAAATTGGGTCTGGGAAAACCCCTGCAAGTTTCACATCACAACCTCTCAGCCAATGGGCTGCCAGAACATAAGCCATGTGTTTACAAACAAATTGACAAAGCCTTCGGTTTATACCAACTTCCATCAAAGTTTACAGTTGTAAGTTAGCAAGTTTGTAGATTAATCAAACAACTCTATGGCAGTATGGGGATTATAACAGTTGTCTACTGTGAATGCTCACAAAGCTGCCATTTGGTAGGATTCGACTGGTGATTGCCTGTGATAAATCATTGGGATCACAAAGGTAATGCTTCCTTCAATATATCAATGTTTGAACTGTGATGCGTAGTTTACTGTCAGCCCATTGGCTATCAAGCTGTGATGACGTGGTTGTAGGGGCTATCCCTGATAAAATTCTTACTCTAACACTGCATTGAAACTGTGACGCTCAGTTCAGGAGGATCAACATTGGCTAGAAGCTGGGGAATCAGACCCAGTTTGAAATTACATCACAGCTTGTAGTTAATTTACATTATATTGCAATGCTAGAATAGAGTCATCTCTGACATCACAGTTCAACAGAATAGAAAATAACTTGAGATTCCACGTAAGTATGACGAGGACTGTAAGTAAATCTGGTTGTCAGAATAGGTTTAATATGACTGTAATCTTTCTTTTGGACATTGTTTTGTTTTGGCAACTGATGTTAAGCTGCGACAGCCTTGCAACTCAATGCATGTGTACTCGGATTAGCCTGGAAAACCCATTAATAAGCTATTTTAAAAAAACCTTCCCCTGGGATCGCAGGATATCTAGCAGTGCTACATATTTTGTGACGACCTCACAAGTCAAATTGGTACACACTAGTCAAAAAGGCGGTTGCAACACCATCGCATGCGATGACATCACATAAATAATATCAGTGTCCATTGGGCATAAGAAAACAGCCGACTGGGTCACAATCACATTTCTTGAGCCTCAGAATACATGTGTATACACATGCCTATAGATATTCAAAAACAAAAATTCTGTGATGACCATCTTAACACAACGTAAGCTTGCTGTCTCTCTTTAACGTGGTTGTGTTTATAGATGTAAAATATCCTCTAAGGACATATTTGATGTTAAAAACATACAACTTCATTATTACTAATCAAACATGTTTAAATTTAGATTTTCAGAATTTCAGAAATGTCTAATCTCCAAGTCATTTCAAATTTATCCCCCTTCCCTTCTTTATACTTCTCCCAATTTAATTTTATGAATCAAGTTAAACATTTCTGCCAATCATTTTTAAAACAATAAAAACTGCCTGCTAATCTAAATTAGAGTTGTTGGTCTTGAACTGATCATCAAAACTTGTTTTAAAGCCCCATCCCCTTCCATTGGAAATCTATTTCTTAAAGTTCTATAATTAAATTCGTTATTCCTGTGACATCATTTCTTTAGAATTGCATTGTGTTTTGTTGATCGTAGCTGCCTTCTGTTGCAAAGTAGGAAACTGAAATGATGTTCCTGTTCCCAGGCATGTTGTTCCTGTCCACAGGCATGCAGCACAACACCAAATGAATTTGCGTAGGTTATTCACCATGGTTGAGGGAATATGTGATTTATCACCCAAGGGCTTTAGCCCAAGGTGTGATAAACACATATTCCTGATCCCATGGTGAATAACCGGCTTATACCATGAGACTAACAGTCAAACATGAGAGGATAACTGGACAACAAAGAATATGGGAATTATTTCCCTGAAATACTGGCATGTGATTGGCTGACAGAGGTGTTGAATGGTATAAGTGTCATTGCACACCGATTTTTTTGGGTGACAGTGAACTTGTCGAAGGTGCAACTTGCCAGTTGGTGAAGTCGTCCCATGCGTGGTGAGTGGTGAGGTCGACAAAAGAAGCTAGTAAGGTTGTCAAAGACCATTTGAATTGATCTCATCAAAAATAAGATTGAAGCTAGCCAAAGCAAGCCAAGTCATCAAAAACTTCGTTTACGACTTCAGTTAACTTTTTTTGATGACTTCACCAACTGGTGAGTTTACCTTCTGACGATTATACCAACATTCATTTTTTCCATGGAATTCAGCTGGCAATTACACACAACAAAAAGAAAACAGTTTACAACCTAAATTCGAATGTATAAACATTGCCAACTAAATTTACATTGGTGCAACTTCATATCCGATGTGAGGTCTATCAAGAAAATTGCATAACTTAAGAAAGAATTAAAAGAGCTGAGTCAGGTAACTTTAAGAGCAGGTTCAAAAGTCAAAATGATAAACTGTGCTAATTGCTCCAAAAGAAAATTTCACATCATATGAAATCAGAGTTCAAGGTCTTTAGTGTATTTATAAGCACCCTGACAATTTCTAACGGCTTTTCTGCATTTTGTTTGTTTGCCCATTTTGATCATCAAATCCTTTCAACATTTACTGGAATCCAGGCAATACAATGTGGCTTGTATTCCTAAATCATGGTGCACACTCTCCCATTTCAAACAACAAGACAAAACTCTAATTCATTGAACATTGTTTCTTCATCTGAATTAACACAAGATGTTCGGCATTTCATGTGAACCAAATCAAATTAATACAGTTGCACACAGATAATTAACTAAAATATTCAGGAAAACATTTTTGTCATTTTATTGATTCCTCATCAAAGAACTTCTTGAAATTAGTTTGAAACAATCATTACAAAAGTGCATTTTGTATTGAAGTAATAAGAAAAACGGAGTGTCATCAATGTTGAGGACAATTTATGCAATTGTAGGGTAACCTTCACAACATATTCGCAGTCTTATATTCAAAATGTCTGGACACCCTTGAAATACTGAAAACCCCACACTCTTAAAACAGATTGGTTGAATATACCAATATATTGGTTGAAAATAACCAATTTTATGTGTTGAAATAGGACCAACCAATTCATTGGTTAAGTCAACCAATCGAGATTGGTTTAACTACCAACCAATTTGAATTGGTTAATCTCTCTTACTGTTATTTCAACACATGAAATTGGTTAAACATTAACTTTAATAATTGGTTGAATGAAAGAACCTTATTGGTTAATAAGGAATTGGATTATAGTTAGTCAACCTCGTCCTAGGACCACCCCTCTGTAGAACTCAGTCTGACAGCTGTTATCAAATTGCCATGGTCCATGGCTGGCCTGATTGGCCTTTATGGTATCTAGTGCAAAGTTACAGGATGTAAAGCCATTGAACCCACAAGCTAAGGACCATACACCCACCCCAACCGAATAGCTATACATAAGGTGTTACTTGACTCATCAGGGGTTGCATTTTTTGAGGGTTGGGGGGGGGGTTATTTTTTATTTATTTGGGAAGGGGGTTTTTTTGTTTTTTTGCCTTGAGATCTGAAAAGAGAAAAAAGATTATAGTGACAACAAAAAAACAGTTTTTCATTGAAAAAGATATGGGGGACAGAGAGATAGAAAAAGTTTACTATCAACCAGAAGGCACTGCAGATGGCTCTAAAAATCAGTATACTTTTCTTCCTTGTTTTACCAATCAGTCTACAATCCATTCACACACTACTAAGATAATAAAATACACTTACCTTGCACAGACATGTCACTGTAATGCTATATTAACTGTGGGACATTCCTGTGGGATTTAGAATAATTGTATGTGAGTGACTGTTCAAGTTCTTGGTCACCATGGTACTCCAACAAAATGTTTAGTCTACCTAATCTTTCACAGTTAAAAGCTATTCATTTGATATTTTTTGAAAATAGTGTATCTATGATTTTTATAATTTCAAAGTTACACACTAAACTTGACATGACAGCGGTTATAGATGGCGACTATCGGCTCTCTATTGCTCATGATTCTTCTGTTGTGAAATGCTGAGAATTCCTTGGACAAACATGAGCTCTGATCATATTTACTACACTACCTTGGAATTGTTCAATTTTTAAGTCAACTGTGATGTGTAGGCTGGGATCATAGCATACATTATCAGATTATACACAGTTTGTTTGTTGTTGCAACTCAGTTATCTTTTATTGTTGATAAGTTCAATGATTCCTTGCTAATCTTCCACTCACTTGTTCATTTAAACTTCTGTGTACCACATCAACTTGAATAGATCCCCTCTCTCATCCTGTCTCTATTTTAGAGTTATGGACCTTTGTTTCAAGCAGCTTTCATGCACATCTTTACATGAACACTATTACAACTTTTCCTGGCTGTATTGAGGGCAGCCTTTGTTTTCAGGGGCTTCTATTCTGTTGGGTAGAGGAGAGATACTTTATTCAAACAAATATGACGTAACAATTTTTCTGACCATTGGAGTTGGTTGAATAGTTTTCAACCAATTCTAGTGGGTTGCCCTCAACCAGTCAAAATGGTAGTTTCAACCATAATAATTGATTAATTTTGCCTCAACCAATTGATTGGTTGGTCTTTTCCCAAAAATCAACCAATCTGTTTTAAGAGTGAATAACTTAAAAATTCATCTATATATATTCTGAATATACATCTTTAGCATAGAATCGATCGACAATACCTGAGATGAATCACAGGTAATTGTTGGTATAGTTTGTAAAGGTGTGGCTTTTGGAAGTTCCACATTGATTAAGGGGTCCACCATTTAATTTCCAGGGGGAGGCTTGGAGTTTTCCTCAGCGGGAAATTATTTATTTAACTTTGACGGTGGCAGTATTTATTTATTCCAAGCGTGCAAAGTCCCCAAATATTCATACCTGAATCCAGCTATGCCTTCTTAAGAAATAACCCAACCAGGAATGATTTATTTCAAGATTGTTCAAAAAGAATTTATTTATTTCACCCAAACTTAGCAAGAAATTATTTATTTAAAAATCAGAACCACAAGCGGTGTCAACACTCGTCTGTTAATGTGAAATATGTCAATGTGTGCTGATTATCACTGACAAGCCAATGAAAGTACCTGATTTTATACCTGGAAGTCAAGGAAATGAAAGACATAGCTCCAAATGGAAAACTCAACAACGGTGGCCATTTTCTAGTGGCCAATTTGGCCGCCTTCTTGGATTTCTGAACATGTTCCCGGTCCAAAACCACAGGCCAATACATGTACCGAATTTAATAACTCTTAGTGAAATATTAAGGTCACAGTCGGCAGTTCAAGAATGGCGGCCATTTAGTTGTGGCCATTTTGGCAGCCATCTTGGATTTCTTTAAATGTTCCTGATCCACACCCACTGTATTAAATTTCATAACTCACAGCGAAATATTAAGGTCACAACGGGCAGTTTGAGAATGAAAAAAGTCGGCTTCCAAAATGACCGCCATCTTGGATTTCTCCATATGTTCCAAATCTATACCCACCAGCCAATATAGATCTGTACCAAATTTCATAACTATAAGCGAAATATTAAGGTCACAGTGGGCAGTAGAATGGCGGTCATTTTGTGATGGCCATTTCGGCAGCAATCTTGAATTTCTCTACATTTTTCTGGTGTAACAAATTTCATAACTAAGTGAAATACTAAGGTAACAAATGGACACTAACGCAAACCTTAACCGGGAAAATGACGATGGAATGATGACAATAGCTCATCGTTTTCAAAGAAAACAGACAAGCTAAAAACTCAAAGCCCCCCCCCACCACCCTGGACATTAAATGGTTACCCCCTAAATCGGTTCTAATCCTGCATTCCTAATAAGTGACAACATTCCAGCCAAGATCCAGAAGATTCGTTAGCATTGTATGGTTAGATAGCCGAGAAAAAAAAGAAAGAAAACAACTGGAAAAATGTCATAAACATCACCGAAGTGTCGCAAACTTCATAAATTTGCATCTGCTCTGTGAGATGAGCGACTTATGCTTCATGACTGTCAAATTCTAAAGCTTTAAACGCCAAATCACATATACACAATGCAAACAAGCTTGTCAGAGTCTCTACAAATCCTTGAAAAGTCTCTTAAGTCCTGTTTCCTGAATTTCAACAAAATCTTCCTCTCCACCAAACCACACAAGAATCCATGGATTCAAAACCGGCCTTTGGTGATTGTATATTCGGGGTTGAAATCAAGAAGATGGTGATTTATATATTATTACATGGATTATTTTGTATTGACCCAAGTAATGTTTTTATTCCATGACCACTTGACCAGCCATGCACATATATTGGCTTGATAGAGAGGACATTGATATCGATTTTTAACAGTCAATTTCCACCAAAACTTTACATTAAAACAAGAGATTTCTGTTGGCAACTTCTTTTGATGGAAATAGGAGTTATTGTCCCTCCACAGTTAGGTACTTCCCCGGGCAGGTTTGGTGTTATTTGGGAAAATATATGGCTGGTCATAGAATAAAGAAAAATTTAGCTGAAGAATGAGAAGGCACACTGTATGTAATATGTATTGGAAATACTTAACGGTTCTGCCCTAAGCTGTGAGCAACTGATGTAGTTCGTATAGGATGGAAGAGAGAACAGTTAACTTTTAAATCAGATGCGAGCTAGAGCACACATTTGATTGCAGTGCATGCAATTACAAGGTTGATGGGAACTGTATGCCAAACAAGCCGTGTCAAGGTGTTAGAGAGTTAATTAAAGCAATTAATGGAATTCCTATATATATGAATGTATTACATGTCAAAGGGTATCGATTGGACTGAATGTACTACATTTGAATGGGCATTTATTGAAATCAAGTAGTCTACATGTATGTAAACTTGATGTTTGGCCGAAACGTCCTGAATTAATGCACTTGGTAGGATACAAAAGGGAAACAGCAATGACATGAAGGATGATTAAATGATTGTTCACGATAAATCCCTTGGAAGTGGTCAGACCAGGCTGTACTTTTCCTTAGACTTGAAATTCCATTAGCCAAAACAGCCAATTGGAGAATTTTGAGAGATATGCACACATTTGTGGCTAATTTGCAGCTAAAATTTGCAATTTGTATTAACCACATGGAAGATGCATTAGACAATTGTAATGTGGCTAATGGCTAATATTCACATGGCTTCTAGCCTATGTGTATGACATTATCCATTGATTAACTTTCAAATGTATTTTGCAACAATGATTTCCTATCGCCTGGTTTAAATGCACAAAAATATGAATGAGTTAAATAAACTTAGATTTTACCCTTCATAAGAAAATGGAAAAAATAATAACCCGCTCATTTAATGAAATTTACATTAGGCCTATAATACCTAACACTAGTCTTGAGTAGATTATTTGTACTTGATTGAAGTTCACTAAGTGAATGTGTCAAATGCAGATTCACAAAAGCACTGAGCAATGGATACAAAAGTCTTGTAATTCTTAGATCATTGAAGTGATTTCAATCCCTTATGTTAAGCAGATTGAAACCACATAACAGTGCAATAGTTGAGTTATTCATTGCTAGGTGGCAGCCCTAGACTTCACTGACACCTGGTGGAAATGACAATAAAAGTGGACATGGACAGGACATGGACACATTTACACATGGACAAGTGGACAAGAGTCCCATTTCACCAAAAATCCGTTTAAGCCCTCCTCTAATAACCGGCCTTAGGCCGGTTAAAAATTGAATGAACATTATAAGCCACATTATAAGCCACATTATAAGCCACATTGTAAGCCATTAATATGCTATTATGTTCATCTCCCTCCATCTTTAACTTCCTAGTATTCTTTTTAAATAAACAGACAAATTGAGGCCATGAAATGATTAAATTTGAATTAGAGGTGTGCAATTATGGCTAAATATATGTGTTCTTATTCTTTTATGTAATAATGGAAATCATAAGGAACTTATAACTTATTAATAATTTTCTGATATTTGCCCCCCCCCCCAATTCATAACTCAGCTCAGGGATGGCCTCGAGAACTCTAGGCCAATTATGCACTTGAAATAGGATTGCGGTGATATGGCCAGAAAATGACCATTATTATATTTCCTGAGATTTTTATAATATCTGTCAGTCTTTTGGGTATCATCCAAATTGGCTTTTGCTGAAGCCAGACATATCTTACATGTATAATATTCCAGATCAGCAAATTTGGTTGTCAATATTAAATTTAGTTAGACAACAGCAAATGCAGAATAAGTCAGATTTACGAATTCCATACGTCAGTTTTTCAAAACTAATCACCACATGACCAGCAGTGACCTAGCTGCATGTCTGGGTCATTCCTATAACATAGGCCCTACCTGTAAGTTGAGTCATTAAAATGTTTGCTCTTGCAGACAAGTGCAACCATTTGACTTTTTCTCAAAAATAGGGGACTGTTCAGAATTTATGACCAGGGAGATTTTTTTTGGGAAGCTGCCATTAAAAATTGATACCCTTGGATTTCATGCATATTTTCAATAGGCTTACGGGACAATACCCCCCCCCCCCCTTACCCCTTAGAGTTGATACAGATGGAATGTGCATGTGATTTATGTTCAAGTTTGGCACAGAAAATTCTTACCTTTGTCACAATTTCTTTTGCAGAATCGGATACCTATGGATCCCTTCGGCCACAAAGGCTTGTCGACGTTATTGAAAACACCAGGCAATGGAAATAACACTGGAATGAATCCAAGTTTTTCGAGGAGAACTAATTCGGTAATGATTCATGTTGAAATTATTGGAAAATTCCGCAGTACAACCCAAAATACTTTCCTAAATCCCATGCTATCCGGAAGATGCTTAGCTTCCACACACTCTAAAAAATTTCAGACAAAATTGGTTTTTTAGACTCAAAATGGTTTTTTGAAAAACCAAATTTCAATGCAATTTTTTTAAAAAAATCCATGTTTTTTGCATTGAAATTTGGTTTTTTAAAAAACCATTTTGAATCTAAAAAAGCAATTTTGTCCCGATTTGTTTTTAGAGTGTACTGCATTGTCTTTGACCATTTGTAGGAGAGACCAGGGCAAGTTGTACCACAGAGTTAATTGTGCCACCCATTTTTGGGGTGAAATGAAGAACCATGTATAGAAGGTGAACACACTGTACCAACATCATTATGTATATTGTGACAAATATAGCCAAAAAGATATTAATGATGTGAAAAGCTACAGTCAGAAATTCTGTATTGTTGTTGAAAACTGGACAAAATGTGGACTTGGATAAATGTTTTTCATTGATGTGATATTAATTAAATTATGCCTCACAGTCACATATGGGGGGGGGCATATTTTGATATTTGTTTGACAGATTCATAACATTCTTGCCTTTTTGGGAAAGTTGTGCCATGTGCATAGATTGGGGTAAATTGTACCAATGGTATGACAAAGGATTTATAGTCCTTGTCATACTTACGCGGAATCTCAAGTTTTTTTCTATGCTGTTGAACTGTGATGTCATTTCAAACTGGGTCAGATTCCCCAGCTTCTAGCCAATGTTGATCCTCCTGAACTGAGCGTCATAGTTTCAACACAGTGTCAGAGTAAGATTTTTATCGGGGATAGCCCCTACAACTACGTCATCACAGCTTGATAGCCAATGGGCTGACCGTAAACTACGTCATCACAGTTCAAACATTGATATATTGAAGGAAGCATTACCTTTGTGATCCCAATGATTTATCACAGCAATCACCAGTCTAATCCTACCAAATGGCAGCTTTGTGAGCATTCACAGTAGATAACTGTTATAATCCCCACAGAGTTGTTTGATAAATCTACAAACTTGCTAACTTACAACTTTAAACTTAGATGGAAGTTGGTATAAACAGAAGGCTTTGACAATTTGTTTGTAAACACATGGCTTATGTTATGTATATTTGTTCTGGCAGCCCATTGGCTGAGAGGCTGTGATGTCAAACTTGCATGGGTTTTTCCCAGACCCAATTTTAACTCTGACACTTAGTTGAAACTGTGATGCTCAGTTTGGTGGATTCGCATTGGTTAGAAGCTGGGGAATCCGACCCAGTTTGAAATGACATCACAGCTTGTAGTTAATTTAAATATATTGCAATGCTAGAATAGAATCATCTCTGACATCACAGTTCAACAGCATAGAAAAAAAACTTGAGATTCCACGTAAGTATGACAAGGACTGTAATGTTTATTTCAGATAGTTGTTCTGTATATTGGGCCTACATAAAGCATTTTGTGAAATAAATTAGACCAAGAAGAACTTGTATTGAAAGTGTTGTACAACCTTCCAAAAATGTATATGGTTTATTAGGTTGGATAATTATGTAATGCATCAGCTATATGGCAAGAACAATAATGCGAATGATCTATGTAACTGTACATTAATGACTTCCTGACTAGCGTACAAAGGAGCGGCATGGGTGCACAGGTGGGAAGCATCTTTACAGGATGCCCGACATGTGCTGATGACGTAACCTTAATTACCAACGAAATACATCAGGTCCAGCCCCTACTAGACGCTGCAAAGGTATACGCTGACACACATAGTTACCAACTGCACCCAAGTAAAACTACCATCACCACCCTAATCAAGCCATCGAGGAAAGGGAAAAAGCCGGAAAAGACGTGGGTTTTAGGAGAAAAAAGTGTGACAAGCGCCGACAGGTTCACCCATCTTGGTCTTACTTGGATGGAAGGAAAAAGCAGGCCAGATATTGGAGTAAACATCCAAAAAGCAAGAAGATCAGCCTATGCCCTGCTCAGAGTGGGTTTACATGGAACGAACGGAATAGATCCCCCTGCAGCCATGAAGATTATCACAACTTACGTCACCCCATCATTACTACATGGACTAGAAGCCACTGTCCTTCTGAGAGATGACATAAATAGGCTAGATGCCTTCTACAAAAAGATCCTTCGTCAAATCCAAGCTCTCCCGGACAACACTGCGAACGAAGCCATATATATCCTATCAGGAAGTTTTCCGATTGAGGGCCTGATACACCAAAGAGCTCTGACTCTTTTCGGCAGTGTGTGCAGACTCCCAGAGACGAACAACATCAAACGTTTGGCACAGAGGCAATTAGCCCTGGGGTACAATAAATACAGTTGGTTCACTATGATAAGCAAGGTTAGTGAACTATACGGGATAGACCCGTTGTCTAATATTAGGTACCCGAAAGACAAAAGAAGCTGGAAGCAGGAAGTGAGCGTTGCAGTCAGAAATTACTGGAGAATCAAGCTAGTACGGGATGCAGCAACGAAGTCAACACTACAATGGATGATCCCTAGCTGCGAGATTGACAAGCCGCACCACCTATGGTCACCTTGTGTCGGAGACCCAAGAAAGGTGGAAGCAGCCGGGACTAGGGCAAGGATGCTGGTGGGAAGATATGCAACTCAGTCGCAACTGGCTAGATACAAGCCAAACGAGAGCAAGATCTGCAAGCTGTGCAACTTAGAGGAGGAGGACGTGGTCCACATGGTGACGAGATGTCCAGTCCTGGAAACTTACCGGAGCAGCAAGATCATGAATATTCAAAGTTACTACAGGCAGGAAGAAAAAGCCCCCCCGGGACGAATGCAGAACTGTGCTCTGCTATAATGAACGGTGACAGGTACATCAGAGCATCACAACCGGAGCAGATACAAGGAGCAACCATCGTGAGAATTACAGACCCACAAACCAGAATATTGGTGAATCTGCAGTGCAACCTTCTATGTGCAAAGCTCGCCAAGGAAAGAGAGATATGCCTAAATAGAACATTCATGGATAACCAAAAAATGCCGGACGAATTGCCTTAGCAGACATGTGTTTTTAATTGACTGCCAACCACTGTTTTTACCGCCTTTTTAGCAGCTTTTAGAGGTTGTAGTGGTTTTAGTAGTTTTTAGTAGAAACTCCTGCTTAAACATTTTAAGCAGAATGGATTTTACTGTACATATTTACAGAATCATTACTCCTGAAAGGAGGTTCGTCTGAAATCAAAAGACGGGAATTCACTTGAAGAAGAAGAAGAAGAAGAAGAAGAGAAGTGGTTGAAATACAGGGATTTTGCCGAACAACTTGCCTCAACATGTGACTCTACTTACATCTGCAGAAACGTAATGAAAATACCTTGAAATACCTCTCGGACAGTTAAAACATATTAGACATCGCCATGATACTTACACCATAAGAAAAGGTGTTATCTAACTGACAATTTTTATGGGAGTCTTTCGATGCAAAACAAGGCCAAGATCCAGAAAGTGGTAAAAACGGCAGGCAAAATTATTGGGCGTAAGATGGAAGGGCTGGACTCTATTCACAAGAGACAGGTTGCCAAGAAAGTGGATGAATGATGAATATGAATTCTGCCTTTCCGTAGATGACTGAGATCAGCTGCATCCAGAACAACCCGCATGTCCCAATCATTTGTACCTTTGAGTATCAGACTTTACAACAAAAAATTTTAACAGTGACCCTCGATTTGACAATTTACATATACATTTCTGTATTTCCATTTCATTTATTTATTATTTCATGCTTGTGATACGTGTACAAGGCATTTCCCACCCGGGATATTAAAGATTTACACATGCATATGCCTTATGCTACCTTAATTTTGCATGTAAGCGCCCTGCTAAGGATTAACACTGTTAAAAACAGCAAACAAACAATCAGATTATTGTTTATTTTGCAAAATTATAAGTCAAGATATATACTAGAAGAAGCATATGATGTCTCTGGTCGGGATCTGACAAAAATACATGTCAGAAACCTCCAAATCGGTGTCTAACTACATCAAGTATTAATGAGCCTGGCTCCATTAGCAGGGGCACCTCAGAACAGTGTGTTACTATAACGCCCATATCAGTGTAAGCTCATGGTTGCACATATTTTGTGACACTTAGATTCATTTATTTTATGCAACTGGGAGAAAATATCTGTTATGCTGCCAGCTGGTTTGCCAGCCAGCCCAAGCGTCATTCAGCACCTCCCAGCCAGCTGATATAAATCTTTTTTTTTTCCCAGCCAGCCTCCTCAACTGCTTTCTCATTACCTGACTGCAAATTTTATCAGTTGGATGCCAAAAATTGGATCCCAGCTTACAACTTTGCCAGCTGTGAACATCCTAGCTGACAGTCTGCCAGCCAGCCAGGCGCCTGCTACACAACAGATAATTGGTAGAACAGATCATGGGGTGCCCCTGCATTACAACAATCCCATTCATATCACTCCAGCTCCGTAATTGCCTCCATCATCCATGAGCTTCAATGATTATCAGGCATGGAGGCAGCATCATTCTCTTCTGCTATTATTTGACAGAACAATGTTTCATTTCATGCCTGCATGTATAGCCATACAGTGTACATGTTCATTCTGACACGTTCTTATTTTTCTAAACAAATTGAGACCTGCCTATCCTGCTCTTGGCAACTTTGAAGGGCTGTGAGGAGTGTGTCACTTTAAAATTCACATAGTGTCTTGAATTGATGATATATTTAGTAAGTTTTAGAGACTACTTCATTGTGATTACTTGTTTACGAATTATAGTGGGAGTGGGCAGGCGGTGAATTGCTGGGCGGTACAGTGAATCAAAAGACTCCAGGTGAACTCGCCGCTTAGGAAAGTACGACGGGTGAAAAACCGTGATTTCAGCCAAAAAAGGGGAGTTTGGCGTGGGTGAATTGTTACTATTCTTTATTAACTGTTATTTTTAATGGATAAAGCCTAGATTATAACTCATTTAGCAAAAAATATATATTTCACCGAATCGCTTTGGCCCTCGCCAAATGCACTTTTCTTCACTGGCTAATAATAGTGAATTCAGGTCACTTCAGGTGCTTTACTTGTTCAGTGAAGAAAACTGAAACAATCAACTATGTAACACAAAACAACTATGAACCATGTATTGCAGGCACTAAAAACCATCAATTAAGGGGATGAGTGAATAGAATAGTTGTCAAACCTACAATCATTTGCAACCCATGCAGGCTGGGCCCCAATGTTCTGCTAATCTTGCAAACATACTATCACAGGAAGTGATTACATTGACTTTATAGAATTATTCCTCATGCTTTGTTCTGAAATTTCTGCCGCAAAGAAGTCAACGGAAGTAATTTAGAAAACTCATATTTTTATTGTGGCATTTGAAAGGTTTGAACCACGTTTTGAAGCCAATTTAAATTTGGCCCAGGGGGAGGCAGATCATGTGTTGGAACAGCCAGCTGCAGTAAACAGAAGGCTAAATAGGATTATTACTCTCTTATTAATGACATTTTAATCTGTAAACTGTGTTAAATAAGTCAAGTTGGTCTAATTATATTTATTTGTTGTGCAAGCAGTGGATGACACTTTGTTAAAATGTCAAAAAGTGATTTTTTTTGTGGAACCCTCACACAAGCAGACAGCCACATTTTGCATGGACAGTGCTGCCACCTTTGCTCACTGTGTTTTAGTTGTATTGCGGATCTCATGCTGAATAACTGGCTTATTCCATGACAAAAAAACTTGACATGTAAACGTGGGAGAAGAGGTGCTCAACAAAGAATAACGGATTTATTGCAGTGAAATGCTGTCAGGCCATTGGCAGCAATGGCTCGCGGTGTCTCAATTGACTTTTCCTAATATGTGAGAATATTATGACAAATATAAGAAGTAGGGGAGACCTGGGTGTACTTTTAACCAATTCATGCATACATAATTAACTGCACCAATATCTTTCTACTGACTTTATCTTATAACATCCGCCATGCTTTGCTGTTTTACCATGATGGCTAACATCTCTTAGCTCTTGAATCTTGCACTCTAAAAAATTTCAGACAAAATTGGTTTTTAAACTATGGCTGTACAGCCCTAGTTTATTGTAATGCAAAATGAATTTCCCTAATCCTATCGCTCGACGTATCTCTTTTAATCTGCCAAACATACCATCAAAATTTGACCTACCCTTCTATTTTTACCCGACAATTATGCCCGGTTATATATCGTCCATCTTAGATGCCTCTTTCTTCTATTTCCCGTCTCGCTTCGTGATCTTTTTTGCGGCGTCCTCCAAAAACCGATAAAAAACCATTTTATCACGGCGTCAATCAAAACACAACCGTGACGTCACAGAAAAGTTTATCACGTGACCGCGCACCAATGCCATTCTGGTGATGCGCACCAGTTTGGCGCCAACCTTCGTGCGGGCAGGATGGACTGATTTCGTCTCCTTGGATTTTATGCTATTTAGAAGCAAAATACGACTTGGATTAATATTTCTACGATGCTGGAATGGTCAAGGTTAGTCAATGAGTTTATAGAGTATTCAATTCTGAATCTAACTGTCGAAAAATCATGAAAATCGGACGAGAATTGGCCTCAGCAATGTCCGTTGAATGCATCTTGTTGAACGTTGTTGAAATCGCGATGTTTTTCGTGCACAAAATGGCTTATTTTGCACTGTTTTTGGTGGTTTTACTATCTGGAACCAGTTTTAATCGTCTTGGAAATAATTTTAGAAGAATTTTGCACTATTTGTCAGGTTTCTAGCTGTTCTGTAGGCTTTTGAATCGTCCGAAACGTTTCGGAATTTACATGCGGAAATTAACTTCCGGTTGTCATTTTTTGACAGCGGCTGGGAAAAATGGTGTGCAGTCAAAACGACTGCCAGTCAAAACGGCGATAAACCAGAACGGCTATTCATATATTTACAGACATTACCTAAACGGCGATGATATAAGTCCAAAACGGCGATGACAATTTTAGTAAAAAATCAACTTAGAAAAGCTTCTTTCAGCAAAAAAACGTCTGATATTTGTTACTTTGCAGCAAAAAAGTACACATCCAAGATATTTGTTACTTTGTAGCAATATAACGTCACATTTTTGTTGTCTAATTTGACATGTTATAGTGTAGCTAAAACTTAGTAAATAGCTGTAAATGTGTAAAACATGATAAAATGTAACAAAAAACGTAACTAAATTATCTTTTTGATTACGGAAATAATACTGGATAACAAAATGTATTGTATTAAAGTAAACGCAGTGGCTATACGCACCGCCCGGCCGTGCGTATAGCCTGGAAAAGCTATTCGCCCCTCCAGCTGTGCGTTTAGGCAATCTGGCTATACGCACCGCCGGCCGCTAGG
Organism: Platynereis dumerilii; assembly: GCA_026936325.1. Lineage (NCBI taxonomy): Eukaryota > Metazoa > Annelida > Polychaeta > Phyllodocida > Nereididae > Platynereis > Platynereis dumerilii. The sequence goes on along the minus strand of JAPTHN010000001.1, from coordinate 122,892,779 downwards.
TGGCGCCGCGCTATTTGATGCTGCAGTGCCCCTGGTGCTGTGGCTTTGGCATGGCAGGGCAGATTCCATGCATGGCATAGTAAAGTAAAGTAAAGTAAAATACTGAACGCAGGCTTCTGCAGAAGCCTCTATGTTCAGATCTATGTAAAAGTTTGTGCTGCGGTAATAACTAGGTATTGTTCTTGAATAGTTGAGTATCTGGACTAGGTAATATACTTGAACAAGAAAATTTTTTTCGAAAAAAATAGGGCGATTTTACTTTGCCACCATAAGGCATTTTTGACAAATCTAAGGTTCATTTACATGATTTAAGTGTATGTCTTTTTCTAACATATCAACCATTAATCCACATCCATACATGTAATAAATCTGTCTGTATACATATATCTTGCTTTTTTGCTGTCTATCTCATCAGAGCTGCAAGTTCAAGTTCTGGTGGATTTCCCAAAAAACATTTAATTGAATAGTTTCAATTCTGAATTACTTTAATGCATACAGGGATATGCACAAAAGGTTATCAACATCACTTGCTTGGTTGTGTTTATCTCAGCATTACATTGTGTGCCCAATTAAAGAATGGAGTCAACTTGCTTGACAGTTAAGCCTACTGATCATTTCTCCAAGATTTGACAGCAGCAATTGATAAGGCTTTATATGTATTACAAGTGAAAAAGCTTGAAATACAGATGTACCCTTAAGCACAGAGCCTTAAATCTCCCACTGCCATGCTTCACTGCACAGAGGAAAAAGTGGGTCACAGGCTCATGTAACAAAAACAGCTAATACAGTAGTGCCTGCATTTAACTGAGTCTAAAAAAGGTTTTGGTGCAGCTTTTATAGCCCAGTAAGCTGCACTAACATTAGAGGGGTCTTATTCAGCATAAAAGAAATATAATATATCCAGTTTCAGGTCTGCTTGCTCTTAATTGCATAAAAAGATGTGGCCTTAAATTGGGATTCTTCTGTATTTCTTGGAAGTGCTTCTACCCATACTTTGATGATGTTTTTGCACACCTGTTGGCAGATTTTCTTTCAGGGGTGATGAACATACTGAGGGCTTCTTGCAAAGAAAGGAAGTATTACAATACATAACAGCGATTGGCCTGTGCATCGCCCTAAAAATGGACTAGGTAATGTACTTGAATAATGGACGAACTAGATATAACAGTCTAAAAGTAATAATAATGGACGAACTAGATATCAGTCTATGAACATATATACAGTAACTACAGTAATATAGAAAACAAGTCTGTGAGCATCTCTTTCATATAATAAACAAATCCAAAAGATGAGCATCTTAGGTATGGTATCCTTTGACAGGTAAATACACAGCTGATCAGGGGAACGCTGAAAGTTAAGGCCTCTCACGATGCCTCCACCGTATTTAGCAATCCCTTAAAAAGTCATTGTAGTAGGCCTACGTAGATCATTTCGCATGTTATCGATCCTTTGGCATGTTAATCCACAGGGTCTGGGTTACATTTAATAGTCCCTAGCACCATCCAATTATTAAATAGTAATTTCTAAGGTGAGCTAAGGCCTCTCACGATGCCTCCGCCCCCTTTTAGTAATTTCTAAGGTGAGCTAAGGCCTGTCACGATGCCTCCGCCCCCTTTCCCACTAGCTCAAGCTATGTCTGCTTCCGGATCATAAAACACTGGGTGATTTACCCAGAACTTATCTAAACGAGAACTTTGCAATGATTGCATGCCATCAATGAGTTGAGGAGGCTCCAGAGTGCAATTGTTGACACACTTACCTGACACACTCTTAGTAAGTCTTAATTGCTCTTTAGAGACAGTGACTTCAAAGGTGTCATAGTAAATTAAGTGACTTGAAGTTCAAAGGTGTCATCCTAAATTACAATCAGGTGACACTTTTTTCATGAACAAAGAAGCTTTGTGATATTCTTCTAATATATGATATTGCCAAATGTGGGAATTGAATAAAATAATTATGAATAGGCCTATATATATACATAAATTAATTACTGTGTGTCATGGTAAAATTAATAATAAATCTGATCAGATGAAAATGTATCACACATATGAAAGAGGACAAATGAGGTAAGTTAATTTCATATTTATTGACAAAAAAAATAATGAGGGCTTGTTTAATCTAATTATTTCTCTTAACACAGTTTAAATATCTCATTTTTTAAGATCCATCTATATTATTTTTCAAGATCCATCTATCTTTTTTTCTTTAATCAATCTATCCATTTCTCTATCTTTTATCTACTGGCAAGTAGATCAGACCTACAGGCAAGCAGCTTAGAACTGACAATCCTAATTGTTCTGAAGAGTGACAATGACTTCAAATGTGTCATCCTGAATTTCAATTAAGCAAATACACTACTTTGAATGCTGTATCAATGCAATACACAAATTGGCTAGCCTGATATTTATGTTTGGTGAACTGTTGTCCCAGCCACCAGGGGCGCTGCTGTATGGCTGCTGGGATATAGTGCAGGCCAGTATACTGAAAACTGAGCACATGCTTGTAAACAGCTGATCGGCTGTGCGTATAGAATCGTGAGTCTATTGGCACCTCCCGGCTGTGCGTATAGACACCTCCTATTCGCACCTCCCAGCTGTACAGCCAGGTAAGTCAGCCAGCCTGGCTGTGCATATAGATGCACCCTTCTATTTGCCCCTCCCGCCGGCTGGGCGAATAGACTCGTCCGCCTATACGCACCTCCGGGAGGTGCAAATAGCCTCGGTCTAAAATAAAATTACCAAGTTTTCAAAGCTATTTCTACCGAAAATTAGTGCAATAGCCGTTCTTGTCTTCTAGTAAAATTTATCATCGCCGTTATGGTAAATATATGAATAGCCGTTCTGGTTTATCGCCGTTTTGGCTGCACACCGTCAAAACGGTGATAGACCAGAACGGCTATTGTAGTTTCGCCATGGCTATTCATCTATTTATAAACATAATAACACCAGACCAGACACTCGTTGCTTTGTTGACGTCTATAAACGTAACAATTGATAGCCAACATGAACGCAACGATTAGCAGTCAAAACGCCTACAGACAAAGACGCCTACTGTGATTTCTGACAATGCAAGAACGGCAATGCAAAAACGCCTACTAATAGATGTCAAAAACGGCTACAGGTCTATACCAAAACGGCTACACCACTTAACAAAAACGCCTACTGCTTATACAAGGGAAACTGGTGGATTCGGCGTGTTCTGAATTCGGCGGCGCCGAACTCACTATAATTAGCCAGTCAAAACTATATATGGGTGAAGTCATTTTAAACGAGGCCAGCCAGGATTTTGACCTTTAACAGGACATAAAAAAATTTTGGCTAGTTATAAATTCTTTAAAATTCCCTAAGATGTAGAATACAATTTTGTCTTCATAATAAATCCACCTTTACGTGAAATTATGGCTTCATCATTGAGTCCAGGGTCCGCAAACTCTCAAAATGGGCCATTTTTAGGGGTGTCAAACGTCACATTTTCAAACAGTGTTACTTTGACAGCTGATGGTTAGCAACTGAAGTAAGTTATGCTCAGTTTTTTTAATTTTAATGACTACCTATATACCTGAACTTAAGTTTTTTAATTCCATTCGGCATGTGAAATGTTCTGGGAATATTTCTCGGTCCACCGAAACCTCCCGTCACGTACATCATAAATGTCAAACATAGTAAATCCAGAAAAAACATTTTCTAAAAATGGGTTTTTTTCCTATTTAAGTGACGTTTGGTTGATTTATTTTCCATTGAATCAAGAAAGTCTATGATAAATAATCACATACCAGTCAGCTTTAAAAGGAATATCCAGCTATAGTCAAATGGTCGCAGTCCAAACATGACACCTGCAGTCACTGAAAAAATTCTCACCTACAGGACGGCAAAATTTCAAACCAAAAATTTGGACACACCCAGTAATATTTTTATGGGTTTGTATGCTGCCAAAATAAAAGTTCCACAAGATTTATCTAAAATGTTTAAAAGGATATCCTACAGAGCAGCAAAGGCTGTGATATGAAGGATGCAAATTTTGAATGTCAATAATTCTGGGATTCTCACCTACAGGACAGATATGATGTAACGTCACTGATAGAGGTGTTCTCATGTGTAGAGAAGCATCACATCAATCAAAATTTTTCTTTTTGCTGTGAATAATAAGTTTTGTTTCTGAAATTGGCCTTTCATGAAGACACAGGACTGTCACACAACAAAATGTGCCATATGTCAAAAGTTATCAAACTGGTACATCATAATGGACAGTACATCATTATTGACCAAGAAGTAATTATTGGTCAATTATGATGTACAGATGAATTTTCGTGCTTTTTGATATGAAAACATTACCAAAGTAGAGAAAAGTTGTGTTAATTAAATTCCCAGACTTTTGTTGTCCTTGTCATGAGATTTCGCACATGCATTTCATTCTTATCTGACAATAACATAGATTCTTTGATGTACATCACATTTGACACTTGCAATGTCCAATATGATGTACAGCATAAATCTTAGATATTTGACAGTAATCTCAACATTAAATTAAGAATTATTATGTATTTTGGCTAGCTTCCTTTACTAATGCAGTTTATCTCAACAATACATTGTGTTTGATTTCATTCAGCCGAGATTAATAGGCGTACATCATAATTGACGCTTCATGTAAAATTCTTCAGATTATTTGTATTTTTACTGTTGTTATGAGTGAGGGTTTTAACAAATCTAATTTACCTTACTTATTCTTTTATATATTTTAAGAAATTTTAGAGAATTTAAGTTCTAGCTTGAGTCGGTTATTCATATTGAGTGTTTGGTGCATGTGTGTAGCTTCAGGCAACTTATTTTCCGGCTTCTTGGTGAAATTTCCCTTTTGTGTTATATAAGGGGGAGTTAACATTTGACACTTGTTTGTTTTTATTGAAATGTTTATAATTGCCTTTACTGGTAATGTTTATGAATACACAATTTGATATAATTTTTTTAACTTGGTCAATTATGATGTACGTGTGACAGAATTCTCACCTACAGGACTATGTCAAATATGATGTAACGCTAAAAATATCCCTATATCTTTTACACAACAGGTCAGATGGCTTGGATTTTACCATTCTCTCATACATTCTGTGTGTTTTTACATTTTAATCCAAAAAATTACCGAGTATACCTATGTGCTTTATTTTGACAGAACATCGAAGAAGCAAAATTGACAAACATATATTCTTGTTCCGTCAATGTGTGTGTTACAAAGCAAAATGGTAATTTGTCGGATGAAATTGTTTTAAATGATCATCTATACCTGGAACAATGATTATATGATCAATGTTTGCTATTATCAACAATAGGGATTAAATAAAGTGGAGTCAACCAAAATTTCTCACCTACGTGACGACATAGACTATCCTCAGCAAAATTCTATGTGGGGCAGTGTCAGTGTAACTTGAGGACATAAAAAGTATATTTCATAAAAATTAAGACTATGGAGCACAGACTGGATGAGGAATACGTCCTAAAACATGCATTTAAAAATTTACCCTTATGTGACACTTTTGGCCTCATTTAAAATGACTTCACCCATATGTAATCCAGTGTCAAAAGTTGACCAGTTCACGTGTGAATGAAAAACCAATTACCTTAAAATATAAGGCAACCTTTGAAGGGCTAAATAGCAATTATCATTTATATAGATCTGTGTGACAATGACAATTAGCAGTTGGATCAAATATTGATATTCAGATTATGAATCCCTGCAGTATTGCAATCGTGATTCTGTAATTGCAATGCAACTTTTCAGAAGTGAAATTATCAAATCAAATCAAATTTATTTATACTCAGTTTTTACAAAACAGAAAACATTAGCTAGAAGCTATTTTCACTGAGTTTTAAGTGATTGTAGTAACAAGTGGAAAGATAAAATAGCAGAAATGTAAAATGTAAAAAAATGATGACAGAACAATAATTGATTTTATTTTAAAATTATCTATTCAATATTGACATTTAAAAAACCACAAATATCGGAAATAGCCGTTTTTGTAGAGTGCAGTTGCCGTTTTTGTAATGGCCAATAGCCGTTTTTACACTGTCATGCAAAAGAAAATTAAGCTGTAGGCGTTTTTGACAATGCTCAAAAAACCGTAGGCGTTATTGTCTGTTGCAATATTTTAAAGAACTTCAACTGTTCGACTCACTTGGTTTGAGACAATGAGAGAACCAAAAACTCAAAGTTCATTGACTTTTTTGTGTGAGAAAGAAACCAAGGCAAGCTGAACCTAAGCTCCAGATCTCAGCATGTCCATGAGTGGTTGCTGAGAATACAGGAGGCGGGGCTTCTGTGAAATTGACAAATAGTATTGCTTGTCAATCATTTTCTGTCCCTCCCACTCAGACAGCCATGCAAATTAGAAAGGTGCATGACCTTTTAATGAAATGTCATACAATGTAACAATTTACATTGTAGCGCAATGTTATGTAACCATTTTCCAGACTCAATCAACAAAACATTGTCTGACTCTCTGTTGCTCTAAAGTGCAAGATACACTGTTATTTCCCCTCTCCTTGTCTCTTACCTGATTTTCTTAAAACTTTCTTAAACTCAGTGACCTCTTGATTAAGATTTACCTGTGTCATCAGAAAATGAGGAATTATAAGATCTCGGGCTGTGTTGGTCACAAAAATATAGCGTTTTCTTCTAACCATACAATTTCCTATTAAATATGAACTATTTAAATTGGACTATTGATGGGTGATTGCAAAATATTGTTCCCAAAAACTACATTTTGACACGAAGTGTTAAATAGCCATTTGATAGCACATTGTTAAAACTGTAGGTCTAATAAAAGTAATAGGCCTGAATGTTATGCGCATAGCCGATGAATGAGATGTATTTTCTTTGAAACACTGCACAATTTAAAATATTTAAAATTAAAGTTACTAGCTGTTCTTCAAAGTTGTCTGTTTATTTTTTTTTTCAATGCTTTTTATCTATGTGCGCAACAATGTGCAACATACAAGCTAGCCATACCTTTTTGATCTATTCAGCTATTTTAGTTTTCAATAGCCTATATATCATGACCTAAGCTTGTTATTTTATTCCCTGGTGAATCGGATTGGTTATTCACAAAAAAGTCCAGGGTGTGAATTAAGTGCATGGTATCATACCTTAGAACTCTGGGCTTCGTAATTGTAATTATCAAAGTTTGATTGATCCTACTGCAAATTGAACAAACAGAAGCAATGAATTGAAAACATGAATTGGTGTTAAAAACATGATCAGCTGATAATTTATTTTATCCACTGATACATAAGAGCTCTTTGCAGATTAATGGCGGTCCACTGGAAAAAAAAAGTATTTTTTCCTTGCAATTTGCAAATAGTTTAATCCTAAGAAAAGAGCGGTAAGTTATGGGCCTTAACTAATTTTTTTTTTCAGAACTGTTTTTCTCTTTCACTGTCAGTTAATCTCTCTCTCCAGAAGCAAAAATAAATTAGGCCTTTATCAAAACTCAGTTTTCACAAGCACCAGGCTTTTGGACCGACCAACATATATACGAGACAGAATAACTCAATAACATAATACATGTAGCAGACATTATGAATAAACAAGTAAAAATTTTCATTGCGGCGCTCGCCGAACTCACTTTTTTTGACTGGCTAATTAAAGTGAGTTCGGCGCCGCCGAATTCAGAACGCGCCGAGTCCACCAGCTTCCTCAGCAGCCTCTTGCCACTCTTAGGGTTAGGCTAATCTTTATAATGGCAATTTGGTTCTACAAAGGCAGTTAGGCAACAGTAGGTTAAGTGAAATCAGGCCATGACACCACATACAAAGGGACCTCTGTGCATGACACATGATGACAGTTCAGGTGTGAATGTGGATTGCAATCAGAGTCTGCTTTGAGTGACTGACAGCTGCAATGTTGCTGTATGTTTTTCTAGAGAGATTAAGATTCAGGTAGGGTTCTAAAACAGTAGCTGCTCTTAAACAGTTTATATGTGCTAATGTTTACCAAAATTATACTTACTACCCACTAACAACAAATTATTAGTGAAAAATGAATGAATCATGGATTGATGGACCTTGAAGTTAAAGGGTTATACCCTATTCACTAATTTGATCAGCCAGCCATCTCTGATGAGTTGCTCAACCAAGCAGCCAGCCGGCTGATTTTTTTAGGCAGCCAGCTGGTTTTCATGCTTTTTCATTATTTTTTTTTAAAGTATCGTCACATGTCTAATTGACATGGATGAAAATTTCTTTTACTTTTAACTTCACATAATTATCATGGCTTAATTTGCTAATTTATATATTTACCAAGTTCAATAATCCCTTTATTAGTAATTTAGTTAATTTGCCTAATGCCATTCAGTTAGCCTCACAGTGAAATTCACAACTTTCAAGGTGGAGAAATTAAAGGTCTTTGTGGTTCCTAATTGCCATAAGGAGATTCTATCAAGTCAAGTTGCTGGAAGTCGTAGGATCGCAGCAAAGATTTCTTTCCACCCTTTGCGAAAAGTACAGAGCCACTTTTGATGAGGTATGCTTAAAATATTGACAAATCTTATACAAATGAAATAAAGTTACTATAATATTATCTTTTTGCAAGATTTAGAGAAGAAGAGTTCAGTTGCATACAGGTTACAGTCTGGGCTTCCAATTGCTGGGTCTCGGGTTCGATTTCCGCTCTGGCTGATTCGCCTGGGCGGCCGGCGGTTGGGCCTATGTGGGACGGCAGTTTCTGTCTTCTTTCGTTTCTTTGCTGTGTCTACTAAAGCGTATGAATACAGAAAGTTAAGCCTCAATCATCAGTGCATCCGTAACAATATTTAATGCCCAATGTTTTAGTAACCGTCTTTTAAATTATTTTCAGGTGTCGCGGATCTCGGACTCCTACTTCTTGTGTGTTAAAAAATCGTTTTTACTTTCTTTTCAGCAGGACAGCTGCAGAACTGGATGGTAAAGCTGGATGGCATGCATGCGAGCAACAAGCAGTTTTAAAACCTATGTCTAACGCTAAGATATGTGACGGCTATTGCACATGACATTTTTATGGTATGTCTAAACAAAATTATTTGAAGGTTTTAATCTTTTAGGTAAATGAAATAAATTATTTTTAAAGTACCGTACTGATCAGTTACAGACAAATGAAAATTGCTTGTGTGTTATATAATGTACTCAGGTTGTGCTGCATGATAAGTGATTCAAAGCAGCACTAGCAGCGTGATATGCAGCATGAGGAATGGCTTTCAGAACTTCCTTGTCTGCACTTGGATAGCACACAAATTAACATGTTGATTATTAATTTTTCAGTAGAATTTCACTTGTCCGAAGCTTTTCTCAGGTGGTCAGAATGACTGAACTGTTTGTCAAAACTAGTGAAAATTATCTAGAAATAATTTATTACACTTTCTGTGATAATTTTATTGCATTACTTGATATCTTGATAAACAATACATTTTCTATCAATTGCAATTGTGCAGCCGTATAGTATAGTTCATAAAATCAGTTGAAGGCAAGTTCAAACATTTAATTAATACATTTAATTAACAATCATTCATCTTTCACTGTTTCAGGTGGACAATATGAATAACATTAATGGATCATTGAATATGCTGCCTTCAAGCATCGATTCCCCTTTGCATCTTGAAGACCAATCCAAGGTAAAAATTAGTGCGGAGTATCGTTAGCTTAATATCGGTATGATAGGGGAGAGCCCCCTGGATCGGACCACCTAACTTCAGCGGCTCAGTGTGGAAAGTGTGTTAATGCTATGATGTTAAAATCCTGTCAGAAGGACAAAGACTGAGTTTAAATATATTGTGCTGCAATGCTTTGGACAAAGCTTGATAATTGTGAACGCTGCATCGCTGTCAAAAAAAGTCTTCAAATCTTGAAGTCACTGACTTGCATTGTAAACAATTTGTAGTATCCTCGACTGGACCACCAAGTTGCCTCAATTGGACCACATTTACAACAAAAAACCTAGTGTCAAATAATCCAGGCTTTGTTTATGTTAAAAACTTAATTCATTGGATTTTAAGATATTCTTGTTATTTTGGTGTACACGTATGAATATGAAGTTCCCATAAATAATTGTAGTGCTTATAAGGTACTCCTGTGAGGCCTGACAATTGACTGTTAGCTTCTTAGATCTGCTTAAAGCTTTTTAAGGTCAGTGGTAGGACAAGAAAAATCTGTCGTAAATCTAAATTTTCATTCTGTAAACAAATAAACTAGTTGTTTTTTCCTTTTGGTCTGTTGATCCGACAAGATAAAAATTAAGTATGTTCGACCTTTATTACTAATTTTCACAGATAAGAATTTGGAACTGAATATCATGAATTGGACAGATAAAAGATAGGTACAACTTTATTGTCTCGGTTAGGAAATCATTTGGCATACAAGTCATGTACTGGTATAATAAATCAGTACATTCATAAATATTATAGGGCAACTGGGTGGTGTAGTGTTTAAGGTTCCTGCCTGCTCCGCTGAAGGTCTTTGCCTGCATGGGATCGACTCTCCGTTGGGGAACCCGAAACTTTCAGTGTACCTTTATGAGGAAAATCCCAGCTGGATGTCGTTCGGATGAGACGTGAAATTGGCGCCCCCTTGTATCAGTGTCTGTGCTGGGCAAGTAAAAGATCCCTCACATGGGGTAAATGTGGAACATGTTGAGGACTCCTGCTCTCTCTCTCTTCTCATCAATCAACCCTCGTGAGCGCCCAGAACTGGGCTTAGAGGGCTGCACTTACCATATCTATCTATCTATCTTAAATGAATATATACAAAGAGTCAGTACCTATGTTATCTGCTGGTGTCATTTAAGAGGACTTGGTATACTTGCGGCCAGAAAGGAGGTCATAGATCTCGGGGATTTCAGAAAAATGTTTGCGCCAAATACAATTTATTTCTTTGAAAATTGAACCAGTGTGATGCCCAATGATATACTTGTAGACCAACCAGTGATTGTACTGACATTGAAAACTGGTTTATACTGAACATTTTGTACTGTCGGAGCACTGCAAATAACACTAAAGAATACTGAATGGGGATTACTTTTGCCACAGTTATAATTTATTTTATTCTTTTTGTCTTGCAGTTGAGTGCACAGAGACTGTAAACAGACGCCAATAACACTGTACACAAGCCAATGACACTTTCAACACGCCAATATCATTATTTATTGGCGTGGCACGTGACTGATATCCTGTCACTTAATTGGCTTAGCAATTTTGAAATTAACTGCAGAAGATCCAAGACAATTTCGTGCAGTTCATGTAGGCAATTCTGACTGAGAAGTTAAAAGGTAATATAGTGCAGCCTAAGACCACATTTATTGGATTGCGAAATGGAAAGTTTGGGGTCTGCAATCAAACTAGCAAATTCAGATGCATGTAGGGGTCGAGATTTTTTTGGGGGGTAGGGGTAAAAAAAGGTTTGTGTAGGAGAGGGGGCGAAAAAAATTCAGATTTGATGCATGTAGGGTGGGTAAAAAATTCGCATTTAGTGCATGTAGGGTCTCCGAAAATATCGAAGTTGACGCATGGAGGTGTCGAACTTAATTCACTTTAGATGCATGGGGGGGGGGTCAAAAATGTAACCTGACCACCCCCCCCCCCCAGGTTTTTAAATGGAATAGCCCTAATTTGAATGCGATTAATATCTGAAGCATCACTCTGCATCTGTTATTCATATTTTTTCTATTTAGGACCACTGCATTTGGAACAAAAAGTCATTCATTAGACCTTTTTTTTGTTTATTATGTACAGGAATTCATGCAAAATCAATGGTTTTTCCCTGTCACTGGACCTGACATGACAAAATCAATTGTTTATTTACCTCCTAATGTACCATTATATTCAAAGTTTCTTTGCACAACTCATGAGAATATAACTTTGAATTTATATTTAGTTCACAATCAAATTTTTTTTGGTCTTATTTCATTGATTAAATTGATACAATAAACATGTCACTAATTTATGTCAATTTTTTTGTCCACTCCGTTACTTGCCATAGCTCGGTTCGTTATTCTTTTTTATGAGCTATTTTCAATGAATATCATCAGACGCATGTGCGCAATAGTACCACTGCCTTGCAGACTTAAAAAAACATGTATTCAATAATTAAATATTCATAGAAAATGTTTTTGGTCTCACCAAAATGTCCCCTCCGTTTCCTTCATTTCCAAGCTTACCAAATGATAGTTTTAAAGAGTGATTTCATGTATGTATTGCCGAGTGCGACAGCTTTTAATAGTCTGCAATTATTTTATCTTATCTCCAAAATAAAAAGCAGTAAGGGGCGAAAAGCAAAAAATTGTTCCCCTCCTTTACCGTCCACTCCGTTACCAGATCAAAATAAGAAATCGACATTTGGATCAAAAAATCTACTGATATGAGATGAAGTACTTCTGAAAATAATAGTAACACCAATATTTTATTGTTTTTCCTTTTGTTGTTGTTCTTGCAGTCAATTTTTTACATCAAAATTCCCCTCCGTTACCACATTGTCCCCTCCGTTACAGGACATTTTTGCTATACCCTTTGTCCCGAAATTTGAGAATGGCCCATACATGTAGAGTGTAGACCAACCAGAGCTTGTACTGACATTGAAAACTGGTTATTCTGTACAATTATTTTACTGAGCACTACAAATAATGTTAAAAAATCCTGAATGAGAATTACTTTTGCCACTGTGATTATGGTTATAATTTGTTTATTCTTATTGTCTTGCAGTGGATAGGAGCTACGTTGAACTGGAAGTGTACAGTTTGAAGTTGAACGCTCCTGCTCGTCAGAGGTCATTGAAACTCTTACGAATCTTCATCACACTCAATGACATTCAATGGATCAATCCGTTACTAACCGTTAGTATATATACAGAACTTATGCTGCTGCTTAATATTTTAAACCTTTCGAATTCAGGAATGATCCTTGTTTTTGTTGAGGCCTTGGGTTTGATGTCTTCTGTAAGATTCAGCTTACTATTTTTTCCCTTAATTTCAGACAGGGAGAATTGTCATTAAGTGAACTCATGCAGTCATTCATTCCGAGTTATTTCAATCAAAATACCACAGTTGTACAAGCTGATGGGGCGTAAAACACAAACTCACTCACAGTTGTACAAGAATAACCTTCAACTCAAAGTTGATGTAGGAGTTCTTGATGCAGTGTTAAGCTAATTTCTAATTCTCAAAATTGATCATTCCTTTATTATAACATTCAGCAAGGTATCTCTATTTCGTTCATCCCCACAGACTTGTGCTGATTTATAGGCCTAACCACGATAATTAATTGGCAAAAGTCCATGTTTTTTCTGTCCGAGCTGAGACTCGGCTAATATGGATGGAAGTGTTTGTCGCCTGGATGGAAGTACTTTGTCGCCTGGATGGAAGTGTCTGTCGCCTGGATGGAAGTGATAAGTGATTCTGAAATTTTCTGTAGCCTAGTTGGTAGTGGTATGGTGTCGCCTGGTTGTCTGTCGCCTGGTTGACCACACACCACTGGAACTATGTCATCACTACAGGTTGGCATCTGTTCAACCGGATTTTAAAGCATTCTTGACTTTATAGGCCTATTAACTCAAACCTGGTTGAATTAGTCCGCCCTGGATGTCATGCATATCCTGGAATTGTCCTGCAGGCACTGGCGAAGTTTCAACAGCCTAAAATGGTTGTCTCGACCACAGAAGTGGTTGCATCGCCCTGGCAATGTTATTGGTTGAATAGAGGGAATCTTAAGGATCATTTTGGTATAAATTGGACTTTTCTACCTTCCTTGAAGCGATTCTGGAGCGATTTGAAGTTGCAAAATTGAAATGATGTTAGGTCGCTGGATTATCGCCCAATTTACATCTTCGAAATTCGCTCGTCGTGAAGAAATTGTGGGTCAGATCACATATTCAGTATAAAAATAGTTAATTTGGTGTTTTGCTGGTAATTTTGATGTAAAATTCATTTTTTTAAGTCCTTATTTCATTTTTTTCCGGAGCTTTGAAGTTGAAGAAGGACTTGCAGTGTTTGCTTTTCTTGGAACTGTCAAAAAATAAAATTAGTCGAAATGTGTCATTTACGTCATCAAAATTCGCTCGTCGTGAAGTTTTGGCTTGTTAAATCACACTTTGAGTTGAAAATTAGATAAACTGATGTTCTGCTGATCATTTTTTAAATGTAAAATTTATTGTTCTACATCAATATTTGATATATTTTCGGAGCTTTGAAGTTGAGAGATAACTTTTCAGTTTTGGCTTCTCTTCAACTGTCAAATTGCCGTTAGTGAGGTGCAAATAGACTGGTCCAATCAATTTGCCCCTCCTGCCCACTGTAAATATCTGTGGTTTTCGTTGCAACATTTTCAAGCAGTTCGATGTGTCAAAAATACGGTTCTCTGATTGGTCAGATCACTGGAAGTTAGCCGTTTCAGTGTGTTGGCGACGACTGTTACAATTTTAAGTTATACTAAAACTTTGCGCTTAAGAATTTACAAATGTATGTACCAGTCATAATTGTGACATTTGTTGCGGCCCTATTATCGTCCTTTATTCATAGTGCTGCCAGCTGTGTGAATAGACTCAGTCGCCTATTCCCACCTCCGGGAGGTGCGAATATCCTCGGTCAAAATTTAAATTTGTTAAAATGTGTTGTTTTGGAGGCTGGGCACATTTTACAACTAAAGTTTATACTGTGATTGATTTAAGAAACAACTCGGTTAGAACTGTCACACTTACTATTTGTTATCCTTTAGGCCTGTGGACTACTCGCCAGGGGACTGCTCGCCAGTGGACTACTCACCAGTGGACTACTCACCAGTGGACTTGACCCATTTCCCGCCAATCCCCCAACTCGCCAGGTTACCTGGAGCTGAGACGAAATGTAGGTAATTTTCGCTAAATAAAGCTGTTTGACAAATGGGGTAAAATTTCATATAGCGCAGCCTTTAAACTCACTCTGACCTTTTACTAGGCATGCGGGCCGGTAAAAACCTGAGACCATATCATTTTCTGATAAAATATCATATACTGTGACAGCCAGACAAAATGTTTAAATGATGCTATCAACAGATGACGGCAATGTTATTTTGCTTTTTTTCTAAAGGATGGTAATTTTTTTCATGATCTTAATCAAATCTCTTTAAATCAAATAAATCTCTCTAAATCAAATGCATCATGATTTCAGTGCCTTGAAATCAGGGTCCTGGATTCCTGGTCGTCCTATCGCCTGAGACACCCAGATAAAATGACAAGCTGGGCACCCTGGCATGTGGTGAAGGACACCCAAAATCTGGCAACGAATGTGGGACCCTGCTTAAAATCATCATTTAAACGGTGATTTTAATTGCCTATCGTTTTTACTTTCTTTTCAGCAGGACGGCAGCAGAACTGGATGGATGACATGCATGCGAGCAACAAGCAGTTTTAAAACCGATGTATAACCCTAACTACAAGATATGTGACAGCTATTGCACTTGACATTTTCATGGTATGTCAAAACAAAATTACATGAAGGCTTTAATCTTTTAAGTAAATGAAATAAATTATTTTTAAAGTACTGTACTGATCAGTTAGAGACAAATGAAAATTACTTGTGTGTTATACTGAGGTTGTGCTGCATGATAAGTGATTTAAAGCAGCACTAGCAGCGTTAAATGCAGCATGAGGAATGGCTTTCAGAACGCCCTTGTCCGAACTTGGATGGCGCACTAATTAACATGTTGATTATTCATTTTTCAGTAGAATTTCACTGGTCCAAAGCTTTTTTTCAGGTGGTCAGGATGACCGAACTGTTTGTCAAAACTAGTGAAAATTATCTAAAAATAATTAATTGCACTTTCTGTGATCATTTTATTGCATTACTTGATATCTTGATAAACAATACATTTTCTATCAATTGCAATTGTGCTGTCTTATTTTATAGTTCATAAAATTAGTTGAAGGCAAGTTCATACATTTAATTAACAATCATTCATCTTTCACTGTTTCAGGTGGAGAGTAAAAATAACATTAATGGATATGCTGCCTTCTTTGCATCTTGAAGACCAGTACAAGGTAAATCTTGCAAAAATTGATAACAGTAAATTCGGCAAAAAATGTGAAAAAATGTTATTTTTTCAATACTCCATGATTCCGTCAATTTTGGAGTTACACTGTGGAATTTTGCATTAAGGTGTCTAAGTTATACCTTTTTAAATGACTAAACTCATTTGGAGGGCCTATCTTGTGACATTTTCATAAAAACCAAAAAACTGGGAAAAATGAGGATTTATGATGTATTTCTCAAATTTTGGTATTTCAAAAATTAATGGTAAACAATAAACAATAAAAAACGGACTAATGTTGATACTATGTCTCAAAATATCGCTACTCAAGCCAAACTTATTGAAGGAGTTGCTCAACCCAAGTCTAAGGAAAAGAGTAAGGATGACAGGACCAATGTTGGTGCTGATAAGGCAGGCAAAGAGGGATCAACGACTAACACCTCTGATGAGACCGACAGCAGCACGGATGATGGTGACAGTTCAGACGAAGCTGACGATGAGGTCGATGATGAAAAAGAAGATGATGAACCAAGTCGCTCAATGGTCTCAGAAAAGGAAAGGAAGACATCCAGACACCTGAAGAAGAAAGGGAATGGGAAGCCAAAGGTTCGTTCTTCTGAGTGCATCCCCTATCTTGTACCTTGCACAGAACAATTCGTGATAAGGAAAAAAGAGCTCAGAGTTCTCAAAAACGGAGCTGGTCGTCAGCACTCAAGGATAGGCCTACTGTAAATGGCAGTGCCCCAGGAGGCATCGGAAAATGGAGTGGTGTTCAACATGTTCAATCGTCCATGGAAATGCCTCGTACCGATCGGAATGGATTCATGTTGCCAAGGTACAACTGGAAGAAGCAGAATCGACACAATGACGTATTCATATTCAATGTTCCCAAGTCAGTGAAAACGGACGATGTGAAGCGATTCGTAGCTCAAAAACACGTGACCGTCACAGATTTGTTACAAAGATCGCACCCGGAAGCTCGTAGGAAATCCTTTGTCCTGAGAGTACCATCCAGCCAAGCAAGGAAGGTCATGACAGCATCCTTCTGGCCTCTAAGCATCAAAGTTAGAGAATATACCAGTAGAGACTAATTTTTAGTGATTTATAAACTCTCAAGATGGCGCCACTGCAATTGGTATCATACAATTGTAAGAACTTTGCTGGTGTTCACTCTGATCTCAAGAAGTTATATATTGAGAAACTTTTTAGTACATGTGATTTTATGCTTTTACAGGAGCACTGGTTGCTTGAATCTCAATTTTATTTGTTTGAAAATTTACTTGATGATAAGTCAATTGTTCATGTGAGTAAAAGTTCTATGAACCCTTCTGTACAGCACTCAGGTAGACCACACGGTGGATGTTCTATCCTTTGGAAATCTGATATTGTTTACAAGGTTAACGAAATCACCACTGTCTCTAGTAGGTTAACTGCTGTTAGTGTTGCGTTGAATGATGATACTGTGTTCGCAATTTTTAACGTTTATATGCCATGTGATTACAGAAATGATAATGAAAACTTTGATGTACTGCAAGATGTTCTAGCAGAAATTTCATTGATATGTAACAGTACTGTTTTTAGTTTTGTAATAATAGCTGGTGATTTAAATGTGGACTTCTCCAGGTCAACATTTCATACACAGGAAGTATCAAGGTTTTGTGATGCTGAAGACTTTGTGATCTGTAAAAATCTTCCATGTTCAGATATTATACATACATTTGAGTGCAAAGCTAATGGCTCGAGAAGTCACATTGATCATGTATTAGTATCTGCTAATTTAGCTAGGTCAGTCACTAGTCACTTTACTGTTGATAATATCTACAATGCCTCTGATCATTTAGCAGTTGTTACTCAATTTGACATTGAATGTAAATATTACAAGCAACAACAAGTCAAACGCTCTCCTCGAACAGCATGGTATAAAGCTTCAATTAATGACTTTGAATTGTACAAACAGAATCTTGATGTAGAACTAGGTAAAATCTGTGTTCCCAATGATTGTGTTAGTTGTATAAAGATTAATTGTGAAGCACATTGTAGTGATATAGAACAATACTGTCAAGACATTGTCAATGCCTGCTTGCAAGCTAGTAAGGTACTCCCAATGACAGGGAATACAAAGGTGTCAAGTAGAAAGCCAGTTGCAGGTTGGTCTGAATTCTGTGAGAGTGCAAGAAGATTGTCTTTAGAATGGCATTGGGCCTGGATAAACTCTGGTAAACCTCATACTGGATATGTTGCTTATATGATGAGAAAAAGTAGGTCTGATTATCACAGAGCTGTCAAACTTGTAAAAAGAAAAGAAAATGTCATCAGGTCTGAACGTATGGCCACACATTTGTTGGAAAATAACAGCCGTAATTTTTGGCAGGAAGTTAGGGCAGTTCGAGGCAAGAATGCCAAAAAGTTGCCACATACTGTTGATGGTGTATCAGGTAATGATAAGATTGCGCAGCTTTTCGCCAATAAGTTTAATAATATCTTTAATTGTGTTGGATATAATCCAGAAAGGTGTGTTGATATTTTGAATGAATGTAAAAGAAGGTCTAGTTACTTGTCATGTGAGACTGTGAATGGTTGCCTCATGAACTTGCAGGATATGAAGAAGATTGTACAAAAATTAAAGAGTGGTAAATCTGATGGCCAGGTTGGATTGTATTCAGATCACGTGATCCATGGTTCACAATTGTTGTTACAACACTTAATTAAGGTATTTAACTGTATGATCATTCATGGTATGAGTCCTCATATGATGCTTGTTGGTACTACTGTTCCAATTCCAAAGAATAGGAAAATTAATGACTCAGATAATTTTAGGGGGATTTGTCTCCAAAGTGTATTCTGTAAAATGATAGACATTTTCATGTTAGAAAAAGAAGAATGTAAGTTTAAAACTTCCGAGTTACAATTTGGTTTTAAGAGTAAACATTCTGCTGGTATGGCGAATGCCATCGTTACAGAAACAATCGATTACTACATCAATAAAGGTGGGGAAGTCTACTTTCTAGCTTTAGATGCCTCAAAGGCATTTGATAGAGTGCATTTTATCAAATTATTTAAGACAACGTTAGATAGAAATCTTAATCCATTGTATACTAGACTGTTGATAAACATGTATATTAATCAACTGATTAGAGTTAGATTTAACGATTCTGTTTCAGACTATTTTTCTATTTCCAACGGTGTTAAGCAGGGTGGGGTCTTGTCCCCAATTCTATTTACTTGTTACATAGATGGTTTGATAGAAGATGTAAAGAACTCAGGGTACGGTTGTCATGTTGGTGATCTTTTTACTGGCTGTGTCGCATATGCCGACGATGTGGTAGTACTAGCACCTACTTTGAACGCGTTGAATGCTATGGTTCACAAAGTAGAAAACTTTGCGAAAAATTTCGATATCAGCTTTAACGGTAAAAAGAGCAAAGTCATGTATTTCTCTAAAAAGCATGTAAATTGTAATGTTGTCATCAAGGTAAATGATGTTATTGTTGACCAGGTTAGTAAAGTGAATTATCTTGGTCACTGGATTGACACAAACAGATGTGAACCGTTAACTAGTGAAATCATAAATGATTACAACTGTAAGGTTAATAGTGTACTCGCAGATTTTTCAGGTATTAGCTCTGCTGTTAAACATAATCTGTATGAGAAATATTGTACATCCTTTTATGGTTCAAATTTTATAGATTTTTCCAATAAGGCAGCAGTTGATACACTTAGTAAACAATGGAGGAAGGCAATGCGCAGAATTCTCTGTGTGCCTCCGAGAACACATTCAAGGTATTTGCCTCATATTGTTAGTACTGTACCAGTTAATATTGCACTTATGCAACGTTTTGTCAAATTCTTTTATTCTGGTGCCAACAGCAAAAATAGTATTGTTAATTTTATATTTGAAATGGCTGTAACTTCACAATCTAGGCTTGGTAATAATTTTAGATTTATTCTGTCAGCCCATGGAAATGTCCATGTTACAATTTATCACAATTTAAACAAACTTTGTAAGCAGCTTCAGGAGCAGTGGTTTAAATTATGTTGTGAGGAAGATATTCGAATTGGTGCTCAAATTGCAGAGCTCTTAGAGCAAAGGGACAATTTTGTTGTTAATAACTTTACACAAAGTGAGCTGAAAGATATGATAGAGTTTCTATGCATTTCTTAACTATTTTTTATTTACTTTTTTGTTAATCTTTTATTTTTTACTTCTGTTTTTAATCTGTTAAATGTTTTTATTTTTGATGTATAATGTATTTTTATACGAAATAAATATTATAATATAATAAATTGGTAAACTTCAACAAATATTTACACTAAATTGGTAAACTTCAACAAATATTTACTTAATCATTTTGGGAAGTTACTTATAGGCCTCTGTCTCTGTTCGAGACTGACAAGTGGCAGCAGAATGCTGACAGTCCCCGGAAAATCGAATTGGGTCAACATCAATTCGATCTGTGTTGGACAGATCACAAGATCAGGTCGCACAACAGCTGTCCATATTACTACGCCAAACTACTTTCACAAAGCATGGTTGCTGGCAAAGATCCAGTACACTGCTTTACATGAAAATGTTTGGAAATCATCAGACAAAAGAAAGTTTTGAAACTTTTGCCTGTGAAAGGGATAATTTTACTCATCAGAAGATTGAGAGTAACCTATTGAATCTACTTATGCCATTTAGTGCATGTTAAATTGCAGTCAGAAAAGGGTCCAAAAAGAATGCTCTCTCACTTATTCGCATGTCCATACAAAAGCCAATGTTTTTGCTTTGTGATACAAAAATACTCATTTGTATTGATTCTGTTACTTTATGGAGATTTATTAAGTAGGACAACAATATAATTTACAATTTTACAGAAGCTGTGTTACACTCAACGAAATTTCTTGTCTGGTTTTATTTCAATATATTTGAAACAATCACTGAATCAGGTTCTTGATGTTTCTTGACTCTGTCAGACCATGGCAGGTACAAGGGAAGGAGTGAAATCATTGGTTTTTATCTTGTTCCATGTACGTCTCGCTCCTGTTGCAGGGAGGTGTGAATTACCCCTTAATAGCCTCTAATGAAGTCCCAAAAATGACAGTGAGAGGGTGTCTTTTTCAAAGGGGTATAGCAGAAATGCCCTCTCATTGGTCCAAAATGGTCATGTCATCAAGGAATTCCAGGATTTCTCACCAATAAATTTAGTTGTTTTGTTTATACTGAGCTTCTTACAGTAGTGGCTGACTAGGAAATTGTGAATTCTAATAATAATAGTATTGACATCTATCAATGTGCAAAATAAATTTTGATAGATATATAGACAGACAGGAATTAATTTATTTTTCTACCAAAAGGAATAGGTGGTTGGATAGGTAGTTGGATAGATAGTTGGATAGATAGTTGGATAGATAGTTGGATAGATAGTTGGATAGATAGTTGGATAGATTGGATAGATAGATAGAAATGTAGAAATATAGGAATGTAGGAATGTAGATAGATAGGCAGATAGCTGGCCAGATAAGTAGATTGATAGCTATTTAGACAGCTAGCTAGATAGACATGTAGATAGACAGATATCAGTGGACAGATCCATGTCATTCAACTGTATTATCCAGTATGTATTATATTAAATAAGAACATTTTTAGATTTTTTTCGTATTTTCAATCAAATTTATATAATTAATTTTATAATTAATTAATCAAATTAAATAGTCCTAAATAGGTTCCATGTTATTGATAGGTATACATTACAAAATTAGTGCATCAGTATTGCTTACTACAAGTAAAATTTAGCCATAAAGGAATATTATGTTTAAAATTGTTCAATGGATTGTTTATTTAAAACTACTGAACCCTGCCCTCTTTACACTGGCACTGACAAAATCGACAACAAACGACAACTACAAGAACCATACTGTCAGGGGGCACATGTTCTCCTCATTCATCAGCCCAGTTCACAAAGATGCACTATATAGCACTTTGAAGTTATTGAGAGATATATACAAGTAACTTTTCCATCTGTTTAGACTTAAAATGGGCCATTTTCTCACCCTTTATTGCCTTAAAATCCTTAATTTTGGAGATATTTGGACCAGAAAAAGACTCACAGTATCACAATTAGGTGAGAAAAACTGCTGTCACTGCCCTCCTTGTCTCAGGTCGAGATCTTGGTCAGATCTCCAGTTGAGATCCACAGTGAGGCTTTGATTCACATTGAGGCAGCTAGCGGGAATTTTAAAAACCCCTCTAAAAGTGGTCAGGGGGTAGCGAGACGTACATGGGGCATCAAAGGACTTCATAAGTGATTACCAAAAACATTAACTAAAATAGGTCTGAGCCACTTTGGCCCAGGCTTAATATACATGAAAAGTAATGACAGTGTGAAAAACATTTAGATTTTGTGATAATTCAATGATTTCACTCCTTCCCTTGTACCTGCCATGGTCAGACTTTTCAGAATTTGATGTTTTTGTGGCATTTACTCTGGCAATATATGCATGTCAAGTAGCATTGTCATTTCCTTGATTACAAAAGCACAGGCAGTCGCCTGGACTGACTTTAAGTCTGTTTAAAATTATACTGAATATCCTTTGACTAATACAGGGGTGGGCCTGTGACAAAAGGCATTACCTACATGTTGCATTATCTTTTTCAAAAACATTTTTTGTGAATTTCTTGTATTTTCCTACTATCCAAAATTATGCTTAACATGAATCCAGTAAGTACTTAGTATTGATGACTATTGTACATGGATATCACTATCACCCACTCCATATAATACCAAAACGGCAAGCTTTGAATCTCCGGATTTTTGTTTTTATTCAGATAATTTTATTTAATTAACATTTCTTTTTCTTGCAGTGAGCAGACTTTTGTTTGGAGTTAAAGGACTAAAACACAGATATATGCCTTTCACAGAAACATGTACAGCTGTAGCAATTGCTTCAAGATGGAATGTTTTTGACCTTTAGGATTCTTCTTTGGGTGCTCCCAGACGGAAAGAGTTGACAGAGCTCTCTGGGTGAGTTAAGAGGTTTATGTTGAGAACTTAATTCATTAGATTTTCGGATATTCTTGGTATATATCATGTATTTCCCATAGCTAATTGTAGTGCTAATAAGGTATATATACTCCTGTGAGGCCTGATTTTTAGCTTCTTGGATCTTCTGAAAGCCTTTCAAGGTCGTGGAAGGCGGTAAAAATCTCTCAAAAATAAACTGATTGTTCAGCACCTTTATTTTCCTGAGTAGGAAGTCTTTTCGGTCTGTTGATCTGAGAAGCTGAAAATTAAGTATGTTTGGCCTTACTAATTTTCACAGACTCAAATCACAGATAAGAATTTAGAACTGAATCATGAATTGGATACTAATGGATAGATTGAAGATAGTTAAAACTTTATTGTCCCAGATGGGAAATTCTTTTGCATACATGTACATTGTACAGGTTTAATAAATCAGTACATGCATATATATTTAATTAATATAAAAAAGAGTCAGTATGTTATCATCTGGTATCATTTAATTTAAGAGTCATATACTTGGGACCAGAAAAGATTTCATGGTTCTTTTCTGGGATTTTAGAAAATTGTCTGTGCCAAATAAAATTTATTTGATTGAAAAAAGAACCAGTATGATGTCAAATGATATACGTTTAGAGTGCAGACAAACCAGAGCTTGTACTGACATCGAAAACTACAATTTTTTTTAACTGAGCACTACAAATAATGTTTTTAAAAAATCCTGAATGACGATTACTTTGCCACTGTGATCATGGTTATAATTTATTTATTACTTTCGTCTTACAGTGGATATGGGAGCTACGTTGGAACTGGAATTGTACAGCTTGAAGTTGAACGTTCATGCTCGTCAGAGGTCATTGAAACTCTTATGAATCTTCATCACACTTAATGACATTCAATGGATCAATCAGTGAGTATATACAGAACTTATGCCACTGATTGATATTTTGAAGCTACTGAATTCAGGAATGATTCCTATTTCTGTTGAGGCCTTGGGTTTGACATCTTTCAGCTTGTTCATTCTGATTTCTGAAGAACGTTTTTCTCAAACACAGAACAACAATACAAAGTTATCAAATGTAAAATCGACACTATGTTTTTGACAACTTTCTTTAGCTGTTCGGTATGTTGTTGGAGTCGATAAGATAAGACATAGGCTTAACAGTTTTTTCCTTGATTTCAGACCAGGAGAATTTTCATTAAGTGAACTCCTGCAGTCATTCATTCAGATTTATTTCAATCAACAGTTGTGCATGAATAACACTTGTACATACAGATGATGTAACAGTTCTTGATGCAGTAATTAAGCCAATTTCTAATGCTCAAAATTGCTTGTGGGTCATTCCTTTATTATAACATTCAGTAAGGTATCTGTATTTTGTTCATCCCCATGGACCACTTCGATTCAGTACTAGATGCTCTCATGTTGCATGTAATTGAGGGCTGGCAAATTACACTAATATTAGATAAATGAAATGCAATGAAAAGATAAGTAAATAAAAGGAGCCCCCTTTATTTCTCCAAAATAAACATTTCATTCAATTTTATGTCCCATCATGAATTTAGGTTTCTTCATTAATCTTGCATCCTTGACCTTGTGTTAGATTTTTCTGCATGGCCTGAGAACCTAATCACCTTTTATAGGCCTGTTGTGAATTCTGTGTTTTCTTGGGTTAGCAGACAGGTTTTGTCCAATTTCAAATTTACAATGTTTTCTTGATACATCACTGCTGTAATTAAACAAAATGTTCTTAAAATTTCAGACAGAAGAAAACAGATCTGAATGAAATTTAAAATGAGGCACAACTTTCAGGTAAAATAGCAGTTTAAAGGCATACTACTATTTTGATGTCATGGTCTTAGGCCACACATAATTGATTCTTAGCTTCGCGGACCTGCCGACACAATAGCTTTTCCGCCGATGGAAAAAAAAATTTTTGAATAACTTTATAAAAAATCCAACTATGTAAGCTTTAACCTGACCTTTGGTAGTTCATTTTGAGTTGATTTCATATCACAAAGGTCTGTTTATAATCACTCACCAGGAGCTTTCGCCCACTTCTCATGGGCTTCTTCAGCTGTCTGACATGGCTCAGTGGGTCACATGACCGCCCAGGGTCAGGTCATGTGACAGGAGGCTGCAGAAAATAGGTGGCAGGTCCCATCCTGGTGAGTGATTATAAACAGACCTTTGTGATATGAAATCAACTCAAAATTTATAAAAAATGTTTTTCTTACCTTTTTTTTTGGTCCTACCGACCAGCCCTAGAAAAAGTGCCTTGAGAAGATCCGAGAAGCTAAAGATCAATTATGTGTGGCCTTATGGATGATTAAAATGGCCATTCTTAACATTTTCTAAGAAATTATCTAAATGTGTATTGTCGTATTGTGTTTATAACTTTTAATAAAGGCAACCATCACATTGCAGCCTTGGCTCTGCGGCTTGTAATATATTCATAATTTTAAGACTGAAAAATAATGAATATAATATTTATAACTACCTAAATTTTCTCTCAGTGATAAACTTAAAATTCTTCATTGAAGGTTTGTAGAATATGAAAGACTTGGAGCTGTCTGTAATTCTTAACTCAATAGTTTAATTTGTTTTCACCAAATAATCAGATAGTCATGCAATATACCTAAAACTTTAAAAACTTTAATGAGATAATAAAATTTATAATGACTTGGGTAAAAGGATTGTTACTTGAAAAATTATAAACTATTTCAATGTATTTCTTTCAATTTTCAGGACAGGAGCCAAGGGTTAATCAGTCTCATCCTCAAATGTATGGTTCTAGGATGTGGTTTCAACAACTATAATGGGACATCTCCCAGTTCATTGTGAATTATGGTAAGGAAATAAGTGCAATGTATATTGTTCACATGATATTGTATTTTCCGAGGGGAAACTGAATTTAATGATTGCCCAAAATTTCCTACAGGGAGTTACAACAGATTCGCCATGTTTTTTTGTCATAAGAGTCAAGGATGGTAATTCCGTCCACTTTTGGCTAAAACTGTATTTCTAGGACAATGGGAATATATTCAGAAATTGAATTTAGTCCATCGGAAGGAACACATTCCGAACTATCATTAGCAGCCAAGAAAGTGAAATATTCAAATAATTCTTTCCAAAACCATGGCAACACATATTGAAGGTTAGGTCATCTAAATCCGTCCAGTGTGCTGCTAAATCCGTCCAGCAAGGATGCTAAATCCGTCCACAGGGCAAAATTCTGCCCATACCTATCATATTTTGTTATTTCTTTCAGTTTTGCAATTTATTAACTTTAACAAACTTTTGTGTTGATTTTAGAGTAATGGGACAATGACAGAACGAGAAATACAATAATGAAAAAGTATAGATCAATTTGAGTGCAAGAATTTCAATTGACAGCCTCAATTACATTTAAAGTACCCTTTTAACCCAAACAAAGTGGCATAGTTGCTTCAATCGACTTTCTGTAATCTTTTGTATGCCGTTTATGAATATTAAAAGTCATAAAAGCACTCTAAAATATATTTGATGTAGGTGGACAGATTTGCAAACCCTCAATCAGGCCAGTTCTGAAATAATGATGGTAATTCCGTCCACCTTTGTTTCCATTGTATTTCCTTTAAAAATTTCACAATGGGGAAATTTAACAAATCCTACAAAAAATAATTAAATTTTACATCATGTTCAATAATTTTTTACTTTAAATTCAATACTTGTTGACAGGAATAGGCCTTCAAGGTTATGGCCACCAAGTCTTAAAATGTCTGTGATGATGTCAAAGGATTTGATTGTTTTTATTCCACCTTGTTAAAATAGGCTGGACGTATTGTTTAAATACCTGTAAAAACAATAAAAACGGCAAAACTTGATTACAAACGACTCCCTCTTAATTTTAAAACCCAAACAACTGTAATATGTATATATATTCTGCACTCGATCACAAGCGAGTATTCTTGGATAATATCCTTGCTGTATTAGGCAGAGAAAAAGTTATATTGGACAGTGAAAAGTTATATTGGACAGTGAGAAGTTATATTGTGCAGGGAGGAGTTTTATTGCCATGTTATAGGTCCGCGAGGGAGGACCTGAGAGGAAACACCTTCTGCTATGCCCTGCGGCAGCAACAGCAAGAAAAAAATTTGTGTTTTTCAATTTTAGTAAAAAATTAATTGCACGCCAATAGGAAGACACAGAAAAACACAAATGATGTCGAAAGTTGCGTATTGATCAGGACAACAACATTAAGCAAATGTAACATTGCTTACATAGGTTATGGGACCGTGGTATGACATTGAGTGACAAAAAAATGCACTTTTTACCCATTTTTCACGTAAATGACAATGTTTAGAGAAAAATATTGTGCTATAAAATTGATATAAAAAATATCAAATATAAAGAAGCTTCTTGGTTATAGAATACAGAATCAGAATATGTGAATTTTATATTTTTGTGGCTACCCATTGCTGAAATAGGACAAGATACATTTTGAAGAGAATTCTGCAGTTAAACAAAAAGAAACACAAACTGGCTTTTCAGCACAGTCAAAGTATTTAAACCTATTGCTTTAAAAGTGGGTTCATTAAAGGAGAATATAACAAATATTAGATGGTAAGTCGTCCAATATAGAGTATAATTGGACTCAGAAAAACTATATTGGACTCGGCGCAAGCGCCTCGTCCAATATAGCTTTTCTTCGTCCAATTATACTCTATATTGGACTCCTCACCATCAAATATTTATATAATATACACACAAAGAAGGGGGTGGACGGATTTACCCTCCTGGACGGATTTACCAGCATTGACTCTAGTGAGTCACAATAGCTCATACTGGCAGTGCATTATTTAACATAGTAACTGGGAGACCAAATGGTTTCCCAGCGGACAGAATTGGTATCCCAGTAATTGCTAAATTGGTGTCACTGGGAGACCAACTTTTTTTCCAGGGACTTTATTAAGGAGGCAGTTTCTTCACCATTGGGGGTGATACTCACCCGACTCGGATATTGTTGTTAACATTTTTTCCCTTCTGATTACTAAAAAGTGGGAAAAATGCATTTTTAGACCTCCATGCCTTTTAGGTAATTTTTGAGGGCCCTTTGAAATATCGGGCCAAAATTTGAATTGTGTCAAAGTCCAGATTTCAAATTCCATTATCTCAGTATCTGCTTGATGTACCTCAGTTATATTTTAACAGCAAAATATATTGACCCAACAGTATCATTTGGTATCGCATTTAGGATGATTGAATGTGGGCACAAGCACTCATGAGGGTTGACTGATGAGATGGGATAGAGAGTGGGAATACTCAACATGCTACACATTTACCCCATTTAAGGAATCCTTTACTTGCCCAGCACAGACACTGAAACACCGGGGCCACCAATTAACATTTTTCTGGTGAAGGTGGATTGAATTTTTCGGGTTCCCCATGCCATCCTCCATGCTGTCAGTGGTGGTAAGACCCAGTGGCCCTGAAGACTGATGGGTTCGAACCTGGGTCAGTCAATTTGGGATATTGTCAGTTTACTCTGAGGTCTCAATATTGTTATGTCTCGCAGAATTGTTCAATGTCAATTGGTTGACTATAAGCCTATATTATATAGTATATAAATGGTAAATGTTAAATATTAAGATCAAAATCCAAGGTGGGTGTCATTCATAGGAGATGTTAAATCATTGTCTCTTTCGATCATTTTCAAAAAGGGTAAGAAGACTCCTGCTGTATCTACCATCTCATCGATCAACCTGTTATCACCTGCTCCTCTTAAATTGCTGCACTGGTAAATACCATATCTATCTAGATCTATCTATCTATCTGTTGATAAATCTATCTATCTATCTGTTGATAAATCTGAAAATACCTGTCTGAATAGTTAGGGCAGTGCAGGACAAATGATCTGTTGGATTCAGGGGATGTGAACTTACAGACACCACACCACCTCCATTTTGAACCCCTGGGTTCTTGTATGCATAAAAATCATGATTTGAATATCTCCTTGATTTTACTGTGTCCAGTGAATTCGATAGGCCTTAGGTTGCTCATTCTATGGATGTTGTGTCATAAAATTTTATTTTTCTAATAGGCCTATTTCAAAAATCTTTTTCAGATATGCCATTGGGGTGACATGGAGACGTCTGTACACAACTCAGAAGGGCTGATGAGGCACATGTTACTGTCACACACCAATCCTGTTTACACTTAAATTACACATCAATTTACATGGCTCAATGGTAAATTATTGTAATTAATGTGATACATAATATAATTAATCAATAAAGTTTGTATAACACTTTTGAAAAATTTTAATGTAAATAATGTAAATATATGTAGAAGTTGTTCTTTTATATGCCACTCTGAGTATGTGAAGCTTTTGAGAAAAAAAATTAGTGGTTAATGTCTGTGACTTCATTAAAATGCTTAACCTGAACTTCAGGCTGAAGCATGTGAAATTCATCAAATGTTGGTCTGAGGAACGTTCCTTTTTTTAAATTTTTGTGAGGATATGAAAATGTTTAGCAACAATAGCATGTGAATTTCATCCAATCGTGTGTATCAAAATAGAAATTGGAAAAGGTCTGAAATATGTCCTCTGAATTTCATTCAGTGATTTTGATTCAGTGTGTTTGATTTGGCCATTCTGTGGAGCCCTATCTCTTGCATCTCTGCTCTGGTTCTGAGTCCCCATCTTTTGACAAACTATTTATAATTGTGCATAACCTAATTAAACAAAAATGTCAACCTCTAACATTTGGTATGTGAATTTCATTGAAGTGGGGCAGAATAGCATAACGTCTAAATATCTTGACTGAAGTTTTAATTACCTAAGCCAAAGATTTCACCGGCCAAGATCCTGGTGTGAAAAAGCATGGAAGTTCTATAATATATTTTCTTGTGGCTTGCAGTTGTGTCTGGGTGTATTGGCACTCCTGAGGGATGATTCAGTTTCAAATTTGGTTTCTTTTCATAGTCTTGTTATTGGTTTTATTATTGTCAAAACCAAAATGCCAACCTCAGATAGCTTTGGATTTTCGAAAATTTTGGTTTGCATATTGAAGTTGTCAAGGTTTTGTCAAGGTTGCTGGGCAATGATGGATCCATAATTTAACCGTTTTTCCATGCAACATATTGAAGAAACAAGTTTGGTCACAATTGACCTGGTGTCTGCCACTCTCTTTCTCGGGTATACATGGGATTATGTGCAAGGCTGGGTTTGTTTAAGAAAATGTCCAACCGGGCATGTGACTCTCATCAAAGTTGAAGTGGTAGATTTGAGGTTATCTTTTGCAAGTTGGCATGACACTTCCACAATTTTTCAATGAATTTTGAATTGTTCGAATTTCTTGATTCACGTTTTAAATGTTGTATAGCTGTATTAATTCTGGATGGTAATGGCACGTTATGTGAAGGCCTATGGTTGAAAGCTATAATGGATAGCAACTTGCCTCTATATGGTTGAGTGGAACTAGTATGATCAACCAGGGGCGATTTCTATGCCTGGGAATTCTTTATTGAAATAGCCCCACTACTGTGTTGTGGCATTATCATATTATTTAACTGTAAAGAAAAGTATGTTAATGAGATTTAGTACAAGTTCATCTGCAAATTACAGTGCAAATTACAATGATTATATATTTCAAGCTACGATGTATATATTCTTATATTGGAGTTGATTTAAGAATTGGCACTCAAATTCGAGAGCTTGTGTTGTTAAGGGTTTCATTTGATCCCTGATTGTCAGATTAAAAGGATATGTTATCACTCAATTTATTACCGTAATATGGGGTGAATAGGGACACTGGGGTGAATCGGGACAGAAGGGGAAAGAGCTTTATTTCCTCCAATAACCACATCTTTTGCTAGTCTCAGAGTTTTGATTTTTGGCACAATTATAGTACACAAATCAGCGTATATTGTGGTGGAATTTCATCCCACTGACTGCAGGCAGTGAAGAACTGCAGCACTTTTAACTCGGCCCTGCAGAAATTGATTCTTGCAAATTGGTAAAAACTTTCCTTGTATCATAAAAAGTATAAATACCACAGCCATCAAACTCAGAGTAAACATTTTTTCAATTTAGAGTGGTTTCAGGGGATCAGAGAGTAGACTAGATATGGGATTATGCATGTTTGGTTATGAGTTCAGATCCAGGTCAATGGCAAAGTTTCGGGAGTAATCAAAAATGTACTCTACCAATTTTCATTTAAGTGTACTGGCCTGGCTTTTTGGTGAATATTATTGATCTTGGCATCATTTATTACTGATTTAGTCCAGAATTATTAATCACCGAAAAAATTAACAGATAACGACAGTTTTTGATAGTTTTCAGTCCTTTATAAAGTTTTTTTAAATCTGCATATTATCAATGGAATTGATTTCAGATTTTCCTCAAAATAAATATTTTCCGTACTGAAGATGTTTTCTAATGTTTAGTCATAAGAAACAATCACTTAAAGGTTCTAAGAAGTATTTATTGTGGAAATAATAGGGTGTCCCGATTCACCCCAAACTGTGGGGTGAATTGGGACAGTGGTTTTTTGGGCCCTGAGGATTGACAATTTAAGATATCATTTCAAGCTCCTGTGGAAACTTAGATCTTCTGCTTGGACACAATTTGACACCATATTTGGATTCCTGTGCTGATTTTTGACCATTCTATCATAGAAAAACGGCCAATTCTGTCCCGATTCACCCCATATTACGGTACTTAGAGTTTATAAGGTTTAAAGTGAAATGATACAATTGCTTTTTCCTTTTATTCATGATCAAGTTGGTTGGAATGTGGGCGTGTCATAAGGACTATACTGTAGGCCTAAATCATGCTATATGCAAAATAGTACACAGTTAAGGGGAGTTGTAGGGAGAGAAGGGCACTTTTCTGTAATTTTTGGAATATTGGCCCATGTTTGGTATCTAAAGATAGGTTTTGGCCCAATCGGATAATTTCAGACTATTTTGCATTTTTGCCATAATGATTGCCATAGCAACAATTTTATACGCCGGAAAAGTACCGATTTTAACTGTTGAAAGAATGTGAAATTTCTGAAATTACATTTGTGAATTAATAAAAGATTGGAAGTGTATTATTGCCAATGTTGACGTTTTCTTTTTGAAGTTGCCTTGTCGAATATTGTGTGGGTACACATAAGATATATTTTTGGAGGGACATTCAAAACACTTACATTTTTCGAACACAGAATGTTCAATATTTAGAATTTCGTACAAAATCATCAGCCAGAATCTAAAACTGAAGATGGCGAATTGTTGACACAATAAAGCTGTTTTATTTCAAAATTCAAATACAATTACTGCACCTTTTCTTATCAACAAGGTTCTGAAAAAACAGACTTGGGCGCCAGAACCACAAAATTGATCCCTGCCCTCGTGTTCCATCCTCAGTGTACCAAGCACCTTTCTGTGTGTATGTGTGCATCTTTGGTTTTAATTATAGACTGATATTATTTTAAAACATTAAATTAATGTCTTTTGAGGTCTGTTAATTCCCCAGCCATAGTTTTACATGCTTTGCATGGTATTTTTTAGATTCAAAACGGTTTTTTGAAAAACCAAATTTCAATGCAAAAAACCAATTTTGTCCCGACATTTTTTTAGAGTGTAGAGCAAATAAACATGTGTCTCATCTACAGACAACAGTAACTGTTGTTCACCAACATCAGGAAGGGCTGCCCTCTATATCACCTGTGTGGTAGCTTCAAGATAGCAAGCTTGTTATTCTTCTACTTCGACAAATGGGCAAAATAATGCAGATTTCAAGCTTTCCCCAGTTAACTTTAGGATGTTTTATGAAATTGTTGAAGTTTCAAGAGTGATTTATGCTGCAGGGTGAGAAATCATGCTGGAAGCCATGATAACAACAGTCTGCTATACGTACAAGAAGGAGAGCGAGCGAGGCTCGCTAACGTCCGCAACTTGACTTGCACATTTTGATGATCGGTATCACTGCTACATCCCCTCCTAGGGGGATAGTTACGGTGTCTACGCAAGATTAAATTTACCTACATGAATATTCAGATTAGTCCTCTGGGTATTTATGGCCAGAAAGACATCATTTAATTTTCAATATTATACAATTGAGAAAATATTAAAGTCGCTGCACATTGCTTCAAGTATTTTTTATTTCTCAGTGCATCATTCTAGCTGTACCATATTCGGCATTTTTCGCCATAATGATGTTAGCATAGTGTGCACACATTGGTGGCATCATCTTCTTTACTTGGTTTCTTATTTCATCCAAACAGTGAGTGGCACAACTTACCCCTTGACACAACTTATCCTGGCTCCCCTGCAAGGGGTCATATACTGCTAATAATGTCACAGCTTTTGGTAAAAAGGGCCATAATTATTTGGAGGTGATCGGTGGGAAATTGTAGGCTATATTTGATGCAACCTTCAATTTGTCAGAAGTTTTACAATAGCTTTCATTGTTTTGGCTATTGGCAGTATGGCACTTTCGTCATTGAAACCAATTCAAAAGCATTTTCCATGGTTTGATTTTTTGATGGCTTTAATTATAACTGTTTTCAACATCTTTGTGCACAGGGCTAACAGAGAAAGCAAGTCCATATAAATTTACACTGATGATAATAATATTATATTCTTTGAATTACATGCCTTTAGAAACATTTACAACAATAATTGCTCATTTCTTTTTTCTTTTGGCTCTTCCCTTCCACTCGGATCTACTCAACATTTAACAAGATTGAATCAAATTTCATTAAATGCCTTCTCGGATCTACCATCTTCTTCAGAGAAGGGAAAGGTAAGTCATTTTTTCCCTTCATTTTCTTTTATTGAAACCAAGTCGCTTAAATATTGCACTGTATACTATATCATAGACATGGAGATAAAGAGCGCAGTGCTCATGGGACATGGGCATAATGGGACATGGGCGCAATGGAGGTATATATTTTTCATTATTTGGCATGTACACGAATTTTTGAACCTGTAAAAACGAACATATACACGAGCAGGACATTTGTGTACATGTCAAATATTGCTTTTCACAAATTTGCGTATGTGTGATTATGAACATTGCAATCAGAAAATTCATGTATATATTTTTCATTATTTGGCATGTTCACGAATTTGTGGGGGGGAGGGAGCAAGACAGACCACCCCCAAAAATAATTTGGAGAACAGTTAAAAAACGGGCACAAACAATAATTAAGGTTTTGAAAAATAAGGCCATTAGCAATTTCGGAATTCAGATTGACTTGACAGCTTATAATATTTCAGCCACTAATCTCTATGGGAACCAATTTTTATCTGAATCTATTTATCATTTGAGTTTTTTTCTCTATCAACATTTTCGTTTGGCCTGTATGATTCAGACAATAAGTCAGTCGTACCATGTAGTTGTCTAACAATAATATGTTTAAAAAAGCCATTTCCATTTTGCCAAGATTTTTGCAACTGATATTTATACATTGTATGTTCATTTTCATTAAAAAATACTTTAAAAATTCCTGATAATCATTATAGTATTGTGTGTATACCCATTATATTAGGGAATAAAAATATAGTAAAATACAATTACAATATACAGAATAAAGTTGATTTTAACAAATAAAAGGAGATTTTGGAAAATTATATTTTGAAAGCATTTTTCTTCATTAAAATAGCTCCATAATTTCATGACTGCTGTTGATGTGTTCTGCATATTGCCAGCCACTTAACCACTTAACCACCAACTGAGAGTGACATAAGATTATGTAACAGTTACACAATGCAGAGACGTGGAGCAGCCAACCCTCTCAACATGCACCCATCAGCCCTAGGTCTATTTCAGGTAGGCAAATATCTGTCGGCTCACAGATGTCCAATCGACATTGGACCACCTGTGATGATAGGCATTCTGATCAATGCCGAAAGAAAAGAAAGTGGTCCTACGGCCTACGCCTGTTACATGCTGGCCCAATATCCATACACTGACTGTTTGCCGATGGTGGCCCAATCTATTGGACCTGCATCGGACCAGCTGCTGTTATATGTATGATAATTAATGCAGAAATTATGAAAGTGGCCCATCATCTGTTACACGCTGGCCCAATATCCATAACCTGATGGTTTGCCAATGGTGGCAGGATGCTAGTTCTGACCAGTGATATAACATCGGGCCACTATTGGGCAGATATCAATGTCGGGCAGATGTCCGTCCAATGGTGGCATGCGTTGGGCTTATAGGTGGTACACCATCGGGCCACCATTACAGTGATACCAACGTTGGGCCATGCGTCGGGCTGATGAGAAAAATTACATTGGGCCAATTTCGGTATACTAATGTCGGGCCAATATTGGTGTATCGATGTCGGGCCAGTACTGGCATATCGACTGTTGGCCACAGGTCACACGTTGGGCAGATATCTGGCCAATGGTGACAGGATCTTTGTTCAAACAAGGGGTACGACATTGAGCCACCATAGGGGAGATGTCAATGGCGGTTGGATGTCTAGCCATTGGTGGCAGGATGTTGGTTCTATCAGGTGGCACAACAGCGGACCACCATCGGGCAGATATCAACGTCCACCATCGGGCAGATATCAACATCGGTGGGAGGTCCGGCCAATGGTGGCAGGATGTTGGTTCTAACAGGTAGTACAACAATGGGCCACTATCGGCCTGATATCAACGTCGGGAAGAAGTCCGGCCAATGGTGGCAGGATGTTTGTTCTAATAGATGGCACCACATCGGGCCACCATCGGGCAGATATCAATGTTGGGCGGATGTCCGGCCAATGGGGGCTGGATGTTGGTTCTAACAGGTGGCACAGCATCGGGCCACCATCGGGCAGATATCAACGTTGGGCGGATGTCCGGCCAATGGTGGCAGGATGTTGGTTTCTAATGGGTGGCACAACAGCGGACCACCATCGGGCAGATATCAACGTTGGGCAGATTTCCGGCCAATGGTGGCAGGATGTTTGTTCCCACCAGCGGTATGACATCGGGCTATCACTAGGCAGATATAAACGATGGGCCGATGGCAGATCAACGGTGGCTGGATTTTGGGCTAATAGGTGGTACAACATCGCAACACCATTGGGCCGATGCTATCGTCGGCCCATGTGTTGGGCCAATGAGCAAAATTACATCGGGCCAATTTCGGCCGCCGATCTTGGGCCGATGAAATCGCGGACGTTAGGCCATCATCCAGCCATCGTCACAATGTTGACTGGGAAGCCTGATATCCACTGAAGTTTTTACCCCAATGATCTTGATTTCAGTCATTGAAAGGATTAGCAGGGAAGACAATTACCCTCTGACATAACATTACATAATCAAGACTTCTCCAGTGCTCCATTCAACAAAAGCCAGTCTGTCTGATTCATTCACATTTAATTTTCATGCAAATAACTAAATAGAAGGGGCTGACATTACTTTATCTTCTAAAATACATCACTGAGTTTAGATATTAGCATAAAATTATAATAATTGGGAGTTAAAGATTTAGTGTCAACATTTTAAAATATTAACAAACAAATGGCTGTTTTTGGATATAGGGGAGACCGGGGCTATTTGAAGCACTTGTTTTTATTTTTGCTCTGGAGAGTTAATGGCATAAGATATTCACACCAAATTTTGGTATGTGATAGTGGGTGTGATTAATTCAATGATGAGCTTATGAGATATTGTAAATAATTTTTGAATTTCGTGTAACAGACACAAATTTCCAACTTTTTTTTTGCTTCAAATAACCCCGTCCCCGGGGTTATTTGAAGCACCATCAATTTTTTTAGACAACTACTTATAACAGGGTTTTCTTTTACATTACTGCTATCCCTATGATGACTACCACCTTTAGTAAAATAGTTATTAGAAAAGATATTGTATACAGTAATTTACACAATTTTTTGTCCGTTTTGGGTAAAAAAGCTGGTTTTTCAAAAAAAAAAATTCTGCAATGCAAATATACACTGTGTTACTTCTTTATTGCAATAACTCAAACTTGCAATGACTTGCAAGGTAATTTGAACAAGAAAAATCATGTTTTGGCCAACTCCATCATGAGCGGTTCAACTAACCCCGTCACACCTCGAGCACAATATTGTATTATTTTCCGGTCTTATCAAATGTGCGTAACAAAATGCTTCTGGGTGTGAATTTGGAATGGGTTTGCTCTTTTGGAATTAGGGTTAGTTCACCTAGATATTAGTATTTACTATACAATAACTCCAATCGAAATCTGTGCAAAGAAGTTACTTGGACACCCTAAAAACAAACTTTCGTGCCTACAGAATTAGCATTTTGGAAATATGGATTATTAAGGGTGTGATAACGTGTGCCAATAAACAATGTATCTGCCAAAAGTACCAATTTGGCAAGAAAAAAATTTAAAAGTCGAATTTAGGCCATGTTTCATATAACCCCGCGCTTCAAATAGCCCTGGTCTCCCCTACTTAATTAACGCTATGAAAGTCCACATATATAAAATTTATATATTTCCTATTGATAATATTTCATGAGGAGTGGTACAAAAAGTCAAATTAAGGCATTGCTGTGGCAAATTTGATTAACCAGGGCCAAATATATACTGATATATGAATATCTGAAAATCCTTCGTGTTTATCTAATTTTGTTAATATTGACCTCTGCTGTGAATAAAAATTTTCATATTGTTCAAAATCAGCATGTTGATGACGTGAAACATGTCAGCTTTATGACAAAAAATGTCAGCGACTGGTATGACATCAGAATAAAATGGACTGTAAATAGACATTTTAACAATTTTTTTGCATTTTAAATCATAAATTTCAATGGAAAAAATTGCAATAACTCATGCAATAGCTGTGAATATTAGTCCATAGTGTTGTGAGAAAAGTATTAATCTCAATTGGATTAAACCCCTAAAAGACACAACTACGATAAAAGATACAATAATGTCCCAAAAATAAGAAGTATAAATCCCATAGTTTTTGCGATACTCCCTCTACACAAGTGGTATGCCCGCCCGCCAGCCTGCCCGCCCGCCAGCCTGCCCGCCCGCCAGCCTGCCCGCCCGCCAGCCTGCCCGCCCGCCAGCCTGCCCGCCCGCCAGCCTGCCCGCCCGCCAGCCTGCCCGCCCGCCAGCCTGCCCGCCCGCCAGCCTGCCCGCCCGCCAGCCTGCCCGCCCGCCGGATGGACAAATTTTCCCAAAGTAACTACAATATGTGTCGGCAATGTATTCATTGCCGAGCGTAAAAAATCGTGTCCATAATGCATGGCTACCACGGATATTTAGGAAAAAGTTGTTTACATGCAATATAGGAAGTACCTGAGACAATCTAAAAGCAATTCACCTTTCAGTACAATTTACAGCAGTTCACAACATGTAAATTATAAACATGACATCAATTTACATTTAGCAAACCAGCAGGAAAACATACTTTAACGTAAAGTTAGCTTCTGCATTTTGCCAAATCTGCTGACCATGCATCTATATAATTTTTTATAGGCACTTCTTGGTGTCATTTGCAAGATTTAATAATATCTAAAAAATCTTCCCAGCAAACAAGGAAACTTCCATGTCCCATTATGCCCATGTCCCATTATGCCCATGTCACATTGTGCCCATGTCCCATTACGCATGTATATATTTTTCACTATTTGACGTGCATGTTCACAAATTCGTGGAGGTGAAAAAACGAGCATGTACGAATTTGTGGACATGTAAAAACGAGCATAGGTGCTCGTGTACATATATATTTTTCACTATTTGGCATGTACACGAATTTGTAAACCTGCAAAAACGAACATATACATGAATTTAGCATTTGTGTAAGTGTGAAATATTGCTATTCACGAATTTGTGTATATGTAATTACGAACATTGCAACCTTAAACTTGGCTAAAACTAACTCTAAACCTAATTTTAGAGTTGGCTAAAACCTGCTCTAAACCTAATTTTAACACTAAACCCTAATGATATTGCACTTCCACGAATGTTAGTTTTAGCAGATACACGAATGAATGATAAAGCACATTCACGAGTGTTAGTTTTTACATGTACACGAGCACCTATGCTCGTTTTTTCAGGTCCACAAATTCGTACATGCTCGTTTTTACACCTCCACGAATTCGTGAAGATGCCAAATAATGAAAAATATATACATGAATTTTAACACTAAACCCTAAAGATATAGCACTTCCACGAATGTTAGTATTGGCAGATACACGAATGAATAATAAGGCACATTCACGAGTGTTAGTTTTTACATGTACACGAGCACCTATGCTCGTTTTTTCATGTCCACAAATTCGTACATGCTCGTTTTTACACCTCCCCCACCCTGCGGAATACTCTGCTGAATAGCCGAGGGTATGCTGCTGCGCAGCCTATGTTTGTAGATACTGTCGCAGTTACGAATTTAACCTTTTTCTTTCCATGGCGATGGAAATCAACTTCTTTTTTTTTTTGGAATAGATCAGAACTAATCATGGAGCTATTTTTCATTCATTAATTGAAAAGTAGTTTTTAATTCAAATTATAATAATAGGCTACAAGTCATTTCTATTACTAAAAAGTAGTTTTTTCCCATAGAGGTACACCTGGTGAATGGTGATCTATGATTACTGAAGGAAAATGAGGATGTGATCATTGTCACTAAAGTCTAAAGTTGTTTACATGATTTTATATGAAACGTTTATATCCTATTTTATTAAGTCATTTGTACATATTTCATTTTCATATTGTAAATACTCATCTTTTTTATCACTGTCGATTACAAGCACTTGTGCTTATGTTGTTTTATTATCTGTAATCTACTCGACGTTAAATAAAGTTTTTACTTACTTACTTACTTACTTACTTACTTACTAAATTTATAACTTTTTAGAACGATTTTTGCCTTGTCTTTGTATCTATTATGATATTTAACATAATTAATCTTGGGAAGCCATCCTGCAGTATCAGTAACAAGATAATTTAAAAAAAAATAGAGGCAATTTTAAAAGCAAATTCAGCTTGTTCCACGTATTTGCCCATCCACATTAATTACGGCCTATCCCGCAAAAAGTGTCCCATTCCGTGACTGTAAATCCACGTTTTATTACAAAATCCCATGGCCGGCCGTTCTGCAAATTTGGCCCTTCCGCATACACTACGACGCTAGCCCCTAATCTGATGACGATTCAACACAGACTAATTTTCCAGATATGATCTCCTGTCATGAGGCCTGTGCTCAACTATACAGAGGCGAATTTCGCCAAATAGAGTCACTAAACATATATCAGCAAGGGGCTGATGCATCGCCTAAAAAAAAAAAAAAACAGATTTTTAAGTCAATGAGACCCGCCTATAATTATACAATATCCAGTGCGCATGGAATATTAGAATGCAGAATGCAGAATTTCTGTGTGCAGGTCCAATAGATCTCTATGCACATATCTTGCAGTACACTTCATAGTAGCATCTTGAAGGAGGTAAAGGTTTTGTGCCAGTGTGTCATACGTAGGTACAAATGTACAGTATATATAAAGTTATCCTCAGGGGGCTAGCTGCTGCCGCTGGCGCGGCAGTGCTGCATCTATTAGAAAGATAGAGAGATGGATAGATGGATATAATTGGATGATATATGGTTGCACTGCATCTGAGCTTTTTCTTGTTGACACCAGAGGGAGTATTTAGTATCATTCTTGTCACACAATTTGCTCCCTCTTGTGACTCATTCATGCCATACAAATAGAGCTCCAAGGTGTGAGATATTTTGCTTCAATATCTTCAATCATCATATCAGATGCATTTTATCTCATATATACGTGTTTGAATTCATCATCATACATTTGGTCATTTCTCATCTAAATTTGAAATGAACATTTATGATAAGACTTCAAAGTATTCTGCATAACAATTGCTATGAAAATATTTCACACTGGTAGTCTGTGCAGGTCATTTGTTATTGCCAGGGCTTGTGAAGGATTCATATTATGCTATTTTTAGACAACAATGCTGTCAAAAAGTCATACTGGTAACTATCTGTTAATCAAACAATCAAAATTGCAGCAAATTAAGGTCAAGCCATTTGTTATGCAACTTAGACAATGCTCTCTGATACCGAAGGAAAAATATGAGCACACAGCGCGAAAATTATTGTAAATTTCTTTAAACTGTTTGTGAAGCATTGTTCTGCAACTGTCTCTTTTGGAACTGTAGCTGGGAGCATCACAGTTCCTTGAAAATGAGAACTGCATTAATTGGCGCATTCACAAAGTTTCTGTTCAATATTGACTATTGAGGTAAAAGCCCAGTCAGACTAGGCAATTAAATTCTTTAACAAAGTAGACAAAGCCATCATCATACTAAGAAACAGCCCTGATTTCTACCAGACAAAAGTTGTGCAAGTTCCTTGCACTCAGTTTCTGTTGACCACTCGCTGGAGCCTGTGGAATTGCACACTAGGTGGCAACACATGGCAGCATTATGTTCTGCCAAGGCTTACCAGAAATATCCCTTTTGGTATAGTCCTTCTAAAGGACCAGCCCACACATACATTCATTTCTCACCAATCTTGAAACAGTTTTGCTGAAGTTCTTGAAATAGAACATTTACAACTTGCCTAGGGGCTCCCAATGCCTCCCACTCTCTCCCTTTTCACCAATATGCCCTCTTAATCACCCAGAACAGGGCTTATCTAACTATTTATCTTGATTACAATAAGTTACAAGTGGTCGTTTGTTTTGATATTTCTGAGAGTACGATTTTACCACTTTGGTCATAGATGCGCTTTATGTTTAAAAGCCTGCCTTGCCTTGAGCAACTCACTGAGGCTAGAGAAGGCAAATTGAAGCCCAGCATTTGGCCAACAGTCCTAGGAATATGTGACAGTCACAGTCTCTGCCAATTCCTCAGCAATGTGCTGGTGTGGAA
The DNA here is from genome assembly GCA_026936325.1 of Platynereis dumerilii. Lineage (NCBI taxonomy): Eukaryota > Metazoa > Annelida > Polychaeta > Phyllodocida > Nereididae > Platynereis > Platynereis dumerilii. Next base: position 122,850,909 of record JAPTHN010000001.1, on the reverse strand, counting down.
GCTTTTAGCTCATAAGGTGGTATCAGCTGATCCTCTAAAGTGTCTATTGTATGTTCCTTTCACCTGCTCAGGAATATATAGTTTACAGCAGGGGTGGAATGGCGACATTTCAGGACCCACGACATTATTTTGGCATTACCCAATTTACGCCAAGGCGGAATGGCCCTTTCCTGCATGAATTCTCACATTGGGGCCCTGCCCTAAAAGTATAATTTTATCATGCGGAGAGAAAGTCAGTCACAAAGATAGACATTTTATTGTTTTGTTTTTGTTTTATAGCACCTTGCATGGGCCCCCTGGGTCCGTAGCAGCTGTCATTCTGCCAAATAGGCCGGTCCATCTATGTACAGCAGACAAAAATAAAATCTAATTTTTTTTTGTCAAAAAGGTGAAGCCCTTGTTTTTTTCATAACGATGACCTACATGCATGGTGCAGGCTAGGCTATCAGCCACAGGTAACTGGTCACTAGGCTAATCTCAAGATCAGGTTGATTACAAGAATATTGGAAGTTGGAGAAGATGTAATGCACCAGATCAGAGATGATCAACATTATCAGCTTACTTGGTCCGACTGCAGATGATGCTAATTGGTTATAGAATAAGAATAATGATAACTGAATCCATAGGCTTTCGCGATTCGGGTTGCAAAACAAGCTAATACAATGCTGAAAATTCAGCCAAAAATTATTATCAAACCAATAACTATGTACATCCTTCAATTTATTCTGCTTTGCCGAGCATGTCATATTCAGGCGGGTTGTGAATTATCCTTGTGTTTAGCAATTCAAAGCTAAAGATAACCAAACTACACTGAAGTAATCAATAACATTCAGGCTTAAAATAATTGTTACTGGATAGCAGATAAATAAATATATTGTAAGCCTGCTGTCTACAAGTGGACTTCCATTACATTGCCACTTCTTTTTCCAGCCTTGGCAGATCAGAACATATGCTGTCATGTGTTGCCACCTAATGACTAGTGCGCTATTCCGCAAGCTCCTGCAAGCAGTCCACATCATTTCAGTCTGAGGAACTCACACAATTTTGTCTGGAAGAAACCGGAGCTGTTTCTGAGTGTGCTGATGGCCTTGTCTACTTCCTTAGAGAATGTGATTGCCGAGTCTGACTCTGGTATACATCAATGTTGAATATAAATTTTGTGAATGTGCAATGAAATTAGAACTATTTTTTGTGATTGCAATGCTGTAGCATACAAAATCAACTTTTATACCAGGTGGCAGCAGCATGCAGTTCTCATTTTCACCAGACTGGGATAGTAAATAAATACATGTAGTAAGCCTGCTTGTGTGATCCGTACCACAGTTTGGTTTTGTGATCTTGAACTGCCAAACTCAAGAATGATCCCTAACCAGTCTCAGCATGACATCATGTTCTCTGTCAATAAAGCAAATATAAAGTATAAATATTTATTGGATTGATCATAAGACGGCACACAATATCCAGGTCCTCTGAACTGCCAGAGTGAGCTACCAGGCAGCAGACACATAAACATCCAATAGAAGACGAAGAACTACCCCCTATGGCTTGCTTTTGCAAACCCCAGCTATATAGTCTCACCTTGATCATAGTCATTGCGAAAAATTGCCTGTGAATTTTCCAAGAAAAAACTGAAAGAAATAGGTGCCAATGAGCCTGCAGCTATTTCATATTTTCCCAGAAATGATATACACCCGAAGTAATTGCCAGGTCAGAGACAAAATTAGATTATCCGCAGCCACCCTATATGTATCTGGATTGTATTTACTCAGCATGACGTAAGAGCTATCCAGTGCTAGCTTTCTCCTAATTGCAACATATCTCTTATCTCTCTGTAAATCTGGTACAAAAATGAAATAATGTTTCAGGAAAAATTCCCAAATAATCTAGTCCTTCCACATCACAATAGCCATTGTTTCTACCAAATGTAAGCACTTTTGATCATCCTCCATCTGTTTCGGTTTGTTATATATATATAGAAGAAATCCTTGTTTGGATGGCTACACTCTAAAAAATTTCAGACAAAATTGGTTTTTTAGATTCAAAATGGTTTTTTGAAAAACAAAATATCAATGCAAAAAATCAACACGGATTTTTTTAAAAATCCATGTTGGTTTTGCATTGAAATTTGGTTTTTCAAAAAACCATTTTGAATCTAAAAAACCAATTTTGTCCCGACATTTTTTAGAGTGTATAGGACATTACAAAACGGAGTGAGCCTTATTTCAACCGTGCGGCACATTTGATACAGAGGCAATTGTAAATTACTAAATCCACTTTTATGTAGGCAGTTGTGATGTCAGAGGCTTGACCAGCGTGAGGACCCTTCACAGTTGCTTCGCATGCACTGCCACATGGATGTTCCATGGTAACGAAATATGAAGCGAGCGACTAATGATTTGTGGTCCTGGGTGTGTAATTCAATGCCATAATTCAATTCTTCGCTTCATTACAAGACGTGAGATTACAATACAGGTGGAAATCGTGTCTACTTTTACGCTGTGTCGTAAGGCACCCACTATCACTGTCATCTTTATTCATATAAGCCATATCCGTGAGGCAGTTTGATACCCAAACTGCGCTGGGGAAAAAAGAGGTTCTTTTGTTTCTTAAGACTGTTTCCTTTATTTTGGAGGCAAACATTTCTAAAAGTAGTCTAGGGTTTTTTCTGTATCAATTCACGGTTTCACCAAAAGATCCATGTCGCACATATAGATAAGTTGAGAACCATTAGTTATTTAATGGCCCAAGGGTGAGGCCGGTCTTGAGGCTTCCACCACGGGTCCAAAGACTACCGAGACTGAGCCAAGGCCAAGGATTTGGCATCCAAGACCAAGACCAAGGCCAGATCAGGAATCAGCAGATCTGGATTTTTTTCGAATATTGCATATTTTTGGTAATAGCAGTTCAGCGACAGTCTGGTTTCTTATAAATGTCTTAGTTTATTTTTGTTCCTTTTTTTTTCTATGTAGCTTTCCCCTGGAACTTAATTAGCGGATTAGACCCATTGACTTCCAAGGGAGTTGTGTCTAAAGGACATCAAAAGTGTCATTAAAGAAGCTATGAAAATTTTGTCAGCACAACTAAAATCAATGACCAGTCACTTTGATGGCCATTGTAAGACTAAATTCTCATTAAAGTTCATCATTCTAATGCACATGAAAGCTGATGCATGTGGCATCCTTTAAATCTAGCTAAGTTGCATTATTCTCTGAATTTTTCTTTTAAAATATCTGAAAATAAGTTTACAGTAAAATTTGTGAAAAAGAAATATAAGTAGGCTCCTCCGGCAACATAGTAGTATTTTCGGTTCCTTTGCATCGCCATTACACTGTCATAAGGGACACAAAGATAAAGACATTCCTGAAAATTTCAGTAGTGACATCCTTAAAAGAAATGCTGTTACCTTTTCCTTTTGAGAGGATGTTAAATCTATTATTCAAGGCTTAACTTTGCCTTTAAAACTGTAAGCCAGGCACAAAGAGCTTTATTGTTTGAAGATGGAATTTGTTTTTAAATCAACTAAGTTGTGTGCAGAAAACTTCTGGTGCATTAAAATTTTGAATAATGGATAAAAATCAAAGGCTGGAAACCACATTTTACAGTCATGATGTAAGTCTCTGAGTGGCCACTTTGTCAAGAGATTGATATGGTGCAAGACGGGAAATGAGGGACTATACGGAACTTTCTTCCACTGTTTTTAGATATATTTGCAGAATCAAGTTAATCCATATGGCCTAGTTCAAAAATAATGAAGCCACGCAGCTTATTTTCTGTAGGGGTCTCAAAATATGAGAATGGCTGTATGTGACAACTTAATGGTACATCATTGCTTTAAGTACATTCTTGTGCAACTTTCCTGAAAATTTCATGACATTCCGTCTCATAGTTATTGAGATAGAGTTGAATTACATTGAAAAACAGGCATTTTTTCACCAAAAAAACGTGACATAACATTTTTTACCACTTGAATTCTTTCAGTTTTACAAATTTGGACATATTCTAAGGCAATTTCCCAACACTTTTTTGAATCTCTACATCCTCAGGCTTCATAAATCCATCAAATCAAGTATTTATATTTGCCTGTGTTGACATTATTGAGCTATTTGGATTCAAAGGTTGACTTCCAAAAATTAAGTAAAATTTTACACTTACTGATCTGGGATGCTCTAGTGCCCCTTTGACACATGTCAGTTGAATCGTTTGGCCCTTGAGACCTAGTCTTATATCTGCTTACCCATTTTGGAGCTTCTTGTGGTTGTGGAAAATTTAGTTCACTAAAAAATTCCAATGAATAGCATGGTAGGTGAATCCGTCGCAAGCGTAACGCCCAGAACACTTTCTAGTGCCACAGAGGAATAAAAGCTCCGTTTTAAATCTTGTTTGGCTTGTAATATTGCAAAATCTGTGTAGTATTGAGAAACAATCAAGTAATCCATGTCCGCAGCTGGTTTCTGGTGGTAAAATACAAATGGGGCTTTGTCGCAAGCGTAACGCTATGGAAAATATTAATCATATTTTCATGGTTTTCTTGTAAGGACTAAAGCAATCATTCTAGTATTACTTGTAGTGATAATCAACACAATATTTCAGTAGTTGGAGTATGTTTCAATGTTTAATTATCAAAATTGTGCTCTTTGTGAAGCTTTCCTCAAAATTTTGGGCCAATTTGTCGAAATAGGCAATAACCAGTACAAATTTCACTTTAATTTTGTAATTACTCTTTCGCTTCATCCAGTTATTACTGATAATACATTTAAAATGGATTTGGGTCAAAACCAGAACACTTTTTTTACTTCTGTGTCACACAAGTACCCAAAATTGGCTTTTTTAGTGGAAAAATAGGCTAAAAAACACGCTTCTATCATCATTTGCTCTGTCCGTATTCATTTTGGTGGCACTTATTTGGTACCAACTCGAAGCCCACATTTGGGTGCATAACACAGGACAGGTGAAATCGTTTTAGAGGAAAATATGTACATCTGGGGAGAAAATTTGAACGTTTTTTTTTAATATTGCGACAAAATTTCGAAAAATACTGTTTTCCTCATAAAATATTTCGTGAATTTAGATGAAAACAGCCATGGAGGCTTAAGAGTATATGAGCTTTGTCATCCAACAAAAAAATTTGATTTAATTTGATGATAAGTTACCATTTAGTCTACTTTTCTTTTACTGCCATGGAAATAAAAATAAATAAAATTTGGTAATATTCAGCTTTTATCAGTCATTTCCACAAACAACAGCAAAATGATAAATTCAGTTTCTAGAACTTAGACATGTTTGTTACAATATTATGTGGTCATTTGATACTTATAAACATTCTAAAATTTTGATGGTCATGTCACACTTTGGCTTCATTATTTTTGAACTAGGCCATATGCCCCCAATTCTTGTATTGCTCTTAAATTGTGATTAAAGATTCCGTAATGTTACATATATGATGCCCTTTGGTGTGAAGATTTTTTTTCACACTGCAATGTCATGTCTCTCAGTGGCAAAGTTTTCATGTCTCTCACTGGCAAAGTTTGCATGCTATCCTTGTAATTTTGAGGCCCTAGGTTCGATTCCATTGCATGGCAATATTTTGACTGCTACATGGGAGACTAAACTGATATATGTACTAATTTAGATACAATGACTTACAGCGAGCCACCTGGTGATAGTGATGTTGCAAAGTCGTCAAGCAAAAGGAACTCTAATAGGCTTGAAACTCTAAATAACAGAAAGTTTTTTTCATTAATGCAAAATGCTGCGAAACTGAACTTATGAAAGCACATGGATCCAGGACTTGCTTTTCCTTCTAAATTATGACATCAAGCCTTTATTTTTCTGGTCCAAAACAAGAAAGCTAAATTTTGCTCACCCTATGCAATGTAATATAGAGTAGCGCGGGGCATGCAGCCCCCCCCTTAACTTTCGAGGTGTGATTTGACCTACTTTTTATGGTCGATTATTTGAATGCTTATGTTGCCAGGAAGGGATCACTTGACTCTACTTATAACTAGTAAAACAAATGTCTACGAATTTTAATAAAGGAGTTACAACCATTTTTGTAAAACATTGCGAATGGCCTTCTAGGCTCACCCATCAGGCAAGTAGCCCCCCTATTATAATCCTATAGCAATTTTTTTGCGATCCCATTCAGCTTGAAAGTTATTTCTTGGGGTTCTTGACGTTCTTCTATCATTTTTAAGGCATTCTATTTACTTTTTCTGTATTTATGAATTTTTCTGTTAATTCCTTTATTTCTTAATATTTTTTGCCCTTTTTCAATTTCGGCCAAATTTTTTCTAAATTAATTAGCTATTCAATCAAGATTTAAGGTAAAGTACACATTATTAAATGGTTCCTGAAGCAGCTTTGAGGCCCCAGTGAAGGGGGCCTCATGCCCCATACCATTGTGGGGCCTCTCGCCCCAAGCACACATTTTTTAATTTGACCTCTATATTTTGAACTAAAGTCTAAAAAACATGATCCAAAACATATTTATATGATGGTCATAGAGTGAAGCATGGAGATATCCATTATACTTTTAAATATTTCTAAAGTTATTTCTGACAACCCCTTTCAAAGAATTACTCGAAATAACAAAAACCATGCAAATATTTTTGTTTCTTTAATTTCTACTATGGTTTGGTGCTGTTTGCCCTGAAAATTAGTGACATCACCTAAAAATCCTCTAGCTTCAATCCTATCAATAAGAAAATGCACCAAAAATGTAAGTTTATATATAATCCTAGGGGGGCCTCTCACCTAACAGGGCTTCTTGCCCCGACCCACTTTACATGATCTGTAGGGTGCCAATGAAATGCCAACTTTGGAAATGTCAAGGTCTTACCCCCTGAACTTTTTCCTTTCGGTCTTGGGATAAACTGTGCCAAATTTCAGGAAAATTAATTGATATTTAGAGGTTGCTCAACAGCACTGAAGTTTATAATGCAAATCCAATGGGGTTCGGAGTGAAAAATTAACTTAAGAGCCCCAGCAGACACAACAAAATGAAAATCTATTGGAATTATTGGTTTTGGGAGCCTCATAGTGTCCTTTCGTCAAAACAATCTTGTTCCTGCAAAAATAATGATGACTGGGGCTTATATGGCAGCCATTTTGAAAAATGGCTGCTGAGACCATTTTTCGCCCAGAATTCTAACTTAAATGGTCATAAGACCACCATATTTTTATTTAAAAATATGATTTTATGTATATTAACCCTAAGTAATGTGTCTTTGTCACTTTGATACAAATGTTATTAGTCAAAGGCCAGTTAGAGCCTAAAGTATAGGCAAAAATTGAATAACACCAGTCAATGAAAAATGGCATTTTGATAAAAGGACACTATTAGGATCCCAAAACCAATAATTCCAATAGATTTTCATTTTGGTGTATCTACTGGAACCCGTAAGTTAATTTTTGACTCCGATCTCATTTGATTTACATTATAAACTTCAATGCCGTTGAGTAACCTCTACAAACCAATTGATTTTCATTTGGCACAGGTGATCCTAAGATCAAAAGGAAAAAGTTCAGGGGGTAAGACCTTGACATTTCTCTATTTTTATTTTTCCAATGCATTTCATTGGCACCCTAATGATCAGTAAACAATAACAAACAAGATAGCACTGCTTTACGTGTTTCACAATTGATATAGTCATACAAAATGCTTACCTGCCTGGGATCGTGGGGAGAAACTGGGTAGAAACTATAGTAAAAACCGGATTTATTCCAATGGGTTTTTACCATATGGTTTTTACCCGACCAACCCTGTTGTAATGTTGTATAATCATCCTAAATTTAAATTGCTTCACTTATTTGATTCACTACCTTTTCTGGTTTACGACTAAAGACTTGATCATATCTTTATCGTTCTGAAATTTCAACTGTCCTGGACCAATTATGTCAAGCCAGAGTTTTGCAGACGATGCCAGGGATTTTAGGAGAGACCACCTGCCTTGATTTGTGAAGTTGATGCAAGTGGAGTCACTGAGGCCAAACAAACATTCCTTAATACATTTGTTGCAATTGTACAAATTGCTAAATGATTTCCGTCTTTATTGGCTCTTTCCTGTTGCTAAGAGCCACAACTCTGGTTGTAGTAAAAAGAGGAGAGCATGACTGATGATTTGTGGTAATGGATTTTATGCTGGTGTGTAATATCATGCCATAATTCAACTCTCCTTTATTCTTTATGAGACCTAAGATTGTTTACAATGTTCTTAGAGTGTGAGGTTAATAACTGCTGGGATCGAGCTGGTAACTAAGCTGAGTGCTATGCAGACTGCTGAGTGAATTGCACTTGGCTGAACTCACAGTAAGCTAATTGTTGGCTTGCTGACCTGTACTCGTAGCAGCTTTACAGTTACCTGAGCAATGTCTTCTGTCCTGCAATTTTCACACCTAACAATTTCGAGTGTCAATCAGAAAATAGATCTAAATTTCTATTCACAAAGAAATCATCTTAAGGCTTGGTGCTAGTACATATCACAGATCCAGAAGGAAAAGCCATGTTTTCCAATGTTCTTTTTAAAGTTGAATCTCACACTTAGCAAGAAATCTAAAATCCATGAGATATTCATGAAACTTTGCCAAAAAGTTCTTCAAAAAGTAAGCTTTCCAACGTAAAAAAAATAGGGGTTATCCAACATAATGTTCGAACTATGATCTTTTCAAAATCTAATGTCATTACATTAAAACATACAGTAAAATGCTAAAAGAGCGTGGGATTTACAACGAAAAGCAGTGTCACTCGAACAATATCCATGAAATATTTATGAAAAATTAAAGGAATATCGCTGAAAATACACTTTATTGAAAAACATGTCTTTGAAGGGGGGTTACCGATGTTTTTTGAAAGTAACATAGTGTACAGTATGTGAAAATTATGAAAAACAGTTCAACAAAATAACTCCCCCTTGAAATAAACCTGGATATCTCAAAGATTCCTTCGCCGATTTTTATGAAAGTTGGATGAATAAACCTGGATATCTCAAAGATTCCTTTGCCGATTTTTATGAAAGTTGGATGAAGTAAGGCCTGTATATCGACCCAAAATGTGTGCATTTATAGTTAAGTGCCATTATTCCTGGCTGAGCCAGTAGCTTTCGAGTGAGCCCACACCTGATTTCAAAAATCTGTGGCTTTTCCAATGCGTATGAACAATTTGACAAAGCGGGGGAGCCACCAGCTGGGGTATTTTTGTAGTACTGTGGAGTACAATAGGTGGAGCAGCTGTATTCTGTGGGATTCAACTTTAAGTCAAATTGAAGGTGGCAACAGGATTATTGCACCATTTTCTTTCTTTCTCTTTTTTAAAACTACAGCTGTGATGGCTTTACGAGTATTTAAGTGCGATGACCCATAAACTTTTTATTTGTATTCCAGTTCTTTAAGCCAACTATAATTAGGAAGCAACCTAAAAAGCGATAACTCTGCATTCTCCAAACATTGTTTTGCTCTCTTGATGGCCGAGAACAAAAAAGTAGCCCACCTGAAAACTGTTTGAAAATCATGTTTGTTGCCTTTTTGTCCATGTGCAACTTATGGAACTGATGTGTATCAAAGTTTATTTTTTGTGTTTAGTCAGAAATCATTACAGTTCCCCTCTATCAAATGAACTTGAAAAAATTGGTGACAATGATAAATTTTAGTCGCTGTACCTTTGCCCAAACAGAATTTATTTGATTAATCAGAAAAGTGATTAGAATGACAAAGCTCGTGCGACTGAAAGCAATATTGAATTGATTTAGCAACTTCTATTTTATTGGTTAGAAATATCACTTGTGAAATGCTTGTCAAACAACTACAGCCATATTTATATGAGTATTAACACTTCCCTGTATTTGATAGGACTGTGTGGAAATGATAAGGCAGGAGTGTTACTAGATAGTAGCAGATTTATCATACCAGGAGTGAGTGAACTTCTGTTTCATAACTGGCATGTGCACATCTCATTTGGCCTATAGCTTTAAAGAAATGAGGAAAAAAAAGGCTGAGAAATTTTAACCTTAAGCTGTGTAGCTTCCACTATGTGGAGGGCAGAGGCAGTTGTTTCCACTGTTGCAGAGATGCGAGGACGGCAGAGCTGACATGAAGAGATTTTCATGTGAGCAGTGGCGTATTTAGGGGGGTTGGGTAGGAGCATTCACTCCTGCCAGTGTAACTATAGCTGAGTTACCATCTAAGTAGTTCTCCTTGCAACCTAAAAGTTATAGTCAGTTATTTACGGAAAGTTCTGAGGTTATTGCGAAAAATCTTAGATCATAATGACAAGTAACAAAGAAATAATGAGTTATGACAGAATAACAGATGATAGCTGACACAGATATTGTGAATCTTGAGGATAGCTGACACAGATATTGTGAATCTTGAGGATAGTGTTTCGATGCAACTGAAGGTTTTATAAGCCAATTAATCTAAGACACATTTGACAAACTCATATAATCAAACCAATTGGCGCCCGCCGCTCAACTACTAATCATTTGCATGTGACAGTTCAATGTAATTGATACCTTAGATCATTCAATTCTACTTAGTAAATTAGCTAATTATGGCATCAGCGGTAAGGCACTAGATTTATGTAACAGTTATCTGAGCAATAGGGTCCAACGAGTTGAATTTCAGGGAAGCATATCTAGTCCACTCACAATAAAAACAGGTGTCCCACAAGGATCCATCTTGGGCCCACTTTTATTCTTGATTTATGTTAATGACTTTGGCAGGTCCACTGATATGTTCAGCTTTATTATGTATGCAGATGATACAACCCTGTCCTCAACACTGTGCAATAATTATCAGGATGGAAATCAAAATAACCCCACTGACAGACTAAACAGTGAATTAATTTAAGTTTCCAATTGGCTAAAAGTCAAAAGGTTATCACTGAATCTTTCCAAAACAACTTACATGGTATTCCATTCGCCAAACCAAACTGTACCAGGCATAAATTTGAAAATGGATGATGTTAACATTACGAAAGTTGACAGTTTTGATTTTCTTGGAATAACCATTGATAAGAATCTATCCTGGAAACCCCATTTGAGAAAAATAGGACAGAAGATATCCAAAGTAATAGGAATTATGAACAAAATCAAAAACTACCTGCCAAGTGAGACATTGAAAACAATATATTATTCTCTTATTCACTGTCATTTACTCTGTGGGGTGACCCTATGGGGTTGGAAACCCAACTCAGTAGAGAAATTGCAGAAAAAGGCTGTAAGGGTTATTTCCAAATCTAAATATAATTCCCATACTGAACCCCTCTTCAAACAGTTAAGTATTTTGAAGCTAGCTGATATCCTGCAAGTTGAGGGGTGGAAGTTTTACTATAAGCTAGCTCACAAATGCATCCCCAAATATTTTCAAAATATATCTTTATTAAGATATAGTGATCTTCATGGTCACAGAACAAGAAATTGTTCCTTATTAGTTACACCTCGTATAAGATGCAATAGATAGATATGGATAGATATGGTAAGTGCAGCCCTCTAAGCCCAGTTCTGGGCGCTCACGAGGGTTGATTGATGAGATGAGAGAGAGAGCAGGAGTCCTCAACATGTTACACATTTACCCCATGTGAGGGATCTTTTACTTGCCCAGCACAGACACTGATACAAGGGGCCGCCAATTTAACGTCTCATCCGAACGACATCCAGCTGGGATTTTGCTCATAAAGGTGCACTGAAAATTTCGGGTTCCCCAACCGGGAGTCGAACCCATGCAGGCAAAGACCTTCAGCGGAGCAGGCGGGAACCTTAACCACTACACCACCCAGCATATCTATCTATCTATTGCATCTTATACGAGGTGTAACTCTAAATGTGCATTGCGAATAAGGCTGCCTTCAATCATAAACTCCACCTCTCCAAGCATTCTTGAGAAAATTCAAACTCACTCTCTTTATGGTCTCAAATTCTATTTAAAAATGACTTACTTGGACAATTACAATTATAATTGTTCTGTTGTGAACTGTTACATCTGCAGGACTACCATCAATACCTAGGCTAAACCATCAATTAACTATGTCATGATCCATCTGTGCTGTACTTTATTTCATTAATGAATGTCTATTACTGTATATAGCGATCAATAAGTCCTTCACTGTTTATTCCTTACTGACAGTTAAAATTGTTTATTTAGCCAATGCATATGTCTAAATTTGTAAAAATATTTTTCGCTCCTTGGTGGCCTGCATGATAGCGGCTCTTGCCTTAATGCAGGTCTCCAAAGACCGTTGATAATTAATTGGTTGTTTTTTTAATTGTTTCTCTATTAAGGTCTGAATAAACGAATGTTGTCTGTCTGTCTGTCTAGCTGTCTAATAAAATACTGCCCAATAATTTTTATGATGCATAGGATTCCTTAGCACTAAGATTATTGCATCTGAAGAGCAGTGCAATTATGCATGGACACTTCCTGAGTTTTTAGGTCAGAAGATTGCTGGGCGACATTGTTGGCATTGTAACAGAGCTGCTGCAAGCAGGTCAGCTGGCCAATTAGCAGTTTAGTCAAGTGCAATTCACTCTGCATGCTGCTTGGCTTAGTTACTATCTCAGTTAATTGCTCTTAGGAATCTTCTTACCCCACCCATCGGGCAAGAAGCCCCCCTATTATAATCCTATGGCAATTTTTTTTGTGAGTGCATTCAGCTTGAAAGTTATTTCTTGGGGTTCTTCTATCATTTTTAAGGCATTCTATTTACTTTTTCTGAATTTATGAATTTTTCTGTTCATACTTTTATTTTTTAATATTTTTTGCCCTTTTTCAATTTCGGACAAATTTTTTCTATTTTAATTAGCTATTCTCTCAAGATTTAAGGTAAATTACACATTATCAAGTGGTTCCTGAAGCAACTTCGAGGCCCAAATGCCCCATATGGGGCAAAATGCCCCATATCATTATGGGGCCTCTCGCCCCAAACACACATATTTTCATTCGACCTCTATCTTTAGAACTGAAATATGAAAAACATGATCCAAATCATATTTATGAGATGGTCATAAAGTGAAGCAATGCAGATATCCATTATAATTTTAAATATTTCCAAAGTTATTTCTGACAACGCCTTTCAAAGAATTAATCAAAGTTACAAAAACCATGCATATGTTTTTGTTTCTATAATTTCAATTATGGTTTGGTGCTGTTTGCCCCGACAATTTGTGACATCACCTAAAAAGCCACCAAACACTCGAAATATAAGTTTGAGCAGCTTTTTGATCCCTTCATTTGGCATATTTAAAAGAAATGTTGTTACTTCTTTTTTATCAAAAATGAAATGTTCTTATTGCAATTGAGTTTCAAGAAGTCATATGGACCAGGCACTATCTGTGCCATGTTAATGGCAGTTACTGTTTCAGTTGAGGACATAATATAATTATGAAAGTTTATGTATAGCTTTGAAAGGCAATGCAAGCCACAGTTGTTAGCAAATGGGGCTTGACCAAACAATGACTAATGTTAGACACTGAACTAGGTAGCATTTTTGATTAATTTTGAAAGCAATAAAAGTTATTTAGATCAATAAAGTGGCAGCAACATCAAATAAATTTAGCAATTTCCATTTCAGTGGCTTTAAAACACTTTGCCAATTTGCCAAATGCTTGCCAAACAACTGTAATCATATTTATGGGTATGGAGACTTCTCCCTTATTGATAGGGCTGTGTGGAAAAGATAAGGCAGGAGCGATACCAGATAATAGCAGATTTATCACAGCAGGAGTGAGGGAACTTCTGTTTTGAAACAAGCAATATGCATGATGCACTGGTCTTTAAATTCTAAAAGTGGTAACCTCTTTTTGACAACTATACATCATCATGGTCTTGTTAAGAGGAATTTTGTTTTGTTCTTCAATATTTCTTTTATATCTTTCACATCAGAAGCTGTCTTTTTCAACTCAGGGACAATGGGACATCATGACTTTTTTAATTTAAAAAGACAAAACTTTTATTGTACTGGTTCAAGTAAGATGGGCATATAAATTAACAATGCGAGAATGGTGAGTCTCTGATAGAATTACAGATGCAATCAAATGTGTTACAGACTTTCCCGATCGACTAAATAATGCTAAATGGTTTTACTGGAAGTCTGGCTTACTTCCCAACAAGATGACACTCTCCGTGTAACGTACAGACCTACACTACAGTCTGAGGCAGAAGTTATTAACAGCACACTCTGAGAACATTGCAAACAATCTTGGATCTTAAATATTACAAATTAAGGAAATGTTGAATTATGCAGTCTGTGTTCTGATACTGATGAAGTAGAATAGACTGGTAACCAAAAAGCACCCTCGAAGATGAAATGATGAGGCTATTTTACAAAAGCAGCATGAATAAGGATTATTGATCATGGCGGATGAAAGAGAGAAATAAGTTTTATATAAAAGCTGCAGGTTTTATACAAACCCAGCCTTTGATATCCAATTTTACAAGATTTTGTTGCTTTAATTAACAGTGAAAATTGCGAAAAAAATTGTGGCATTATAATTCTGGCTATTTTGGGATGTCCTGACGTGACCATCTTCCACTTGTTAACGGAAATTATTGGTGGAGAATCACCTCTTGGAGTGCTAATGGAGTAACATTCATATTAAGTTATTTATCAGGAAAACAATATGCTCCACACACACACACACATGTAATGTTTCTCAGACGATTCTTGTGATCAAACTGATCTTAGTCTCCTAAGGCAGTAAGTTGAAAGTTTTACATTATGGAAGAGTCCAGAAGAGGGATAAGGCAAATTTATCAGATATCAAAAAGGGGACCTAAGGTTGCTACATTTGCAAAATATATACTAGAAGTCAACTGTACTTCAGAATCTATGCTCAACAGTCTGCAACTTTCCAACTTTCCAGCTTTCAATAAGAATCATTATTACATACAAATGTACAGCGCATAATAAATTGATAAAATGCACAACACGATTAATGGTAACACATCAGAAATTGCAAGCAAAAAGGAGACCTTGGTAGATTAAGAATTAAACAAACCCACAAAAATTGACAAAAATTAATTTCATCATTGAAAAACAGACGCAAATGGTGACTAAAGGAGCCGTTTTATGGTAGTTTTCTAACATTGTGGGAATTGCAGAAAATTCATTGGTTCTCAATGGGCACAAGTATGTTGCAGCAAAGTTGTGACAATGTTGCAATGTTTGTTGTTGTGTTCACGTTGTTGCGACATTATTTCCACCAGCAGACAAGCCCTCCACCAATTAGCAAAGCTGCGTTTACTTAGGGAGACTCTTGGGATTTGTACTATATTTCACCCTATCAGTAGGCTACCAATAACACAAGAAATTCAAGAATACATGTACAAGTACATTGCTGCCGCTAGTACTCTACATTTCAGTGGTAATTAAAGGTCAAAGTTTCATCAACAAATTCAGAATCAGCCCAGAAAAAATGCTAAAAAAGGATGAGTGACACCACCAAGGACGAAGGTTTTTTCCAAGAAGATATCAAGTAAAGGTCACCTAAAATCAGATTATCCTTATGATGGTGATTCTCACCTGAAGGCATATATATATATATCTATATTTTGTATATGAATTATGAACAGAAATTATTTTCGAAATGTGTGTCCAGAATTTAGTTTAGGAAAATTGAGGTAGTATTTTGGAGGGCTAAATCTTGTAAAGGTGTGTTTTCCTTGGCAAGGGTTACACTGGCTTAAAATTGATATTACATGGTTGTAATGCAATATGAATTTTCACTGCTGCAGGACAGGCAGCAGCATTAGAGCAAGTGACAAATACGTACATGTTGAGCCCTTACATGTTATAAAAAATGTTTTCTCAGGCATTGATTATAATTATAGCTCAGTCATCTTGGTGTTAAAGTTGCATTTAAATCATTTTAAAATACACACGTAACTTTTTAATTTAGCAAACTTATGATGTCACATGAATTGTCCAAAAGTAGCGCTTTTCCCCAGTCTGGTGGTGTTCATAGTTTAAAAAATCGTATGTTAAAAGCTATGACCACATTGATGCTGAGTGTAACCATCCATATCCAAAAGAGATACATCACTGTCAAAAAATGAGTTCTGCAGTATAATTGTCAAATTATTATTATGTGAATGTTAGCCATTTTGATTGTTTGAATCATGGTAAAATGATACACAACACAAAAAACCACTCACCTGATGACTCATAAAAACTGGACGTTTTTTGTATGGGTTGCATGAGGCACGCATTGCTTTTGTTTTGATGAAGCTCCATTTTGGATAAATGGAATGAGTAATTCAAACACAACATCAAAATAATTTTAAGCCTTGAAGCAATTTAAAAAACAAAACACAAAAAAAGACATCAACAGGAAAAGATAGAAGGACGGAAAGACTTACATTGATTATTGATAGATGAATTTTGTTTGATTGATTGATAGGATTGTAAGATGGTTTTAAAAATAGAAAAACGAAATACGAGTGGAATCCCCATTGATTTAATAAAAAGAAGCAATTAGGCCTATATCATATAATTTTAGCTTTTTTGTAAAATTTACTGCTTTTTACAGAAATTTCTTGGTGAAATTATCTTCATCTTGAAATCAGGTAAAAGAATAAGGACTAAAAGAGAGAATTAGTGTCAGGATCAAGGACAATACGTTTCCAGGAAGACAGATATAGTGTTAAGGTAATTATAACAATGACATGTGCGAGAAAAATCTCATGAAGTTGTATAAGGAGGTAATTTTGTGCATCTTTACTGAGCGTCTATATTAATTGTCCTTGTTTCAGTTGTGAATCGGTAGAGCTGTTTTTTAACCAGTGGTTATCAGACTGATGTTTTTGGATCTGATTGTCATGCCTCTAAATAGCCCATTCAGCATGGTACAAAAGTTTTGTGGCACTGCTTCTACACAGCCAAGTGTGCAAAATAGTTTGCCCAATCGTTATGGAGTTATATCTCTAAGAGTAATTGCATGAGGTGATCGTGATCTTTATATCTAAAATCTGCTTCAAACATTTTGAAAATCTGTTGAAGTTAGAGGTAGGCATGGTCTAAAATGTAAAGCACTGTCAGATTTTTTATAATCATTATTTTGTGAAAGCACAGTAAGCGCCTCAATATTTGGCCCCTATGACTTAAGAATTATTTTCATCAGAAGTGCAAGTGTAGTACATCAATTTTAACCTATACTAATAATGTGTAGAATACAGAATTATGTTTCTTTAATAAATCAAGGCAGCTATTTGCTGGGCTGCATTATGAAAGTTCCATGAAAATCTAGATTTTTCTGCTGAAATGGACCTTTGGCTTTTCGACAGTTTTCACTGATGTGATACAGACAGTTTGCATGAACTGTGACAAATTCAACTTTTGAGCCTTGTCAGTATTCACTAAAATAATCTAAATTTGTCACTAAACATAGTATCCCTGCTTTATTCTTGACATACCAGACCTCCAAACATCAATCCCCAGACTAATTTGAACATTTTTAGGACGTAACGGACGGACATTTACACTTTTTAGCCTGGTGTATAAGTTAAATTCATTGTGTTTTTGATTTTTTTCAGTTGCATACATAGGTAGAGAGAGATAGACATGCATTTCCATCTCAGTTGATGTATTAGCTAGCCTTTAATTCATTTAAATTACCAAAAAATTGGTTGTGGACGTAATGGATGGACACAATTTTAGCCATTAAAACTTCTTGTATCTTACAATCATCAGTGGCCATTGGAACTATTTTGTTGAAATTTGTTACACCAATATCATATCTTGGCAATAGCACCAAATTCTGCTAATTATTACATAAAAATACCCTCCAGTCAGCCTTTTGAACCCCTGACTGTATATTTGCAAAAATATGGTTACAAGCAGACCGTTCCTTTGGACATCATGGCTGCCATAATCATCATATTGAAAAGTCAGCCAATGGTCCCTACAAAAGACCAGGGAGGTACAGTAAACAGATAATGTCACCGGCAGAATGTGAACTAAATATTAGGCTACAGCATTGCTGCAATAGATGGTGCTTCAGAAAAGGGCCACTGGTTACATGCTAAAATTGACAAATTATACCAACTTTAAAGGTCTGCCCAGAGCATGGTTTTAATTGTATGCTCTTGAAAAATGCCTAAATTTCTCAGATTTACTTGTTGATCAAGCTTAAATACTGCACTGTTTCGTCTTTATGCCAGAAATTGGTTTCTAGGACCCTAAATTTACTTTTATCTGATCAAAACGCAATTGAGGCCTTTTCTGTGCTTTCACCCTATTATTTTGTAACAAAATTTCACTTTTCCATTTTTTTGTAAGGATATCATGTAAAATATATTGCTTGCAGGCTATTTGTTTCCTTTGAAACATCACTAAATGCATAGTTTGCAATCAGCGGAAGCATTGCTCATCTGATTTCCAAAGATTGCAAGCAAAACTGTAAATATTGTGCTTCTTACACATTTGCAAAAATAACAATCAATGAAGTGCCCCATCATGGATTAAATAACTTTCAAATAAAGTGTTTAACCAATGGTAGTTGACACAGATATTGTGAATTTTGAGGATATTGTTTCCAAGCAACTGAGGGTTTTATTGGGCACGTAATCTAAGACATATTGGACAAACTCATATAATATAATCAAACCAATGTGCACCCGCTGCTAAACTAATAATCGTTTGCATGTAACAGTTCAATGTAATAAAATACTGCCTAATTATTTTTGTGATGCATGGGATTCCTTAGCACTAGAGTTATTCCATCTGAAGAGCAGTGCAATTATGTATGTGCACTTCCTGAGCTTGAAGGTGGGCAAATTGCCTACAGGAGGCATTGTTTGCATCGTAGTAGAGCTGCTACAAGCAGGTCAGCTAGCCAATGAGTAGTTTCCTATGAGTTTAGTCAAGTGCAATTTACTCTGCATGGTGCTTGGCTAGTTTCCATCTCAGTTAATAACTCTCTGGAATATAAGCAGAACAGTCTAGATCAGTATACACAGAATAAATAGCACAATCTATGGGCATTGCAATCAAAAAACACCCTTTCAGTCAAAATGGTTGTGCTGTTTCACCAGTTACAACTTTCCATATCATAAATAATATTTAGATTTTAAGCAAAAACAGAACATTCTTTTGCAATTCCATGCCACTTCTTTACTTAAAATCAGGATTGTATCTTTAAAAAAATCACGCCTCTTTCATCATTTACTGAGTTAATATTCAATTCAGTGGCACTTATTTGGTATGAATTTGAAGCCAACATCCAGGCCCATAACATAGGACCATTGAAATCTTTTTAAAGGAACATGTATATTTCTGAGTCAAATTTAATTACATTTTTGAAAAAATATTGCTGAATAATTACACCGTTGCTCATAAATATGGAATACTTCAGCATTCTCCATTGAAATTGACAACTTTAGCAACTTCTGTTGGAGCACATGATTGCTGGATTCAATGGTAACTTCTTCCAATGACCGCGAAAGGGGAAAACATGCTGTAGTTTAAAATTCATGCTGCAGCGTTAACCACAGGGAAAGTTACAGCAGCATGAAATATAGAAATTCAGGGGGATTCTTAGGGTCAGGTGCATTCAACCAAAAATTAAGAATTCTTGCAAAAAATGTAGTTGAGGCTTTTAAAGAGTGATTAGAGAAGATGACTTGACCTTTACAATGGACCTTGCTTACATTCACACTTTGAAATTTAATTTTATTTGACACTTTTTTTCCAAAAAGGTATTCCATATTGATGAGCAGCAGTGTATTAAAACAGTGTTACTCACAATATAGTTGGTGTATTTGAATGAAAACTGCCCTGAAGGCTCATGTCATCATATAGAGAAATTAGATTTCTATTGATGATGAATTAACGTTGAACTTAGTTTTCCTTTGTTGCCATGGACATTAAAACTTTCAAAAATTTGGTATTATTCAGCTATCATCAGTTATTTCCTCTGGTTAGAACTACATGGTAAATATAATTTCTGGAACTTATATATATGTTCCTGACAAACTTACAAGGTCATTTGTTAAAAAAAAAATCATAAAATGTTGATGATCATGTCACACTTTGGCTTCATTATATTTGAGATATGCCTTAAGCAAATAGGGCCTACAACAGACAAAAAATGAGACATGTTAGACACTGAACCAACAAGCATTTTTGATTGTTTTTGAAAGCACCTGAAATGATTCAGATCAAGAGACATCAATTAGATTTGGCAACTTCTATTTCAGTGGCTTTAAAACACTTTGCCAATTTGCCAAATGTTTGCCAAACAACTCTTATCATATTTATGGGTATTAACACTTCTCCCTTATTGTTAGGGCTGTGTGGAAACGATAAGGAGGGGCGATACCAGATGATAGCAGCTTTATCACACCAGGAGTGAGAGAACTTCTGTTTTGAAACAAGCAATATGCATGATGCACTGCTCTTTTAATTCCAAATTAAAAGTGGTAACCTCTTTTTCACAAACTATAAATTTACATTAATAATTATGGATTTTTACAATGTTAAAGCATCATCATGTCCTCTAAGAGGAATTTTTTTTTTCTTCAATATTTCTTTTACATTTTTCACATCAGAAGCTGTCTTTTTCCATCACAGGGACAATGGGACATAATAACTTTTTTAATTTAAAGAGATACAACTTTTATAAAATTGCACTGGCTCTTGTACAAAGGGCATAAAAATTGCCAATGCAAGACTGGCAGTCTCTGATTTAAGTACAGATGCAGTCCAATGCGTTACAGATTTTCCCGATCGGCTAAGTAATGCTTGATGGTTTTACTGGGAGTCTGGCTTACTTCCCAACAAGATGACCCTCTCTCTGTAACTTGGAGACATACACTACAATCTGAGGTATAGTAGTTAATATGTAAATGCCAAAGCATGAAGACGGGACTGCCTTAACGCAAAAAATAAATTTTAAAATACAAACTCTAAATTGTAATTACCAATTTTTTTCTCGAAATTCATTTTTGTATTCAAGTTTGTTCCATAAAAAGACTGGAGAAGAAAATGTTTAAAATATGTTACCTTTTTTTTTCGAAATTTATTTTTTTTGGGGAATTTTTTTTTTTATTCATACATGTTTTTTGGGAAACATTTTTTTTCAAACATTTTTTGCAATTTTTTTTTTGAACATTTTTGGTAATTTATTTTTTCAAACATTTTGTAACGGTGATTTTTTATTTTTTTTTCAAACATTTTTGGAAGTTCTCTTTTTTTCAAACATTTTACGGTAATTTTTTTTTCTCAAACTTCTTTGTTTTAGAATTTTTTTTTTCGAACATTTTTGGTAATTTTCTTTTTTTCCAAACATATTTGGTAATTTTTGTTTTGGAAAATTTTTTCGTTTTTCAAGGATTTTTGGTAATTTTTTTTATTTTTTTCGAGCATTTTTGGTTAATTTTTGTTTTGGAACATTTGTTTTTTTTGGAACATTTTACGGTAATTATTTTTTTTTTGGAAAATTTTTATTTTTCGAACATATACGGTAATTTTTTAATTTTTCGAACATTTTACGGTAATTTTTTTTTTTTTGAAAATTTTTTTTTTCGAATGTATACGGTAATTTTATTTTTTTCGAACATTTTTGGTAATTTTTTGTTTTTTTTCGAAAATTTAAAAAAAAAAAAAAAAATTTTTTTTCGAACATTTTTGGTAATTCTTTTTTTTTTCGAACATTTACGGCAGTCACGCGTGATGAGAAAAAGTGCCAGGATCATATTATGGGATGTCTGAATCACTTTTTTTGATTGAACCATCTGGCTGGTTCACTCCTCACATGTTTGCCATAAGGGACGAGACACCTCGCTTCGCTCGGTGAGCCGGTGGCTCTGTCCCGTCTATTAACCGCATACTCTGACTACATTGCAAAACAATCTTAGATCTCATGACAAATTAAGGAAACATAATTATGCCATGTGTGTTCTGATACTGATGAAGTAGAATAGACTGGCAACCAAAAAGCACCATCAAAGATGAAATGACGAGACTATTTTACAAAAGCAACATGAATAAGGTTTATTGATCATGGTGGAAGAGAGAGAAATAAGTTTCATATATTATATAAGCTGCATGTTGTACAAACCCAGCCTCTGATATCCAATGATTCAAGATTTTGTTGCATTTATTAACAGAGAGAAAAATTGCAAAAAAAAAATCAAATGGATATATATATATGATTCAGATTTAGATTCAGTTGATTTATTTGTAGCTCATATACAATTTTATAAACTGTAATTACAATTCCATAGTATATTACATTGAACATAAATATATAAGCTGCAGGATCACCTCTAAGGCAGCATTGTGCCAATGTGAAGGAGTTCCTGTTTATTTGTCCATGCATCATCAGGTACAGTGGCTGGAAGCTTACATGCATAGCTATTTTGTCTTGGTTTGACTTGAAATTAGGCTACAATCTTGTCAGCAATGTCACCTTAGACTTGCAGGCAGTCCTAGATAAATGAAAATTTGTAAAACATGTTCCATTTGTGTTTTTAATATTCTATTCGAAGCACATTCATATGTTGATAGCATTGAAAATAATCATTTTCTTATCTGAATCCAGGAACAAGTATAGTGCACCCAAATATAGCCACAAAAATATCCATATCATATGGCTCATTCACTTCCAATTGTGGCATTATTCTGCCTATTTTGGGATGTTCTGACGTGACCATTTTTCACTTGTTAACGAAAATTATAGGTGGAGAATCACTCACTAATGGAGTAACATTTGTATTAAGCTACTCACCATTTGAATAGTATACATCACATGCACAGTCGCACTCCTGTAATATTTCTCCGATGATGACTGTGATCAATGAGATCTTAGTCACATGAGATTTCAGATCTATGGAAGAGATCAGAAGAGGGATATGGAAAATCAGACATCAAAAAGGGGACCTAAAATTGCTATATTTGTGAAATACCACATGGTATTTGTGAATTACCTGATTCGATACAGCTCACTCTCAGACTACATTTGATTTGTTTTCCCCATGGCCTAATGGTTTAAGATGCGAGTCTGGCTTTGAGGTCAGGGTTCAACTCCCACTCTTGAAACTCAATTTAGTCCCAGCCCATGGGATGTTAAATGGAGGTGGGTTGTACCTAGTGCTCTGTGCTTGGGCAACTGAAAGACCCTGGACATCCCTGAATGAATAGGATATGTGCCAGACTCCTAGTCTTCTCATAACTCATCATCACACGGCGATCACCAACACTGGAGAATGTTACGGCATGGGAACCTTGGGCAATGATCCTCTCGTCTCTACCCATGGGCGCAGTACTATGGCTGCCCAGAGCTGTATCATTGTGGAAGGCTCACTACGAATTTCGTGCCTGCATTTCAGTGTATTCATTTGAGCTGACCCAAAGTTTCAAATTTTACAGTATTTAGGTCTGTGTAAAATTGATGCTCTGTCTATTTTCATTTATTGTTTTTTACTTGTAACTTCTCTTACTGAGATTGAAAGCTATCCCATTTATTCGAATTTTCATATCATCATTCCATCTATCCACTCATTCATTCATTCACGCTTCCAAATTCCCTCATCTTATTCATTTATTTATTCATCTTTATTTGTTCTGCAATCCTTATAAATAGACGTGTTAAACAGTTTGCATGATGATATAAGATATATAATGAATTACCATGCAAAAGGGGGCAGTACTGACAGCATTACGTAAGTGACTTTGTTGCTGCCTACTTGACCACAATCATATTGTTATGCCTTGTAAAATGAAATATCTGCCTGGCAAACTTGTTTTGGTCAAAAATAGAAACATCTCCAGGGGTGCCGGAAGGAATTGCGGGCGGCAGGGGCGCTCAGACGAAAAAGGGCAAATCATATTCGCAGCAATTTTGCGTGACAAAATTTAAATAGAGAGTCAATGATAATTTGAAAATATACCTACTAATTTGTGCCTAAAATTAGTAAAATAAGGGCTTTTAACATATTTTTCTATAAGATCTAAAGGGCACCCTTGCCCCCCCTGCCCCCCTTGGACAAGGGCAGGAGGGGCAATTGCCCCCCCTGCCCCCCCTGTTCCGGCACCCCTGAACATCTCTCTCTATCTCTCCCTCTCTCTTTACAGCTATCAATAACAATCATTATTAGATCAGAATGTAGAATGCATCTTAAATTGCAAAATTTCCCAGCAAGATTAATTGTGACCACAACACATCAAAAATTGCTAGCAGCGAGGCAGCGAGGCACAAGAAGAAGCTTGTTTGAGGGCTATTCATTGACCTTGTGAGAATTTTTGAAAATTCATTGGTTCCCAATGAGCGCATCTATATTGCAAC